>CM031936.1:53971242-54432774 GCA_018703725.1 Brassica juncea | reverse complement strand
TTAGAGAATCACATATCATTAAAGAAGTTTTTTCGAAGAAATGAGAAGTATAGTTTTGTTTGCGAAGGAGAGTAAGTGTACATTTGCTACGGATAAAGTTGAAACCTTGGCCATTACATTGAAGGCAGAGGCATTTCGACTAATCCTAACAAAGTGAAGGCAGTTTCTGAATGGCCGAAACCACTGAGTTTGAAATAATTACGTGGGTTTCTTGGTTTAGCTGGCTACTACATAAGATTTGCGAAGAATTTTGGAACAATTGCTCTTCCCTTGACAGATTTGACTAAGAAAGAAGCTTTTGACTGGTCAAGTGAAGCCCAAGTTGCTTTTGAGGAATTGAAAATAGCTCACCAACCCTCTAAGTATATATATATTATGTTTTTTAAAAAAAAATCGGATTTATAGAGTTTGTTGTTTGATTATAAAACATTAAAGTCTATGGTTCTGGAGTTTCAATTGGAGTTTTTGAACTTTTAATTGTGGAGATATGGGTTTCAAACTTTAAATTCACGGATATATAGGATATGATCATAATTTGGTAGACATTTAATGTTATGCGATAGTTAAGCTTTTCAGTATTTAGACCAACATGCATGTAGAAACTGAAAGCTATCGAAGATATTTCCCAATTTTCATTCTCAGTTTGAGATTTTATTCAAACCAAAAGTATCATCAAAGGAAAGACATATCTTTCAATTTTTCTGACTCAGACAACAACGGAAAAAAACACGTTTTTGAATCGGCACACTAATCTGCAATCAGATTATTACCAGGCAGTATCTGCAACGCAGTTCTGTTGTTACTGCTCTTTATAGAAAGTTCCTTCACCATCTTCACGAGTTGCCTTATGCTAGCATCTTTCAAATTCTCTTCATCGATCTCCACCTTCTTCTTTTTCTTTGCCTCGCCTTTGCTCTCTCCATTATCATCACTGTTAACAACATTCATCATAATCATTTCCATGTTGTTCTCCTTGTTCGTAGTACCGACATTGTCCACCTTCATAGCCGAGTTCTTTGATGCTGATTTGTTTGGTCTTGGAAACTGAGCAGAGATGGACTCTGCTACAACTGGAGATGGTGGAGCTGAGTTTACTGTAGCCTCTTCAAGAGGAAGAGGAGGAGAAGCTGGAGCAGTTACAGAACCTTCTGATTTAGAAAGAAACATCTCTTCCTCAGCAATATCAGATTCAGATCCATGAATGGCTTGGTTTGAATCAGCTTCAGAGATAGTGACATCCGAGTCAACACCAGAATGACCTCCTTCCAAATCAACATCAGTTTGGTCCACCACTGTGTCTTCATCAAAGGTATTGATTTTCTCAGTCTCGGGATCATTCTCCTGATTTGCCTGTTCTGTCTCTTGGTTGTCGGCTTGGTTTGAATCAGCTTCAGAGATTGTGCCGTCTGAGTCAACACCAGAACTATCTTCCTCCGATTCAGCTTCTGAATCACCATCGGTTTGGTCCGCCACTGCTTCTTCATCGAATGTGTTGGTTTTCCCAGTCTCAGAATCATTTTCCTGAATTGCCTGTTGTGTCTTTTGATTATCAGCTTGGTTTGAATCACCCTCATAGATGGTGGCGTCTGAGTCAAAACTAGAATCATCTTCATCCAGTTCAGTTTCTGAATCACCATCGGTTCGGTCCACCACTGCTTCTTCATCGAAAGTGCTGGCTTTCTCAGTCTCAGAGTCATTCTCCTGGATTTCCTCTTCTGTCCCTTGATGCTCGACTTGAGCGTTCTTGGCCTCTGAGAAAGACAGACATTTTCATTTAGAAATGTAAACAGTAAAAATTGGTTAGTGCTCCTAAATTGTTGCATACCTTTATTGTCATTAATTATCTCAGAGTTGGCATGTTCCAGGACAGAACTATCACCAAGATCAACATTAATCTCAGTATCTCCTTCCGGCTCAGTTTCTGAATCACCACCAGTTCGGTCCACTATTCTGTCTTCATCAAAAGTGTTGGTTTTCTCAGTCTCAGGATCATTCTCCTGAATTGCCTGTTCTGCCTCTTGGTTTCCAACTTGGTTTGTTTCACCTTCAGAAATAGTGCCCTCTGAGTCAGCACCAGAATTGTCTTCTTCAGCTTCTGAAACACCATCAGTTCGGTCCACCACTGCTTCATCGTCGAAATTGTTGGTTTTCTCAGTCTTACAAACGTTCTCCTGGACTGCCTCTTATGTCTCTTGATGCTCGACTTGTATTAAGAAAGCTTGAACGTTCTTGGACTCTGCGAAAGACAGACATTTTCATTTAAAAATACAAAAAGAAAAATTGGTAAGTTCTCCTAATTTGTTGCATACCTTTATTGTCATAGCTGTCTCAGTGTTGACATGTTCCAAGACAGGAATATCAATAAGATCAACATAAATCTCAGTATCTTCAGTCTCCTGATCATTGTCATTCTTCTTTGAACTTTCCTCAGAAATAGCTTTATCAGCCTGCAATGTTTCTTCTTGCTTGTTTACTTGGACTAAACTGTTCTTTGATTCTGACAAAGAAAGCCGCATAGTTTAGAAATGCAAAACAAGAACTCGGCAGACAACACTGTTGGTATATGAATGGTTGCATTACCTTTTTCATCACTCATAGCTTCATTCCCCTCCTCGTTGTTGGTCTCAGTGTTTGCATCCAGAACAGCAATATCACCAAGATCTCCAGCTACATGGTCGCTGTCATGCTTCAACATCTCCCATTGTTTCTCCATGGAAGCACTTAAATCTCTACCTGGGACAACCTCAGTATTCTCAATTATCTCCTCTGAACCTGCATATTACCACAAAACGCATTATAGACCCCAACCAATTCACCTGATCACAAGCATTGCAAGAGAGTAAAGGCGTTGTATCTAACCAGTTGAGTTCTTCTCCTGTGCAGATACTATTTGTTCTGTTTCTTCAATCTTCTCAGGTTTATCCAAAGTTTCTGTAGTCTTCAAGCTCAGGTCAGCCATACATTTCTCTAACAGCCTGGTTGATCTCCTTGTGCTGTAAGCCGACTGAACCAATTCACCCTTCTTACTCTCCTGAACTTTGCTGCTACGAGAAGGTTCTGCTGTAGCTTTCCTTGTGCTCCGTGCTGCAGGAGTTTTAGCCACATTGGCTTCAAACTTGACATTGTTAGTCTTAGCTTCTTGAGCAACATTTTCTTGGTCAGTTTCTCCAACAAGAGACTTCTTGCTCGTCAAACGACAAGAACGGTTCAACAGCAGTGATGATGATGGCTGAGGTTCAGCTTTTACTGCGGCCTTCCTTCGAGTTGTTCTAGTTGCAGTATTTAGAGGCAGCTTCGCTACACTGGTTGGAGACTGAAGAACATTGGAGTCGGACTGATGCATGTATTCTTCAAGACCTTCAACCTGAAATTTACAAACAAAAAGAATCACAGAAACAAAGCACTAGTGGTGAAACTAATTCTGCAAATTCATATTGAGTAAAACAACAGAATCTCTGTCAAGCAATGACCAAGATAGCTTCAAGATCAAACTAACTCAACAGCAAATACAACGATCCAAACTTGACTTCACAGAACATCGATCGAACAACACAGACGTGAGGTAAACGATGAATATAACCTACGATCTCAATCAAATCAGAGTAAATCAGCGATCTAAGAACTCGAGATCTACAAATCAAACTTGACCTCAACAGAACATCGATCGAACAACACAGACGTGAGGTAAACGATGAATATAACCTACGATCTCAATCAAATCAGAGCAAATCAGCGATCTAAGAACTCGAGATCTACAAATCAAACTTGACCTCAACAGAACAGTGATCTACAACAGCAGATCTCAATCAGAATCAGAGTGAGACAGTGATCTAAGAATCTGAGATCCAGAATTATCGACTTACGAATACGATCACAAGCACGATCTCAATCAACTCCGTTTCATCGAATCGTACTACTGGCTTCAAAATTGAAGCAGCTGCAAGTATGGATCGGATAGAGGAAGAAAACTTACGATCTCAAGAGCACTGAGAGCGTCGGCCATGGCGAGATTGGTCTTATTGGCTGGGATTTTGTTCCTCTTGCAGAGAGACTGAAGATCTCTTCTCGTAAGGCTGTGGAAATCCATCTTCCCGAGAGGATTTGAAAAGTTTTCTTGAGTGAGTTGAGTGTTGTTGAGAGGGAGATGTTTGACAGAGAAAACAAGATGTTTTATTTGTTGCCAATGGAATCGGATAAGGATGTATTTATTTATACCTCTTTTCCGAAGCGATGCCTAAGATTGGAAGTGAGCGTTAGGAGCGCAGGTTTTGAATTTTGAATTTTTCCAGTAATTAATATTTTCTTTATTCAATGATCCTTTGCTTTTAAACTCCCGCCTCGTCACTTGTATGGTGTATCTGACTGAAAATGCAAGTAATATTCCCAAAAAGGACACCGGACTACGAGAAATACAGTTACTTAGCATTTTAGTTGTGGGCCATAAAACTGTAAAGCCCATCTAAAAGCGTAAATTGCATCGTCTGATACTTTATCAAAATGTAAAACTAGCGTTACACAATCACATTCATATATAACACCGAGAGTTTAGTTCGTTATTGTCACATAACATAATAATTAGACTTCAAATTTTATCGCAACACTCCGGAAACACACATAACGTAAAGGAAAGAGTTTGTTTAATTTGCTAGGAGTGGTGAGTCTTGTCCAAATCCTCGAGGCTTGTTGGACGGAACCAAGCTTTCTCCTCCATTCCTGAGTCCTCTTGACTACCGAGCTTTTCCTCGGTCGTGTCGGTGGTGGATGATGAGGAAGGTCCAAAGACACCGGTTCGAGGATGAGGAGACCAATATTTGTCGGAGTCAGGCTTTATCAGTTCATCAGGCACTTTACTCGACTGCAATTCTTCCTCCACGTTCTTATCATACGCCGATGTGTGACCATTCCTGTTAAGCAATACATGTCATCATGAGGAGATAAGATTTATTTTTTAGCGATAATATTGGTTTGTTCCATATATGTTTTGGATCAAAGTGTCTTTAGATGAAAGTTTGAATGTGAGTTCCGTTGTTCGTTAGGTGAGACATTGACTATAATACATAAACCACGTGTATATAGAACAAATCAATCAGATCACCCCACCAATACCTCTCTGTTTACTACCAACCCTAAACTATTCTTCTTTTGAACATTAACCCTAAACTACTCTTCAATTCCGAAAATAAACTTCTATTATTTTAAAACTGTAAACTTACATAAATAAAAGTTTGGTATAAATGGCGCGCTATTGAAAACTCACTATTACTAATATACAGTTTGTGTTGTCAAAAAAATTCAGGTTTTTCATTAAAATAGGTTTTAATTTCGACGTAGTGTTTTCATAATTATCAGCTATATGTTCATGATATGAACGATGTCTTTCCCAGCTCTCGTTATGTTGTAATCCAAAACCTACTAACATTTTGTGGGATGAAACCTGAAGAATAGGCTATCAGTTGAAACATAAACATAGTTCTACACCAGCAACTAACTAATGATTTTTTGGAATGATGTACGTCATATTAATCAGAATATCTATGGCTAAGGACTTTAACGTTGTTCTACTAATGATTGTTTTCCTTAGGTGATGTGGTAAAATGTGTTTAGAGGTATAGCTAATGGAAGCATTAAATTGTGCATACATTTCTGGATGTAGACTATTCATGACTCATGAGACCTTTTTTATAATCATTTCATACGATAACTTTTCAGGAAATATTAGTACTTGTGTACTTAATATTAAGTACATTCATTTTCAAAATATTATTCACTACGATGTACAACCTGATAAACATCAACTCGTTGAAACAAACATGGTCCCTTTGTTTAGATACTTATTACACCAAGAAGATTAGATACCTTTAATTAGTGCCACGAAAGTGGCAAGAAAAAAATGTCTTTCGCTTTTACTATACTTTTAGTTAGAAAGGTAACTCTGTTACTCTGAGTCCAGTGGCTTAAATTCTTCTATTTGTTTTTTTCAAAAAAAAAAAAGTTGGGTGAGTAAAATAAAATACCATTAAGTTTAGGAGATGATGGTTGACCAAGGTTATTCGTTTTTAATTTGTCAATAAGATCCAGTCATTTGCACGATGTATTATTAAAATAATGTCGTGGATACATGATAAATAACTTAATAACTAAGTGAACGAACGATTGAAGATATATATTCGAATTTTTAATATGACTTTTTTTCTTTTAAAATGCTGATAAATCCACGAAGAATAAGTGATGACGCTCTCTTAGATTTATCTTTCTCACTTGACCGTCTCCAAAATGAAAGGAATAATCTCACTAATGACACATGTCATATTGTCAATGGAATAAATTTTTGACCTTTTCGTATTATCCAAATGGATATGCCATATCCAAGTATCCCACTACAGTGTCTATGCTTCTATGTATACATGCCTATCCCCAAAAAAAAACAAATTAATTATTTACTTATCTTTCATATTGCATTTTCATTTTTGTATAAATAAACATTTTAATGTATATTTTTTGCAGCTATATAGTAGTCTGCAGATGTTGGATCTATGACCAGTTGTAGACAAAAAAAAAAGGATCCATGACAGTTGATTTAAAATCTTGAAAACCCCGTGATTTATTAGGCAAGACAAGAGAGGACTGTAATAAATAAAAAGAACTCATATGAAGTTTAGGCCCTTTCTCAAAAAAAGAACTCATATGAAGTTCTTCTTGAGTTTATTTTGTCAATGTGCGTTGCACTCGTTTTAGTTAGTTATTCTTTTGAAGCAAGGTTTTGTTTTATATTAATTTGAACAAATAACAATAAGTAAAATATCAACATCTCCTATAATCCATATAATCATCAAGATATATACGTGATAAGACAATAATCTAGTCAAACGATATTATATTTTACGTAATCTACTCTCTGTTTTCCTTCCAAAAAGTATCATCGACAACAAAGTATGTAAGAAAATTATCAAAAGAAAAAATGGAGAGGAAGGGGTACCGAGAAGCGGAGATATCCGATGCGACGGCGCGTGGGAAAGCCCATGAACAAACGCCGCGAACTAAGTGCTTCCTGATCACTTGAAGACTCTTGGATTTCGCAGCCATTCAACTCTATTTTCTGTACCCTTGATTGAGAGAGAGAGAGCTGTGTTTGGATTAGTATTAATGGTGAATACTGGCAACTTATCTGTTTATATAATATACAAATACAAGTGTGGAATGAGACAAAAGAGCACATCACACGATTCCCATGTTGCTCCCTCAGATAATTTCTTAAGAATATATAATTAGTCAATTCACCAGCGATCAAACGTCACCGTTTACTTTTCATTTGACACTATGTTGAACAGCATGAACATAGACGCTTTTTAAGAACCAGGCCCATCTTATCAAAATGAGGGATGTTCATGATAAGAAGCTTGAGTCAGCTTCATTTGTATATTTACGTTTTATAAGAAACAGGTAAACAAAAGATGTGAAAATGTATATACATGATGTACTGAATGTGGGAAATATAGCTTTCGAATATTCCCTTAAAATTATAAAATATAAATTCATATGGAGAACTTGGGAAAGCAAAGAATGATCGATCTCTGCTACTCAAGACGAATGATGTAGCCCAACTGATTATAGAAAAAAAAACTATGATGGATTTACAAGAGTGATTTGAATATAATGCATTACTCTCTAGCAGTGAAGGATCCTCGAGCTTGGCCTAGGTTGATCCCACCACGAAGGAGGTTCTTGGTGGGAGAAGGAAGATTCTTTTTTTTTTGAACATGAGAAGGAGGATTCTAAAGCCAGCTTTTAGATTTCAAGGAAGACAAGTTAACCATTATGCCGATCTCTTTGCTAAATACTCATCTCTCTCTCTCTCTACGTTCTTTGGTATCTTAACATCAATCGTGGAAAGTGAGAAACTCATTGCATATTTTCAAGTATAAAGCTAATGCGTGAAGTGTGTTTGAATTACTATTTTTATAGGATTTCCCAAAATAAACAGAAGTGGCAAAAAAAAAAATTCCAATTGGTTCCATTATTCCATACATACATAACGAAAACCAAAACTAAACCGAGCGGAAGGGCAGGGCCGGCCCTGAACCAAGCCTAACGAAACATTCGCCTCAAGCCTCCGAAATTTTCGAAAAAATTTACATGGACATAAGCCCCCAAATTTGAAAAAAAAAATTCCAGCCCCCAAATTATTGTATTCCTTCTTGACTCGTCTGCAGCCTCCAAAATCTCAGGACCGGCTCTGTGGAAGGGTAGTTTGTTTTGGTTTAAGTTGACAGCTTTTTCAGTTACCGGATCTAAACCGAAGTAACTGAACCCGCAGCCGCAGGCACCTTTTGATGACCAACTGAGTCTGAATCCTTCACTTTTGTCCCCAAACATCCACCTCTAGATTTCAGATCTTATAACTGATTGTTTGAGTGTTTTTTTTGGCAGCCGGAAACATATGTATGTCCTCAATGTATAGCACCAAAGAAAAGGTTTGCGAGGTATGACGTGAACACAGGGAAAACCATAGGAGGAGGATGGCCTCCCATTGGTGTTATTGTTGGCTTATTAGCCGGTCTTGGTGCTGTTGGGGCTTTGCTTGTCTATGGTCTTCAGTGACTTTTTTTTTATATTTGTCTAGATCAAACAAGTCAGATTTGTGATTGTAAACCGAGAATGAATGTTGATGACATGAATTTCAGAGTTTAACTAGAGTTTGATTTTCAGGGCGGGTATATTTTTTGTTTTTAAGAATTTTGCCGAATATAGTTTTTATGTTTGTGTTTGTATAATCATATTTCTGTATGATATGAATTTAATAGAATAGATAGTTTTATGTAAGTATATCAAATAAATCAAATTTCATAAGTATGTAATTGTGTCATAATGCATTTCGAAATTATTTTTAATCTTTATTTATAAACTTTGTAATATGTTATATTTTTTGTAGTTTCCTATATGATAACAGTTTTAATTTCCCACTTTTTATTTCTAATTTAAGTGGTTTTTAGATCCAGAAAATAGATTTATATAGTCCAGATTATTAAGAAACAAATCGAAAAAACTGACGTTATAGATTTGTAGCTATCCCCTACATATTCACATATTTATTTAATTTTTGATTAAATAAGATATATCGATGTAGTTATCAGATTTGTGGCTCCCGATTATTACGCAAGTATCTGTAGTGGTTACACTCAGAAAGTAAAATTCGTTGCAGTTATATTAAAAAGATATGTATCATTAAAATTTAAGTTAGACATAACCTTTTATCAACTAGTTATGTTACTGTTTTAATAGTATTGAATAGATTTTGATCCGCCCTTTTAAAAGGCGGGTATATTTTTTTGTTTTAATTTTTTCTCAAAAATTTAATTTTTATATTTGATTTTTTTTAAATCATATTTGTGCTTAATATTAATCTCGTTTAATATATTTTTTATTTTTTTTTAAAATCATATTTGTGCTTAATATTAATTTCGTTTAATATATTTTTGGTATCTATATTCAATATGTCAAGTTGCGTAACTATAAATTTGTGACATGTGCATTTCAGAAATTATTTTAAAATTTTGTTCTTAAAATTTGCAAGATATTATATTTTTTAGTAGTCTAACATAATTAGTCAAGAATATTTGTACCCAAAAAATTCGATTCAGAATCACCCTGAAATTAAAAGTCTCATACTCTGTGAGACCTAGTCTATATATTCGAACAGTTCTTAAAGTGTTATATCCGAAAACTAATATCAAATCCAATCCGCACCGAAAACCGAACATAATTTTTGAAAAATGTTTAAAATTTTATTTTAATTTATTCTGTTAAATATATATATGAAAATAGATTAATAAGGTCTTTATTAACATTAAGTAAAATCACATTTAATAAATATTTTTAATCGAGTAATCTATTTAAAACCCGTTAAACTAAATCAGTTTATATGAAAAAGTATTTCTATTAAAATTCACTTAAACCTGTTAAACCCCGTTAATCATAAAAATTAAATGTCATGAATAATCCACTTCCACCACTAACTAATATTGATATTAGATAAATTTTAAAGTTTCATTTTATAGTAAACAAACTTAAGAAATATATTTCCATCGGTTTATATATATTTCTGTTTTAATACTGTATACATTCAGAAATATTTAATATTTATTACAATATATTTCTTAAGTTTCAGATAAATATAGCTATATATTAAGTTAGGAAAGAGATTTATTAATATATATTATAGTGGTCATTAAGTTTAGTTTGTTTTTATTATGAATTGAATAGAATTGAGAGTTTTACTATTATGATATACAACTGTCGGCTAATGCATGGATTTGATCGAAGGGGTCCCGAAATTTTTGGAAAGTGGAGGGTTAATAAAATGTATTTACAGAGTTATACAATTATCTTTATAGTTACATATAGGTTTAATAGAAAACATAAAAGATTAAATAGTTAGTTGGACACAACCTATATCAATAGGTCATGATTATCTTTTAATAGTATTGATATTGATTCAAGTTCAGATAATGACATACTATTAAAGAGGAGTATTTATCAATTTATATTAGGAAAAGGTAATTTGCTACTTTTTGTGTAAAAGATAAACGTTCATCAGTTCTAATCTAATTATTTTATAAATTAAAAATATGGAAAACTTATAAAGTTTTATTATAAATACACAGCCAAGAGTTATATACAAGTCTCGAAGATTGTTAAATTAGCAAATACCAAAGTTATGTCTGCCGCAAAAGATTTTAAAGAAGCTTTCAAAAAGATGGATCAGTACAATAATGGTGAAATTTCATGGGAAGAATTAAATTTCCATGGCATACGCAACAGGTCTCCTCCTATGACGATGTCTCAAGTCGATAATATGTTTGGAGAGCTTGAAGCAGATGGTGAAGACCGAGTATTCGGAGCTTCCAAAAATGTGGTTAATCAACTTCATCATTCATCTCTTCCGGTTAAACATGAAGATGTGGCTAATAAAAAGCTGAATAAAGAGGTTAGTGTACTAAAAGTGGATGATAACGCCAAGAACATAGAGAATCAGCTTGAAACACCAAAGATACCTCTTGTTGTTGAAGAGAAGAGCTTCAAAGAATTGGAAGATTGAGTTGTATTAGAGAAGAACAACATCAACGCTTAGTTTTATTAGGTTTAGTTTTTTTTTTTTTTTGACAACGGTTTAGTATTTTTATTTTGGTTTAATTTTTTTTGTTTTGTTGCAAATTTCTAGGATTTGTTTTGGGATTCTGATAGGAACTTTTTAAGAAAAAAAATACTTTCACGAACTTTGGGTTTCTTTCTCATGTATTCCTCTGGAGCACCTCCGTCACCAGAAGTCGATCTTGAAGTCCCAGCGTAACGCGCTACTTATTGCGTCAGCTCTCGTTTTCTACTGGATTCTTTACTCAGTTACGAATCTCGTCGTTAGGATCGAACAGCTTAACCAGCGGTTTGAGAGGCTTAGGAACAAGGTTTAAGACAAAGCTTTGTTATGTCGTTAGGGTTTTTATTTATTTATGCGTTTTCAATGTTTGCCTATTATATGTTCTTTTACTTTTTTTTTTCACTTCATTACTACGTGTTTGATCTTTCCCTTCTACATAATCTCAGAATTTGATGTTACTAATGTGATCTTTTATTAATCAACCTTATGATTTTAACACGTTCTTTGGTTCTTTTACGTACTAATGCATTAAACATCACCCCCTACTACTTTTTAATACAACTAACAGGTGAATTTAAATAACTTCCATGAACATTATTGCAAGAAGCAGACACCACCTGACCTGCTTTCGCTGAAACAATATTCACATGGTCCATCACAATATTGTCACATCCCAAGTCCGCATTGCAGTTAAACGTGACGGCATCATCGCTCGCAGATGTACCGTAGATTCTACTGTAACGAACATCGCTCACTTTCACGCCTCTTCCATTACCAGACTCCGTCTTGTAAAAACGATTTTTACTACCACGGTTTTGATAGTTACTATACTCAAAGCCTACTTCTTCGATTTTGCCCCGGTTGATGTAATTTTGCTCGATGATAATAGGGTTCTGTGAATCCACCATCTTGATATCCTCAAATGAGATTTTCCGAGCATATCCTAATCCGTTCTACAAAAAGAAGAGAGACCAGTTTAAGTATGTGATAGGGCTTAACAAAAGATCATGATGAAAGGGAGATTGATGAAATGGACAAACCTGGTATGTCTTGATTCGGACACCGTTCGTTGTGTTTGTCAAAGTGCAGTTCTTTACTCTCACTTCTTCAACGGTTGCAAACGCTCCAGCTTTTCCAAGGCTTCCTACGCTATAATATTATATCCATATTTTATATGATTTAGTAAATAGTATCAATCATTGTTATATAACTTATATCATATGATGATTTTTTAATCTGTGAATCGAGAAATCACCTAATTCCATGACCGGGTCCGCAAAAAAGGCCGGTTATGTTGATATAAGAGGAACCGGTATTAATGGCAATGCAGTCATCTCCAGTGGATATCACTGAGTCACGTATGTCGACTCCTATACAGTTCGATATGTCTATACCATCCGTATTGGGACTATCACCAGGTGCAGTCAACTTTAGTCCCGAGACGCTGATGTTCTTTGAGCCGCTTAGACTTATGTGGTTCCGAGGACTGTTCAAGTGTTGGAGATTATATATCCTAAGACCATTACAGTTGTTGAAATGCATTGCCTACGAAGAAAGAAGACAGAAACATTAATAACTTGTAAAATGGTTGGATTAAAGATTATATTTTACTAGTGTGAGGATCTTGAAAATTGACTTACGGTGGGACGATCCTGAGCATGTCCTGATCCCCACCACACAGAACCACGACTGTCGAGGGTGCCTCCTCCTTTGACACCTCCTCCTATGACAACTAGACCGTTGATTCTATCAAAACTAATCCATGCAGGGGAATTTCCCATGTCCCAGGTGTAACCCGGCGCAACAAGATTGCCTCTTACCTATGCAATCAAACCCCACAAAATCATATTAATTATTGTGTTGCTCAAAGCCAAAGATTGATGATTTGTAATTGTGTTGAATGCATTTCACTAATTTAGCAAAAACTGGTGTACGCAAATCGTAGGCCAAAAGAGACACGGATGGTGCCATAGAGTCAACAGATTAAATATTGGTTTATGTTATAGTAAGCTGAAGTTCAATTATATTTCTAATAGTATCTGAAACAAAGAAAGAGTAGAAGTTTATATTTACCAAAAAGGTGACAGAGGAAGACTTGCAAGGACCTGCGAATTTAAGAGGCTTAAGCATGAATATTTTTCCTAGAGGCACTAGAAGGGTTGTATTATTACTTCCTCCGTTACAGACCGCTTCCCATGCCTTAAGAAATGCCTGAAATATACAAAAGTAATGTTTATGTATATATACGCATACATTAATGCACACATATGATGAACACAAAAATAAAAAGATGATATCATATACCTGAGTATCATCGGTCTTCCCATCGCCGACAGCTCCGAAATTAGTGACACGTATGAATCCATGACGTTTATCTCCATTGTTGTTAGCCGTATGAACACTTCCTGCTAAGCAGAAACCTAATTTGCTTATTTGAAACAAACATAACAATACGAAGAACAACGAAGACTTCTTCATCTTTACACGTATCTTATGTTTTGTGATACTTGATAATGATTACATATTCTAAGGAGAATGTCCATGTCTATATATTTATACTAAAAAGGTGGTTGACTGATAGATATTTTGTTTAAATTTTTGTACGTGTTTATAGAAAGAGATTATACACCAACTTTCTGTATTTGTAAAACTGAAACTGATTAGGAACGTATAAAATGAAATGTCAGAATATTTTTTTTTAGGTCAAAGTCAGAAATATTTGTTTTAGTATGGAATATACACTGTTAAAGGTTATCGACATGTGTAACAGAAATCGGAAAAGTCAAACTTTACAAGATTTTGCTTATTGACTGACGTGATACTTTACTTATATGCTTGATTTTTTTAAGGTTTGATAAACTTCATGACTTATCATGGGAAGATATAATTTATAAGTTATTTTAAAATACACAGAAAAGGAAGAGAAATGATTTATAGGTTATCTTAAGATAAAAATAAATTGATTACTAGAGACCAACGTTCAAACCTACGCCAGGCGTAGCGTGCGATTAGGTAGAACCTGACGCCAACCAATTAATTGGCGAATCAGAGAATTAATTTTTGGGAGATTTAGTGGATTAGCCATAAATAAAGGTGTAATTAGAGACTTGCACCTTGAGTGATAGTTGAGATCTAAGACACACAATTGTATTCTTCTTTGGACGAAAACGCCCTTCTCCCATCTGACACGCGGTTCTATACGTTGCAGTGAATCGCAGAAAATCAAAATTTTATTTTTTTTCCACACACTCTCTTCCTTAGAGTCTCGTATTCTCTTTTTCCTCCAACATCAATCTTTCTCTTTACATCTTCTTTTTCATTTAACATGTAGTTTTTTCATTTTACACAAAAGCAAACATTTTTTTTTTCATTTTTTTCTTCCATTTTTTTCACCTTATAAGACACTTCATTTCTTTATTTTTTTTAATGATATGATTTTGGCTCTCAAATTTATCCAGTTTGATTGAAAAATCAAAATTTTCATATAAACTCATCACTTTTATATTTTGCATTCATTCTGAAATTCTAACTTCATTTAAGTCTAATTTTAGAGAAATGGTGGTTAAAACGATTTATCATTTTGGGCTCAAAAATTATTGTTAAAAGATTCAAATATTGAAAAATAGAAGATTCAAACATTGAGAAAAATAGTGGCCTGCATCAAGAGTTTAGGATTTTTAACTAACATAAATAAAACTAAATGTTGACTTTTTGGCATCAAAATCATATATCAGATAACAAATCAAGTATCATATAATAACTTATTTATCGACTAACAAACCATATAAGAGGTTATGTATTTAAACCGTGTGACATCTAAGAAACCATATAACAGTTACATGTTTTGTTAACAAGTTATTATTAATTATCTGATGTTAAAAGAATCAAGAACAAATATATATCAGATAATAACTAACTTATCAACTAACAAACCGTATACCCAAAAAATGTATCATCTAAGCGGTCATGTATCCTAACCATGTAATAGCAACATGTTTTTTTAACAAATTATAATTATTTGTCTGATGTTTTAAGAATCAATAACATACATACTAGTGAATAGATCTTTAGTCCTACATCATGTAGCAGCTAACAAAATATGTATCAAATAATAAATAAAATATATGCTAATAAAACACGTCCCCAACAATGTATAACCATCAAATTATGTATATAACCATTTGACAACTTACTAACCGTTTACAATCTACGGTACATGTTTGTAACAATTAACAAAACATGTATCTCCAATATTGAAAAAAAAAAATTCGTTGAAATATAAATATTATCAGATATCAGATATAATAACGACTAACATATAAGTTATTCACATCAAAAACAACTTCAAGAGCTCAGTCGTTAAAGGCTTCTGCTTCGTCGTTCTCGTTTCACATAGAGCTTTGAAAAAAAATAACATCACAAACTCAGTCGCCTCCTCTCTGTCTTCAGCTTCACTCTTTAACAGCTTCTCCATTTTAGGAAGAGACTTCATCAACTCCGACTCCAGATCTAGGGCAGCTTTCACCTAGTTTGAACTAAGCATGGTAGAAATCGTTATCACGGCGGGTAGATCAAAAAAATAAAATGAAAAAGTACTGCAAGATAGATTTAAAAAAAATATAAGATGTCGTTCTCCTCCAGTTATTTCGACAATAAAGATGTTTTGATTTAAAAATAAAAGAAACTAAAATCGCCAGAAAACGTCGACTGGGAAACAAAAACAAAACAAATTATGTATCAACTAACAATACATGTACCAAGTAACAAATCGTTTATCGGATAACAACTATCATTATCATGTAACGTATTAAATTCACAGACATGTATCAACTCATTTGTCCGCTAATAAGCCAAGTATCAAACAATGAACGAGCTAGCAAACCATTTATCAGGTAAACAAGCAATGTATCAGTTAACGTCAAGTCTTTTGTAACATCATATCAAACAATTATGAATTCTTTGGTATCAAACTATGTGTCAGCTAACAAAACATGTAACAAGTAACAAATTATTTATCATATAAAAATAACTTATCGTACAACATATTAACTCACAAGAACACCAAATGTCTGATAACCCGAAGATCCGCAAGAAAATTTTGAAATTAATCCAAAGAGAGTGTTGAAATTAATAATCTCAAGCTCGCCAAAAATCTGTTTTCATTGAGCTCTAGATTCAACACAAAATTTACCTACACCACCAAACAAATATCTTTATGCAGAACAATCAAACATATTAAATAAATTTAATAAAACAACAAAAACTAGTTCACATGTACCTTGGTAAAAAACATTCTAAATTGTCGGATGCAGAAAATAATAAGAAAAAATTGTAAGAAAGACTAAAGTTTGAGGATGGTGGGAGATTTATCTTCACTTTAGTAACAATGTTTTCTCATTTTTCGTCATCACAAGCTTTTCATCGGATCCATCTTTGTCAAACTCATATGTATTTGAAGTGGCTGAGAGAAAAAAATCAATCAGTGTAATGTGAATCTGATTTATAACGTTTGAGATGAGAAGAAAGAGAAGTAGAGTTGTAACGCCAAAAACCTAAGAGGAAATAAAGCTGAGAGATGCAGTACAAACTGGCACAGCTACCTTAGTATTACGAGTAGAGGAGTAGGGGCATTTAAGGAACAGAAAATTTTGGTTTATGAAGTGTGATAAGTGCCTAATTGAGACCCTCTATATGGGTATAGAAGCCAATTTTCCCTTATTTTTTCAGTTTTATGTGATTTTAAGAGTTATATATTAAATATGTTCTCAGATGATGTAGTTCTTGTGTGGCCTAATGGTTTATGACTTCTAAAAAGACTCGGATTAAATGAAAGGTTAGTTACGAGTCTACCCTATCTTCAATCTCTTGTACCTACAAAATTTAGGTCTGTTTTTTTACACAATTTCTTTGTTTTTCTTTGCTAGCCTCGTGATTTTTAGTCTAAATACTATAGATAACCTAATATGCGATTTAGAACTTAACATCTACAAAAGGAAGATTTTTTTTAAAAAAAAAATCCAATTAACTGAACGTTTAGACGCAAATCGCTATGTCCACCAACCGTTTCACGAGTTTCCAGCGAGTAATAGGCCGAGTTGGGCGAGTTTTCGAACATGGCTAGAGACTAGAGAGAAATTCCTAAATGTGCTTCTCACCATAACTTTAGTTGCATCATCATTTGTCTTCTTTTTTATTTTTTATTTTGAGTTGTTTATCCATAAAGTTATGGTATCTAGGTCATAGTTTCTATAAAGCCAGAGCAGTATTGAGAAAGTGAACTAACTAATCCATGTATAATTCAGTCATTAGATTTTTCTTACTAAATCTTAACAAAAATTTATGATTAAGCATTAAGGCCCACCTAAATATATATTCAGGTTTGATAGCATCTGGGAGAGTAAAAGAGGAAGAAGATGGAGAAGAGAAAGGTGGTGATGTGTGGTGTGTTATCACTTCTTGGTTTATTATCTGTTGTTACCGCCTTCGCTTCTGAAGCTACCAGATGATGTAGAAGAAGTGAAGATGGCGCGTGAAAAAAAAAGAGTGGGAAGATTCGAATAAATGAAGGTTTGAATAAAGGGACGAGATGAAGACACGTGTTCGTACGAGATTGAAAGGAGAAGAAGTTTGTTACAGAGCTAACAAACTAGTATAAACTCTGTTTTAGGATTCATCTTACATTTCTCATCAGAATAGTTGTGTAAACTTTCTCTCTCTAAAACTCTGAAACTTTGTACTTCTCAATTCAATTTGAAGATTGATTCTCTTGCGATTTCTTCGATTGATTGAGTGGAATCGTTGTTTTACGAACATCAATTCCTGTAGTGGTGGTGTATTACGATTTATCTCTATCAAAGGTATCAGAAGCTGTGTCATCCTCGGAAACAATGGCGGAAACGAGAGCTCAGCAGTCCTTGAAAGAGGCAGTCGTTAAAGAAACGTCGGAGGCGATCGGATCACAGATCGAGAAGATGGAAGAAACAATAGCAGAGCAGAACAGCAAGATTGATAAGAACGTCGCAATAATGTTTGAGGCGATCAATTTCATTACGGACAAGACGGAGAAAGCGATCAGTAGCATCGAACGTTTTCAACGTGATACAATTTCAGCAGCACCTACGACGCAGGAAATCAACAATCCGGTATACGATCAACATCGCTCTTCCAGATCTGGTATGAACTCTACCTATAATGGAATGACGAGATTAGGTCGGTTAGATTTCCCGCGATTCAATGGTGATAAGATCAGAGAATGGATATTCAAGGTGGAAGAATTTTTGCGATTGACAATACTCCTGATGATTTGAAAGTGAGATTAACATCGATTCACTTTGAGGGAGCTGCTTCGACTTGGCATCAGGCGATTATGCAAGCTGAATCAGGTCCCGGTCTATTGAGTGATTGGATTCAGTATTGTGCCTTGATAATTGAAAGATTTGATTCTTGATGATCCAATTACTGAGCTGAAACTGTTACAAGAGATGGAAGGTATTACAGAATACAATGAGAAGTTTGAACTCATATGCTCAAGAGTGAAGCTGTCAGAGGAATATTTGCTCAGTGCATACTTAGCAGGACTGAGGAATAAAACTCAGATGCACGTACGAATGTTTCAACCTCAAACGGTCCGACATTGTTTTGTTTTGGGAAGGCTATATGAGATGGCGCATCCTAGAAAACAATCAACATTGTCAGCTCCTAAGAGCACGTTTGTAAAGAGTTCTGGAGGATATAAGAAGGAGGTGGAAGTGAAGAGTGTGAGTTCTACAAGTAATGAGCAACAGAAGAGTCCATTGATACAACCGAGAAATTTTTTGACTCTAGCCGAGATGAGTGACAGGAGGGCTAAAGGGCTTTGTTATTTCTGTGACGAGAAGTTTAACCCTGCTCATTACTTAACTCATAAGAAGGCACAACTGTACGTATTGGATGCTAATGAAGAAGAAGAGGAGGATGCAGAAGAAAGAGCAATCTTGGAGCAGCAGGAAGAATGCTATATTGCTCATATCTCAGTTAATGCAGACGCTGGTACTTATGACTAAACAACCATGAAAGTAAAAGGAGTACACATCAAAAGACTAGTGTTTGTATTAATTGACTCTGGTTCTACTCATAACTTCGTAGATACTAGAGTAGCAGAGCGGTTGGGATGTAACATAAAACCACCTGGTATTGCTCGAGTGACAGTAGCTAATGGAGGTCAACTTTGAGTCACAGGAAGAATGGAGAAACTCAAAATGGAATTTCCAAAGTCATGACTTTGAAGCTGATTTTTTGGTGATTGCATTAGGAAATTGTGACATGGTGTTGGGAGTTCAATGGTTGAGAAAATTGGGTCCCATTACTTGGGATTTTGATAAGTTGATCATGCAGTTTGTGTTGGGCAATAGAAGAGTGACTTTGAATGGTATCAAGCAAGGCTCTATAAGGGAAGCTAAGGCTGCGAAAATTATGAAAATCAAGGATGCTCAACCACAGCTATCAATGATATACGCTTATGAAGCTGAGGTAGAAGAAAGAGCAGAGCTTTGTATGTTAGAGATGGGAAGTGGTGAAAAGACTGTTCAACCTGCAATCAAACAACTCTTAACCGAGTTTGCAGATATCTTCTTGGAACCAACTAAACTTCCACCATTCAGAGAGAACCATAACCACCAGATTCCTTTACTTGAAGGCGCAAACCCGGTGAATCAAAGACCATACAGATATGCTCTTTATCAAAAAAAAATGAAATCGATATAATGGTTCAAGAGATGTTGAAGAGTGGTACTATACAACCGAGTTGCAGTCCCTACGCTTCTCCCGTTGTACTAGTAAAGAAGAAGGATGGTTCGTGGAGATTATGTGTAGACTACAGAGGTCTTAATGAGTTGACTATTAAGGATAGATTTCTGATTCCACTTATTGAAGACCTGATGGATGAACTGGGAGGGTCTATGGTGTATTCTAAAATTGATTTGAGGGCAGGATATCATCAGGTGAGAATGGATATTGATGATATACATAAGACCACATTCAAGACTCACAGTGGGCATTATGAATACTTGGTGGGCCTCACTAACGCTCCCGCTACATTTCAGAGCTTGATGAATACAGTTTTTTGAGATTTCTTGAGGAAGTTTGTGTTGATCTTCTTTGATGACATACTGGTGTATAGCAGTTCATTAGAGAATCATACATATCATTTAAAGAAAGTTTTCGAAGAAATGAGAAGTAATAGTTTGTTTGCGAAGGAGAGTAAGTGTACATTTGCTACGGATAAAGTTGAAAACCTTGGTCATTACATTGAAGGCAGAGGCATTTCGACTAATCCTAACAAAGTGAAGGCAGTTTCTGAATGGCCGAAAACCATTGAGTTTGAAATAATTACGTGGGTTTCTTGGTTTAGCTGGCTACTACATAAGATTTGCTAAGAATTTTGGAACAATTGCTCTTCCCTTGACAGATTTGACTAAGAAAGAAGCTTTTGACTGGTCAAGTGAAGCCCAAGTTGCTTTTGAGGAATTGAAAAGAGCTTTGTGTGAGGCACCAGTATTAGCTTTGCCACAGTTTGATAAGGCTTTTGTGGTAGAGACAGACGCGAGTGGAAGTGGTATAAGAGCTGTTTTAATGCAAAATGGACATCCTCTTGCTTACATCAGTCGCCATTTGAAGGGTAAACAACTTCACCTTTCGATTTATGAAAAGGAGTTATTGGCGGTCATCTTTGCAGTTCAGAAGTGGCGACATTGCCTGATCACACGATATTTTGTGATCAAGACTGACCAAAAGAGCTTAAAGTATCTATTGGAACAGAGGCTTAATACTCCTATTCAAAATTAAAACAATGGTTGCCAAAGTTACTTGAGTTTGATTATGAGATTCAATACCGACAAGGGAAGGATAACATTGCTGCAGACGCCTTGTCTCGGGTTGATGGGGCTGAAGTATTACACAATACACATGGCAATGTCTGTCTTGGATTGCGATCTTATGAAAGATATTCAGGAAGGGTATAATCAAGACAGAGAAATTGCAGAGATTATTGAGAAGTTGAAGAGGGAACCGGGTTCGAAGAAACATTACTTTTAGGTTCAGAATATATTGAGAAGGAAGAGTAAAATTGTAGTACCTGCAGTGGATGAGTTGGGAGCTCGCATCATGGAATGGTTGCATAGTTCGGGTGTAGGTGGACATTCGGGACGAGGTGCAACAATGCAGAGGGTGAAAGGGTTGTTCTACTGGAAAGGTTTATCTAAAGATGTTCATGCTTACATTCGAAGTTGTGGTGTGTGTCAAGCTTGTAAGTATGATCATTCAGTATCTCCAGGACTTATTGAACCACTTCCTATTCATGAGAGCATTTGGACTGATATATCAATGGATTTCATTGATGGCTTACCTCTCTCTTTTGGGAAATATGTGATTCTAGTGGTGGTGGATAGATTATCGAAGGCAGCACATTTCATGACGCTATCTCATCTATACAGCACTTACGGTTGCTCAATCATTCTGGACAATGTCTTCAAGTTACATGGGTTGCCGAGAACAATTGTGAGCGAAAGGGATGCGGTTTTTCTCAGTGAATTCTGGAAAGAATTATTTGTCTTGCAAGGAGTAGCACTGAATTTTTTGTCAGCTTATCATCCTCTGAGTGATGGACAAACAGAAGTTGTGAATCGATGTTTGGAGACTTACCTTCGTTGTATGTGTAGTGATTGATCTCATCTCTGGTCCAAATGGATTCCGTTGGCTGAATATTGGTATAATACTACCTATCATACTTCCACTCATCTTACTCCTTTTGAAGCGGTCTATGGACAACCACCACCGATACACTTACCATATCTTCCGGGAGAATCTAAAGTGGCAGTGGTGGCACGGACTTTACAGGAGCGTGAGAACATGATCTTAATACTCAAGTTTCATCTGCTTCGAGCACAACATAGGATGCAGCAGAATGCGGATCTTCATCGTAATGATAGAAGATTTGAGATTGGTGATTACGTGTTCGTGAAACTGCAACCTTACAGACAGAAGTCAGTTATGATACGTGGAAATCAAAAGCTTTCACCAAAGTACTTCGGACCGTATAAAATCTTGGATACTTGTGGGAAGGTAGCTTATAAACTGGAACTTTCTGCAACATCTTATATTCATCTAGTCTTCCATGTATCTCAGTTGAAGGAGTTTGTCGGTAATATAACGGTGGCGACGCAGTTACCAGTTGAGAGCTCTGATGTTTTGATAAGAGAACCTGAGTTGATTGTGGAGCGTAAGATGGTTCAGCGACAAGGAAGAGCTCTAACGAAGGTTTTAGTGAAGTGGGCTAATGAACCTGTTGAGGAAGCTACTTGGGAGTTTCTCTTCGATCTTAAGAGGAAGTTTCCAAACTTTAAACCTTGAGGTCAAGGTTTCTTGGAGGGGAAGGATTTGATGTAGAAGAAGTGAAGATGGCGCGTGAAAAAGAAAAGAAGTAGGAAGATTCGAATAAATGAAAGTTTGAATAAATGAAAGTTTGAATAAATGGACGAGATGAAGACACATGTTCGTACGAGATTGAAAGGAGAAGAAGTTTGTTACAGAGCTAACAAAATAGTATAAACTCTATTTTACGATTCATTTTACATTTCTCATCAGAATAATTGTGTAAACTTTCTCTCTCAAAAACTCTGAAACTTTATATTTCTCAATTCAATTTGAAGATTGATTCTCTTGTAATTTCTTCAATTGATTGAGTGGGAATATTTGTTTACGAAAATCAATTTCTGTAGTGGTGGTGTATTACGGTTTATCTCTATCACCAGAATCAAGGTCTCTCTATCTCTTCTTAGTTCTTGTCGGGTCAATACTTCTTCTAGGGTTAATCAAATGTTCAAATATATATATATATATATATTTCTAAGGTTTATCTTTTCTTCTTCAGCTGAAATTTGTGAACTTTTTCTCATAATTTTGGGTATATATTATTCAATTAAACTCTAAAAAAAGTTGTTTTTAATGACAGTTCCTATTTAATTGGATGTCTCCAAATGGGTTAAAAAAAGTAACCTTTTGACTTATGAGTTGTTTGGACACTCTTTTGTTCGATAATGGGACATAATTTGTGTTTTGAACATCTTATTCTGGTGTGAATAATCTCAAAGACTTGATAAGGACCTGGCCACTTGATAAGCTACTCCTTCCGTAAGTAAGATTTTCCAGATTTTATTCTTGTTCCATAAAGATAGATTTTCTATATTTTTTAGGTACTTTTGTATACTTCTAAGAAACATTAATTGTGAAAGTTTGAATTGATTAAATTTTATTGGTGGATAGTTATTGGAAAGTGTATAGAAAAATAAATAGTAAATCAAATTATAAACATTTCTAATATTTTTAATAAGCATGAAAACTCTAGAAAATCTTATTTTTCGGGAAGAGATGGAGTATTTATTTTCAGTGTTGTGACTGTTGTCTATGGTGTGTGTTCTGTTGCGTTGTTAAATGTCAGATTCCATTTTAATTAAAGTCTCACGGTGTGTTTGAAACAACATCATACGTTAATACTCAATTTATACGGAATTCAAGTACATGTAGCCTTTTGCCAAATCTAAGGTTTTTATTAATATGGATGATTTTTGATAAAAATTTATATACAAGTACTTGAGCTTAAAATCACATTTCTCTTTGAACTAATTTGTTTGATTTTTATTTGTAAAAAGAAACACAAGTTGAGGATAATCTTCTTGAAACTTTCTTGTGTACAATTCACTTTTTTCCCAGAGCTAAATGTTTTTTTCTTTCTCTCTGGTGTAGTGATAGTGCAAGCTAATAAGTTTCTTCTCATTGTTTTCTCTTTAAATCAACACAGAAATCTCAGGTCAAGGTTACCACATCGGACTCACTCACACGATGCTCTTACAACAGAAGTCCAGCGTACACTCTCGGCTTCGCTTCAGCTATCTTTCTCATGATGGCTCAGATCATTGCTAGCGTCGGTAGCGGTTGTTTCTGTTGTAGAAAAGGTGCTCCTGCTCATACAAGATCCAAGTGGATTCTCGCCTTAGTCTCCTTCATTGTTTCATGGTAGTAATTCTCAACCTTCCTGCGACGGCGATTCATGCACTCCTTCCTAGCACCTCCGTCATCAGAAGTCGATCATGAAATCATCGTAACGCGTACTTATAGTGTCAGCTCTCATCTCCTACTGGATTCGTTACTCCGTCACGAATCTTGTTGTCAGGATTGAGGAGCTTAACCTGAGGGTTGAGAGGCTTAGGAACAGAGGTTAATTAAGACAAGCTTTGTTATGTCGTTAGGCTTTTGTTTATCTTTTTCTGTCTGCGTTTTCAATGTTTGTCTATTATATGTTTTTTTTAACTTCATTACTACGTGTTTGATCATTGCCTTCTCCATAATCCCAGAATTTGCAATGACTAATCTGATCTTTTTATTAATCAACCTTTAAGATGATTTTATTTTAACACTTTCTTTGGTTCGTCCAGTACGAATGCAATGACATCACCCCCTAATACTTTTATTACAACTAATAAGTGAATCAATATAACTTCCACGAACATTATTGCAAGAAGCCGACACCACGTGACCTGCTTTCGCTGAAACAATATTCACATGTTCCATCACAATATCTTCACATCCCAAGTCCGCATTGCAGTTAAACGTGATGGCATCATCGCTCGCAGATGTACCGTAGATTCTACTGTAACGAACATCGCTCACTTTCACGCTTCTTTCATTACCAGACTCAGTCTTGAGTCTTGTAAAAACGGTTTTTACTACCACTGTTTTGATAGTTACTATACTCGAAGCCTACTTCTTTGATTTTTGTAATTCTGTTCGATGATAATAGGGTCCCTGAATCCACCATCTTGATATCCTCAAATGAGATTTTCCGAGCATATCCTGATCCGTTCTACAGAAAGAAGAGAGCCAGTTTAAGTAAGTGATAGGCTTAACAAAATTAAAGATCATGATGAAAGGGAGATTGATGGAATGGACAAACCTGGTATGTCTTGATTCGGACACCGTTCGTTGTTTTTGTCAAAGTGCAGTTCTTTACTCTCACTTCTTCAACGGTTGCAACCACTCCATTTTTTCCAAGGCTTCCCACGCTATAATATCATTCCATATTTTATATAATTTAGTCATATGTATCAATCATTGTTATGTAGCTTCTTTTTTTATGTTGATTTTAAAATTGAAGCGTGATTTTAGCTAGGGATTACCTGATGCCATAACCGGGACCGCAAAAAAGGCCGGTTATGTTGATATAAGAGGAACCGGTATTTGTGTTCAAAAAAAAAGAAAAGAGGAACCGGTATTAATGGCAATGCAGTCATCTCCAGTGGATATCACTGAGTCACGTATGTCGACTTCTATACAGTTTGATATGTCTATACCATTCGTATTGGGACTATATCACCAGGTCCAGTCAAATTTAGTCCCGAGATGCTGATGTTCCTTGAGCCGATTAGACTTTTGTGGTTCCGAGGACTGTTCAAGTGTTGGAGATTATACATCCTAAGACCATTACAGTTGTTGAAATGCATTGCCTAAGAAGAAAGAATAAAGAAACACTAATAAGTTGTAAAATGGTTGGATTAAAGATTATATTTTACTAGTGTATAAGGATCTTGAAAATGGACTTACGGTGGGACTATCCTTAGCCTGAGCATGTTCGGATCCCCACCACACAGAACCACGACTGTCGAGGGTGCCTCCTCCTTTGACAACTAGACCGTTGATAAGATCAAAACTAATCTATGCAGAGGAATTTCCCACGTCCCAGGTGTAACCCGGTGCAACAAGATTGCCTTTTATCTATGCAATCAAACCCACAAAATCATATTATCGTGTTGCTCAAAGCCAAAGATTGATGATTTGTAATTGTGTTGAATGCATTTCACTAATTTAGCAAAAATGGTGTACGCAAATCGTAGGCCAAAAGATACACGGATGGTGCCATAGAGTCACCAGATTAAATATTGGTTAAATTTATGGTCTAGTAAGCTAAAGTTCAATTATATTTGCAATAATATCAGAAACAAAGAAAGAGTAGAAATATATATTTACCAAAAAGACGATGGAGGAAGAATTGCATGGACCTGCGAATTTAATAGGCTTAAGCATGAACGTTTTTCCTAGAGGCATTAGACGGGTTGTATTACTTCCTCCGTTACATACAGCTTCCCATCAGGGGCGAAGCCAGAGTTCTATCTTAGTGGATGCACAATAATTAATACTAACAAAATTAATGTAAGGGGGAACCTCGAACCCACTTCTCTTGAAAGTTTGTGGGTGCACCACAACCGAATAAGCTGACTCACACTCATATATCCATTGTAAAATTCAAATTCCTAAATAATTAGGGGTGCACGTGCACCCAGACCTCCCAACGTAGCTTCGCCCCTGCTTCCCATGCCTTAAGAAATGCCTGAAATATATAAATGTATGTTTATGTATAAAAGTACACAAACGCTTACATCAATGCACACATATGGTTAACACAAAAATAAAAAGATGATATCATATACCTGAGTATCATCGGTCTTCCCATCGCCGACAGCTCCGAAACTAGTGACACTTATGATTCCATGACGTTTATCTCCATTGTTGTTAGCCTTAGCAACACTTCCTGCTAAGCAGAATCCTGATTTGCTTATTTGAAACAAACATAACAACGTGAACAACAACGACGAATTCTTCATCTTTACACGAATCTTGTGCTTTATGGTACTTGACAATGATTATATATTCTAAGGAGAATGTCCATGTCTCTATATTTATATAAAAAGGGTGGTTAACTGATAGATATTTTGTTTATATTTTTGTGTGTTTATGGAAAGAGATTATACACCAACTTTCTGTATTTGTAAAACTGAAATTGTTTGGGAACGTATAAAATGAGATGTGGAAATATTTGTTAACTATGGAATATACACTCTAAAATGTTAATGACATGTGTAAAAAAATTAGAAAAGGTCATACTTTACAAGATTTGCTTATTGAACTGAAGTGATTCTTTGCTTATATGCTTGATTCTTTTATGGTTTGATACGACTTCATGACTGATACATGGAAAGAAATGACTTATAGGTTATTTTAAATTAAGCAAAAAGAAAGAAAGAGATGATTTATAGGTTATCTAAAGATAAAAAAAATAATTTGATTACTAGAGACTAGATAGAAATCAATGTGCTGCTCACCACACCTTTTGCTGCATCATCATTTGTTTCTCCTTTTTTTTGGGTTGTTTAGCCATAAAGTTATGGTATCTAGGCCTATAGTTTCTATAAGGACAGAGCAGATATTTAGAAAGTGAACTAACTAATCCATGTATAGTTCAATCATGGGTAAATTTGCATGATAGCCATAATGGAAACAAAATAAAGAAAATAATCATATGACTTAATCAATGTAATAAGTAACCATATTTGTCCCGTACAAAAATGGTTTTGCCGAAATTGTCTTTCTTCTCTATTCAACATATATGTCTTTTCTGAATGAATATAGAATAGAACTGAATTATTAAAATAGTATAGAAAGATCAAAAAATATATATAATACACAAAAACAAATACTGAAAGAATTACAAATAAGCTTTGCTAAAATTAACTATTTTTACTAGATTCATGAATGTTGGTTAAAAAATATGAATAATGAAAATTAATTATCTTTTTTTAAGAAATATGTGATTTTTTATAAATTTCAAATACTAAGACATTGAGAACAATACAATAAATTTTATAAATAAAAATAAGAAATTATGAAATATAGATAAAATATAAATGGATTGAAAAATAAAGGGAAAAGAAAATAAAGCCAAAAATTTATTAAAAACTGAAAATAAGGGGATCTAAGGTTTATATAAACATGTGTTATTCTATATAATAATATAGAATAAAATGCAATATCCTTGTTGATCAGAAATTATATATTTTTAATGAATTTTTATCCGTTTGAAATTTTTTAAAAATATGTATGTTTTTTCAGATAGTATTATTTGGCTGAATCATATTTGTAGAAACAATATAAATCAAATAAAATGGGAAGGGGAAAGAAAACAAAAGGAAAAAAAAAACAAATGAACCAATGGTTGTGATTAGTTAGGGGTAAACATAGTAATATTACATAATATATATATACCATATTCTAGCCATGCTTCTAATATGGTTATATGGTGAATAATAATTTTTTTATGGTTATTAAATGCAATTTCTCTTCAATCATTAGATTTACTAATGGTTTTCCCGGGCTACGCCCGGGTTTCTTATATAAATTTTAGTTTAGTTTAATCTGTTATATTAATATTTTGGGTTTCTTATATACATTTTAGTTTAGTTTAATCTATTATATTAATATTTAAATATATATAATTCATATCTATCAATTTTCACAAAATATAAATTACAAAATGAATTTTAATTATTAGAGTGGAGAGTTAATAATATTGAAAATAGATATTATAAGACTTGATAACTATATTTTGTTGATTTATTTTTCTTATAAGTTTTATTAATGCTTTAGAAATACTTTTCAACTAATTTTATATTCCTATTGAGATACTTTTTATTCTTTAGAAATACTTGTTTCTATAAAATTAGATATTTTCAAGATTCCAGAAAGTAAAATTTGGACTTTATTAATTTGTGGTGTTTCATTCTTTTTGGCGACATTCTTCTGTAGGAATATGGACTTCACAACCATATGAAATAAGATTTAAATATAGATTATAGTTTTACTTGACATGTTCGAAATTAATGTATGATGTTTCAATTTTTGATTTTCAGTAAAAGAATAATAATTTATTTGAAAATGTTATTTTTTTAAGTGTAAAATTTGTTTGAGCTTTTCTATATTTCATTTTATCATATTGTAGAAGATAAATAGTCTTCATGATTTATCTCCAGATATTTTAGTTTCAATGTGATTTTTTTTGTTGTTTAGTCTCTTAATTTTCTGGTGCAAAAAAGTCTCTTAATTTTCTTATGCTTAGTTGTCATGATTGGTTGAATATATACACTTTATCATTAAGTTGCACATGCGTGTTTTAAAAAAAAGTTTGCATGGTCCAGAACGTTGAATAACGTTGAACATATTTTACCGTTGTCCAACGTTATGAATTATTCTTTTCTTTGTGTGTTTTAGGTTGTATTAATGATTTCGTAAATGTGAAAGCAGAGAAAGTGGTTTTGTTTTATTTATTATGATAATGGCTTTATTTACTTGAATTAGTAACTAATTGGAACATCTTATAGTTTTGGGCAGATGAGGCTTGTTTGAGTCTAGGCATGTGTTTGGACGTCTCTAGTGTATTTTGGTGTGTATAATTTAATTGTCTTTAGGATTCAAAGATTCTTCTTCTTCCTATTAGGTCTATAGAATACTAAATGGAAATAAAAATGTAAGTCGGATAACGTATTATTAAAATATTGGTTATTGCTGTTGAACTCAGCATGTATTTTTTTCATCTCAGAGTAAAAGTAATTTGAATTGAAAGTGATGACTGTGTACACAAAAGCTGCAGAATCTTAAAGTAAATATGGCCAGCAATAACCAAGATGATGATATTGTTATTGTTCTGTTAGTTAACGGTATTGTTACCGAGCATTTGGCCAAGTGAGAAAAACCAAACATGTATATGGCCGTCGGTATTGGAGCGGTGACCGCCGTGATTTCAACAAACTTAGTTAGGACAGTGAAAGCGAATGATGACGGAAGAATCTGTCAGCTTGAAGTTGTTGTTTAAATATTTTGTTAGGTAGTGGAAATAATAGGTTATTACGTCTGCAAATTTTTAAGGACCTGCAGCGGATGCCAAACTTTCATGGCAAATGTGTTTTAATGTTTGGCCAAGTTAAATGAAACTCATTTTGTGTTTCTCTTCTATGACCACCAACTTCTTAGATGTCTCAGAGGCGCTTCTTACATTCACAAAACATTCTTCCGAATGTGAAATCTTCAATCATCTGACACCTTCTCTTTAAAGATAAGTGTAGGAATAATATCTTTTGTTGTGAAAATGGAGTTCCGCAAAGCATTTTACGGATGCGGGTTTATGAATTTCTGGTCTTATTTGGATTTATTTTAACAATGATATGCTTCAGATATTCAATATGATAGAGTTGTGGCAAAGGATCTGGGTTCCTTGTTCATGATCGACACTGATAACAAATTCAATGTTGTTCTTGCCACTGTTTCCCAGATCATGAGAGATGTTATCTGTGACTTTCTAAGGGGCAGTAAGGTTAGAAAAATGGTAGGCCTTGGAACCTTTCTTCTTTATATAACTTTGTGTAATCTTGAAGATTTATATATAATATGGTCAACAAACAAAGTCTCGCTATATCATCATAGACAATCTCTGATCTGGTTGCATCTTGCTTTCAATTTTGTTATCAAAATTCTCGCCCTTTGTGTTATTTACTGATTCTTGATTAACTTCTTAACTTCGCTATCAGAAAAGTAAGCTGTTTGAGTGCTCTCTTGTTTATGTTTTTCCAGCTTTTTGTGGGTAATGTCTGGTTTCACAATGTGGTTTTACAATGTGGTTTAACAACGTTCTGAACTTGTGTTCTTTTTTCTTCGGTGTGCAAAAAGCCAAGTTCTAGTATTTTCGCATACTTACCTCAAGTTTTGTATATAGTTCCACTTTTTGAATGACATCAAAATCAAGAATAAAATAAAGAACATTAATTGTTTCCCTCTTCTGAACCTGGTCGCAGTCGCTCATAAAAACAACTTTAATGAAGCCGATTTAAACTATGATGGAGCCGACTTAATATTATAAACACACACTAAGGGAGTCAGGTTAGACTTAGACCAGTTACCAGAGCAAGGAATCGTGGTGATCAGAAACAACAACAAACAATGCTTGGTTTCTTTACTGGCCTGGGAGGCTGGGAAGATAGTCGGTGTGGTAGTGAGCAACTGACCCATGTTTAGCTGAATCAACGCTAAAGCAAATAGCGATAAGGAAGATCAGATTATAACACAAAACCAAAGACATATGGGTGTCCTAATAGCAACAAAGTTTAAGATTGGGTCAGTTTTTTAGGTTTTAGTGATTCACTCTCAACTAAGGAGCTTGTCTTCGAAGGAAGAGAAGAAAAATAGATTCTTACGTGAAGTCGTGAAGAATCTGTGATGTGATAATCTTATTGCTTTCTTCATAGCTTGAGAATCGATATATCACGCACGTTTACTGCTGTTTCATTGCTCCCTTTTTTTTCTTCAACTACCTCTCTCTCTCTCGTATTGATTTGCAAGACTTCCTTACTGAAACATGGAAACTGTCTAGGACACAGCTCAGAACAAGTGCAGCTTCTGCAGTCGCGAATGGTTTAAACTCAAGGAAGTTGATAGCTGCAAATATTTCCCAAAACTTTTTTAGATTAGACACATTGAAGAAGTTGTCCAAAAAACACATTGAAGGAAAAAAAAAATTTCTTGTGACTGAAGAGAAATTTAACTGTTTGCCATGCTGCATAAAAGTAAGAAAAGTAGCTTGAAAATTGAGGGAATGTTTTAGTATTAAGGGAAAAAAGGCGAAAAAGAAGTAACAGAGCGCATCCACCATTTAAAAGCTCGTAAAATCACATTATCCATTATCTCTATTCTCTTATCATCTGAGCATCAAACACCTCGCCTTTCACCTGGGAAATTCAAATTTTTCATATACAACAGAACTCACATTCGCTATGTAAAGAGTCAGTCTACCTTCATCTTTTATTGCAACAGTCTACCTTCGTCTTTTATTGCAAAGAAAAGCTTTAAAATCCAAGGCTTTGTTTGCTGCCAAAGAAACAATAATCAGTTACAAACAAAAAGTCTAATCTCAGATGAAACAAATGACAGATTCATAGCTTTTGTTTCAAACTGAAACCAAAAGGTAAACTCATAAGAGTAAATGCTGTTTGTATTGCAGAGCTTCAAAATAGAAAAAGACGAACAAATGGCCGTAACACAAAAGTTAACTCTTATACTCAGCCTCAACTTTTTATATGTCATCTTTTAAACCAAATCATGAACTTCTTATATCTCATCTCTCAATGGGTTACATCTCTCTACGATTGTATCTTCTTGTTGGCTACCACAACCTGCTGAATCCAAGCTCAATTTTCTTTGTGTTCCTCTCTTTGATCACAATCGTCATCAATATAGCAGGCTCTTTCCTGCTGACACTCAACAAATCAAAAATGCTTTAGAGAATGCGCTTAAAGAGAGACTATAAGTATAACCTCAAGTTTTTTTCTTTAAAAAAAGACAAAAATAACCAACACTTGCGTACTATTAAAGCTTGGATCTGCTGTTTGAACAGAGATGTGACTTTTTAAAGCAAAACACAGTGTAACACCTTTCCATCAATGATGATGGCTTCTTTAATGCAACTTAAAGGGACGTTTTCGGTAACCCTTGCTTAAAAAACACCGTTCTCCCTTGATCAATCGAGCCATTGTTAAAAAGGATATTCTCTCTTCCTGCAATAAAATTATATAGGTTTTCTATGAGTGATTGCATATCTACAAAATAGATGCTACTTGATTCCAATTCAGTCTTATGAGTTTGGTGTTAACACACCTTGATCAATGCTGGTTCCGGAATAGCTAATTCCTGCTCCTGGCTTTTCAGCTTCATTTGTTTCCTTAAAGAAAACCTAAATGGAATTTGATCAAGCTATGCATGGAATCAACATGTTAGAAATAAGAATATAATATTTAGAGGAAATTAGCAACCTTACACAAAGCCGAGCTGATTAACCACATCAACTAACGCCTCTTTAGGTTTTAGTGACCAAAGCATGCGATGTTAGATGTGAAGTTGATTGCACTAAACATCAAGAAAATGATTAAATCTCCAAGAGAATCAGATCCATAAAAAGAAGGGAGAACCTGAACCCATCAAGTGTTGGAATAACTTAGTTTGCTGAGTCAAATAAGGTTCCTATAGTTTAGGGACTACTTGTTCTGAGTTTGTTATTTGAATTTGTCTTAGTCACGATCCTACTTATTAGGAGTTCGTTGATCTGTTTCCGCCTTACTTGTTATGCACTTGGCTATTTAACGCCTCTTATTTCATTGAATAAGAACGTACTTTTCTTTTACTCCTCTCTGATAATTTACATTTGGTATCAGAGCTTGCAAACTGGAAAAAAAAAAAGAATGGCTACCGAGAGAGAAGGATCACTGAGCATTCCTAAATTCGATGGTGACTACGAGCATTGGGCGATGTTGATGGAAAATCTATTGCGGTCCAAAGAATGGTGGAGTCTCATTGAAGAAGGAATCTCAGAACCGCCGAGAGAGACGGTGCTCAATGAACAACAGAAGACAGAGCTAGCGGGTCTGAAACTCAAGAATCTGAAGGTGAAGAATTACCTATTTGCCTCCATTGACAAGACGATCCTGAAGCAAATCCTGCAGAAGAACAGTTCCAAAGATCTTTGGGACTCCATGAAGGCAAAACTCCAAGGGAATGAACGGGTTCGAAGTGCTCAGCTACAGAGGATGCGCAGAGACTTCGAAATTCTTGAGATGAAAAGTGGAGAGAGCGTAACAGAGTACTTTGCGAGAGTGATGCTTGTGGCCAACGACATGCGTAACCTAGGAGAAGATATGCCTGATGGGAAGGTAGTGGAGAAGGTTTTTAAGAACCTTATCTGAAAGGTTTACGTACATCGTATGTGCCATTGAGGAATCGAAAGTTATCAAAAATCTTTCCATAGATGAGCTTCAGAGCTCGCTTCTGGTGCACGAACAGAAGTTTAAGAAGAAAGAGGAAGAAGATCATGTCCTCAAAGTAACTGAAGACAGAGGAACTGGAAGAGGACGAGGTGGAGCCCGTGGAGCTTTCAGAGGCAGGAGAGGAGGAGCTAGCAGAGGTTCCTTTAACAGAGCAACGGTTGAGTGCTATAAGTGCCATAAGCTTGGACACTATCAGTATGAGTGTCCTAGCTGGGAAAAGGGAGCGAATTATGCTGAAGCCGATGAAGCAGAGGATATAGTCTTAATGGCACAAGTGGAGATTGAAGATACCAAGCAGACGTGGTTCCTAGACTCTGGATGTAGCAATCATATGTGCGGAGAGAAGCGGTGGTTCAGTGATCTAGATGAAGATTACAAACACTCCGTTAAGCTAGGGGATGACTCAAAGATGGCAGTGGTAGGAAGAGGGAATGTCAGACTAGAGATTGAAGGAGTCTCACACATCATCACCAGTGTGTACTACATTCCAGAACTAAAGAACAACTTGATCAGTATTGGTCAGTTGACTGAAAGGGGAATCTCGGTCCTCATTCAAGAAGGAGAATGCAGACTGTATCATCCCGAGAAAGGACTAATCATGACAACTCGCATGACTGCCAACCGAATGTTTGTTGTCACGGCGAAGATGATGCTACAAGATCCAACGTGCTTTAAGACATCAACAGAGGAGACAACACATCTCTGGCACTGCAGATATGGTCACCTGAGTTACAATGCACTGAAAACCCTTCAAACAGAAAACATGGTGAAAGGGCTACCTGAGATGACGACACCAACCAAACTGTGCAAAGACTGCATCATGGGAAAGCAGCAGAGAAGTGCCATACCAAAGAAGAGCACCTGGAAATCAGAAAGAGTATTGCAGCTGATTCATTCTGACTTGTGTGGACCTATCACACCTGAATCCAGCAGCAAGAAAAGGTACATAATCACATTCATCGATGACTTTTCAAGGAAGTGTTGGGTTGATTTCTTGTCGGAGAAGTCTCAAGCTCTTGATGCGTTCAAGAAATTTAAGGCGTTTGTGGAGAAAGAATCCGGTCTAACGATCCAGTGCATGCGATCTGACAGAGGCGGGGAATACAACTCAGGGGAGTTCAAGGAGATGTGTGAGAAACATGGTATAAAAAGACAACTCACAGCAGCGTTCACACCCCAACAGAACGGGATTGCAGAGAGAAAGAACAGGACCATAATGAACATGGTCAGAAGCGTATTGCTTGGAAAGAAGGTACCAAAAATATTCTGGCCAGAAGCTACAATGTGGTGTGTGCACATCTTGAATCGAAGTCCTGCTGCAGCGATAGAAGAGATGACGCCTGAGGAAGCATGGAGTGGAAAAACACCTCGCGATGATCACTTCAGGTTGTTTGGATGCATTGCACATGCTCACATACCCAAGGAGAAACGAAAGAAACTGGACGATAAGAGTATTAAGTGCACCTTGTTTGGCCTGAGTGAAGAGTCCAAAGCATATCGGCTGTATGATCCGATTGGCGAGAAGATAATCATAAGCCGAGATGTAGTCTTTGAAGAAGATGGTGAATGGGATTGGAAAGAGAAAACTGGAGAAGAAAAAACATTCTCATGGAATGATTCTGAGGAAGAAGAAGAAAAGGGACAAGAATCAGGAGAGGAAAATGCGAATGAAGGTAGACAAGGAGAAGTAAATGATCAACCTCAAGAAAGGAGAAGAAGAAAGACTCCGGCATGGATGCAGGAGTATGTAAGTGGAGAAGACTTGTCAGAAGGTGAGGAAGAAGGACAAGACAATCTTGTTCTATTTTGTTCGATCCATGATCCTACATCGTTTGGAGAAGCTATGGAAGATAAAAGATGGGTGGAGGCTATGAACCAAGAGATCGAGAGCATTGAAAGAAATGAAACTTGGGAGCTCTGTGATCTGCCGTCCAGAGCTAACACAATTGGAGTTAAGTGGGTTTATAAAACCAAGCTAAACGAGAATGATGAAATCGACAAGTGCAAAGCCAGGTTGGTAGCAAAAGGTTATGCGCAGAAGTATGGGATTGACTACACTGAGGTCTTTGCACCTGTGGCAAGGTGGGACACTATTAGAGCTATTCTGGCTCTAGCTGCACAACGAGGTCTAACCGTCTATCAACTCGACGTGAAGAGCGCTTTTCTCCACGGAGAGCTCAATGAAGAGGTCTATGTTGATCAGCCGGAAGGTTATGAGAAGAGGGGGCAAGAGTCAAAAGTGTACCGTCTCAAGAAGGCTTTGTATGGCCTCAAACAGGCTCCAAGAGCTTGGTACAGCAGGATTGAAGCTTACTTCACTAAAGATGGGTTTGAGAAGTGTCCGTATGAGCATACATTGTTTGTGAAATCTGATGAAGGAGGTAACATGATCATTGTCTCTCTATATGTCGATGATATGGTTGTAGCAGGAACAAAAGGAAGCATGGTTGAAGAGTTCAAAGCCTCCATGAAAAGAGAGTTTGACATGTCTGATCTTGGAAAAATGATATACTTTCTGGGTGTGGAGATTACTCAAGATCAAACCGGGATATACATGAGCCAAACAAAGTATGCCAGATAAATTCTTGAGAGGTTCGAAATGGAGGACTGCAACTCCGTCAGAAATCCGATTATACCTGGAACTAAGTTGGTAAAAGAAGATGGGTCCGGGAAGGCAGATGCGGGGTTATACAGACAGATGGTGGGGTGCTTAATGTACTTGGCAGCAACACGGCCAGATTTGATGTATGTTCTCGGGTTGGTCAGCAGATTCATGGAGAGTCCCACTCATGTTCATATGGCAACAGTAAAGAGGGTGCTTCGCTATGTGAAGGGAACAATGAGCTTAGGAGTTCATTACAAAAGAAATGGGAATAGCACTCTAGAAGCTTATTCAGACAGCGACTATGCGGGAGACTTAGACAGTAGAAGAAGCACATCAGGTTATACTCTGTTTCTCAGTGGTGCAGTGATATCTTGGTCGTCTAAGAAGCAATCGGTGGTTACGTTGTCTACAACGGAAGCTGAGTTTGTGGCTGCTGCTGGATGTGCGTGTCAAGTAGTGTGGATGAGGAGAATCTTAGAAGAGATTGGGGCTGTTCAGAGAGAAGGGACAATCATCTATTGCGACAACATGTCTACCATCAAGCTTTCAAGGAATCCTGTGATGCACAAGAGGAGTAAACATATTGATGTAAGGTTTCATTTTCTCAGGGACCTTACAAACGATGGCACAGTGGAGCTGGTTCATTGCAGAACAGAGGTGCAGATTGCAGATATTATGACAAAACCATTGAAGCTGGATGCTTTTGAGAAGTTGCGTGATATGCTTGGAGTTTGCGTGGTAAACTGAACAAGGAGTGTTCAGTTTAGGAGAGGATTTGTTGGAATAACTTAGTTTGCTGAGTCAAATAAGGTTCCTATAGTTTAGGGACTACTTGTTCTGAGTTTGTTACTTGAATTTGTCTTAGTCACGATCCTACTTATTAGGAGTTCGTTGATCTGTTTCCGCCTTACTTATTATGCACTTGGCTATTTAACGCCTCTTATTTCATTGAATAAGAACGTACTTTTCTTTTACTCCTCTCTGATAATTTACATCAAGGATGTCTATTGGAAATCCTCTTCAGCATTGGTGATTGCATCCTATTTGATGAAGGGATTCTATCTCTGATAATTGCATTTTTGGTTATTTGGGTGAACTTAAAAATTAAGGAAGCATACAGATTTATTGATTGTGGAGCTGCTGGGATGGGAAAAGATGTTACGATAATTGCAGTAAATGCTAAATCTTTATGAGACTTATATGAGGGATCTGTACGTTGAAGAGGGTATCGGAGGCGACAGTAACGACGATGTTATTTGGGTGATTTTGAGTAAATGGGTGTGATGGTTTGCGAGGCCCATCAGTTTTACATTTTTAAAAGCCTGTTATGACGTGTCTAAACAATTGGTTGGGAATATTTTGACCGATGTGGCATGCCTTAGAAGGCTTCATTAGCTCCTTTTAGTATAGTGTTAGATCTTACTAAATCTTAACAAAAATTATGATTAAACATTAAGGCCCACCTAAATATATGTGTCTGAGTTAGGCCCATATATATTTAAGAGGAGAAAGAAAACACTTAATTTTTAAAACAAGTAAAAGACGGTTTTGGTGCTGAAAACGAAAGGAAGGGAAGAGCGAGACCAACAAAAATACCGAAAGTAGCCTTACGCGTGAGAAGAAGAAGAGGAAAAAACAGAATGTGTGTGAGTGCGATGTTCAATGTCTCTTTCTCAACCCACTTTAAGCTTTCTTACTTACGAACGAAGAACCCAATAAAACAAAACAAAATATAATTTGAAGAAAAGAGAGAAGAGAGAGAAGAGAGAGCATCTGGAGAGTAAAAAAAGAAGAAGAAGATGATGGAGAAGAGAAAGTTGGTGATGTGTGGTGTGTTATCAGTTCTGGGTTTATTATCTGCTGTTACTGCCTTCGCTGCTGAAGCTACCAGAATCAAGGTCTCTCTCTCTCTATCTAGCTATCTCTTCTTAGTTCTTGTTTTTTTTTGTCCAGTCAATACTTTCTAGGGTTTATCTTTTCTTCTTCTGCTGAAATTTGTGATTTTTCTTCTCATGATTTTGGGGGTAATAATATTCAATCGACGGTTAAACTGAAACTCTCTCATAAAGTTGTATTTTTTTCTTTCTAATAAACGACAGTTCCAATTTAATCGGATGTCTCCCAAGGCGTTTTTGGTTTTAAAAAGTAACTTTTGTTGTGTCTTTGATTTGTTTTCTTCCGATTTTTTTTTTTTTAAAAGGTTCATTGCTTGAAATGCGTCGGATTCAACTTCGTTTGAAGATGAAAAAGGTTCAATCTTTGAGATAAATTTTTGATTTCGGACACTCTTTAGTTCGTCAATGAGACAGAGTTTGTGTTTTCAGTGTGTCCTGTTGGGTTGTTAACTGTCGGATTCCATTTGAATTGTCTCGTATCATGGGGTGTTTTGGAACAAACCTCATTTTATACCGAATCAAAGTTAATGTAGCCTTCTGCCAAATCTCGGTTGTATTAATAGGATGATCTTTGACAAAAAAAAAAAAATTTATAATGTAAATGAACGACAATATACAGTACTTAGCTTAAAATCACATTCCTCTTGGAACTAATTCGTTTTTTATTTGTTAAGCTTCTTGAAACTTTCTTGAGTACAATCACTTTTTCCCAAAGCTAAATGTTTTTTTTCTCTGGTGTAGTGATAGTGCAAGCTAATAAGTTTCTTCTCATTTTTTTCCTCTTTAAATCGACGCAGAAATCTCAGGTCATGGTTACCACATCTGACTCATTCACACGATGCTCTTACAACAGAAGTCCAGCTTACAATCTCGGCTTCGTTTCAGCCATCTTTCTCATGATGGCTCAGATCATTGCCAGCGTCGGTAGCGGTTGTTTCTGTTGTAGAAAAGGTGTTCCTGCTCCTACAAGATCCAACTGGATTCTCGCCTTGGTCTCCTTCATTGTTTCCTGGTGACTAATTCTCAAGAACTCTTCTTCTACCTTTCCTAGTTTGTAATCTCCTTTTGCAACTTATGATTGCTCTTCGTGTTGCTTTTAGGTTCGCTTTTGTGCTGGCTTTCCTCACGCTGCTAACTGCAGCTTCGCTCAACGACGATCACATCCAGGAGACGATGACTGCCGACCACTACACGTGCTACATTGTGAGACCAGGCGTTTTCTCCGTCGCTTCCATCCTTTCGCTTTTCACTGTAGGCCTCGGGATTGTCTACTACTTATGTTTGAATTCGGTTAAGCAAAACGTTGCTTCTGCTGCTGCCACGACGACGCCGGTTAACCAAGGAATAGCAATGGGACAGCCTCAGATTCCAGAGAGAGTTGAAGATCCCGTCTTCGTTCATGAAGATACTTACATGAGAAGACAGTTCACCTAAAAAAATAAAATACAGAACAAGGACTTGCTTGTGAATCACGCTAGTATTATAGGAGGATATTTTAGGTTTTAAAAAAGGGCTTGGTGCTTGTTTTGTTTTTATCTTTGTGACTCTTGTGTGAAAGCAAGACTATGAGAGACTTGGTAGTAGTTGGATTTTAATGAATGATATGATGATTAATGCTGTTGGAATGTTATAATCATAGATTACCCAAACAAGGTCATTTGTTATCGTCGTCAAGTGTGTAGCTTTTCCTATGCTTTGTTTTTTACTTATTTATGTGAACCTAGTATGGTTGTTGGGAACTCACTCTCCTTTGTAAAAGTTAAATGACTATTTGATACATTGGCTTGGCAGAGATCGTTAAGTAAAGATTCTTTTAGCCTTACCCACCGGTCCGACCAAACATGGTTTTACACGAAACTTCAGGTCAACTCTCTACAAAGCTTATAGAGAGAGTTGAATGATATGATATACACCGTTGGTGGAACTACCACCACATGCTCTACCCAACCAGACGCAACAACCAGCACTTCTTATAAACGTTTGAGTCTAATAAAATGCCAACACATCTACTCTCACTTCTTATTTATAAATAAAGATCGATAGACACAAAATTTAAAATAACACATAAATTGATCCTTGCCTTTTCTTATACTACTAATAACAAAATAAAATAAAATTACTAAGTAACAGAATGGTTGTGAAAGTATACGGACAGGTTACTGCAGCTTGTCCGCAAAGAGTCTTGCTTTGTCTTCTTGAGAAAGAAATTGATTTTGAGATTGTTCACATCGATCTTGATACATTGGAGCAGAAAAGACCAGAACATCTTCTTCGTCAGGTAAACGTTTCATGTTTTTTTTTCTTCTAAAGTATAAACAAACCATTAGTATAATTAACTGATGTTTTCTTGTAGCCATTTGGTCAAGTTCCAGCCATAGAAGATGGAGACTTCAAGCTTTTTGGTTAAGGATCCTTACACCAAAAATTTTAAAACACTTCTTGTAAGACTTGGTTTCTAATCATTTATATTATGTGTTTTGATATTTCGCGTGTTTTGCCCAAAGAATCTCGAGCCATTGCGAGATACTACGCGACCAAGTACGCGGACCAAGGCACGGACCTTTTGGGAAAGTCTCTAGAGCACCGAGCCGTCGTGGACCAGTGGGCTGATGTTGAGGTGGGTTACTTCAACGTTCTGGTCCACCCTATTGTGATGAACCTAGTCATCAAGCCCAGGCTAGGCGAAGAATGTGACCTCACTGAGGTGATAGAGCTCAAGGTGAAGCTGGAGGTGGTCCTGGACATATACGACAACCAGCTTGCTTCGAACCGGTTTTTGGCTGGTGATGAATTCACTATGGCTGATTTGACGCACATGCCGGCGATGAGGTACTTGATGGGTACCGGTCTAAACCGGATTGTTAAGGATCGGGTGAATATGAACCGGTGGTGGGAAGAGGTTACGGCTAGACCGGCCTGGAAGAAGCTTATGAAAATGGCTGGTTTTTCGAATTAGCTCATATTTATAATGAACCGAACAAAATAACAAGCTTCATATTTTATGTTTCTTCTTCTGTTTGTCTGAGATTTGTACTTTTCAGTAATTAAAAATAATTAAATCAACTTATCTTAATTCGTCAATTTGAATGTTTTTGTCGCATATACTTATATATAAACGCATTTTGTTAGGCTTAATTAGAAATTGCTGGATTATTATAGAACATTTTCGTAAATATATATCCTTTTCATGTTTATATTTTTTTGTTATTATGTTTTCCAAACATGAATTTATCTGCATGAAATCTTTTTGTTAGTAACCTCCTTTTATATGTGACAAAACTAGCTCTCCAGCCAAAATAGTCCTATTTCTTCGTAGCCAAGAGACATAAAATAAAATAAAAATTTGACTTTTTACATAAGAGAAATAAGAATGTATTTGGCCCATTCATATGTATATATATTAGTTAACATTATAAATTCGACCCTAAGCTTTTCCTTTAATCACAAAAGCCCTGTTTAAGTTGTTCCTCTTGAACTTGAAGTCTTTAGTACTGATTTAGCATAAGCTAATGGCAGAGCTGCAATTTTCTTGGCTTTCCCAACGTAAGCTCTCTTCGTAAAGTTGTTGTAATCATTCGCTTCAATCTCGTCCAATATTCTCCTGTACAATAGGAGCGATGCCCATACCTTAAAAAAAAATCAAACAGCCAGCCAAGCCTTGGGGGTTAAAATCGATCTAAAACAAAGTTCTGGGGTAAAAACGAAACAAATTCAAAACAAAAATGTAAACGGTAAGTCGGCGACTTACCGGCCATCTGCTAGCAGCGTCAAGCTCGGTGACACCTTTCTCAGCTTCATCAAAGAACATTCTTGCTCGCTTAAGCTGCATTTTCATGAAGTTTCTCCATTTATCAGTGACTTTTCCGGCGAATATGTCTTCATCCGAGAGACCAGCTTGAGCTAACTCATCTTGTGGTAGATAAACTCTTCCTCTTCTCGCACTGAAAGAGAGATCAAAACCGGTTTAAGAATGAGATGTGAATCAAGAAACCGGTTAACACGTAAGATCAAGAAACCGGTTTAGGTGAGATATGTAAAACGCAAGGAAAAAAAAAGAAAAGACTCACTCTTCGCCGACGTCTCTGAGTATGTTGGTAAGCTGATTAGCTATACCGAGGGCCAATGCAGCGTTGTAAACACTCTCGGTCGTTGCTTTGGACTTAGGATCAATGCCCATAACCGGAACGCTCATCAAACCGACGGTTCCAGCAACATAGTAGCAGTAGAGGTAGAGATCATCAAAGTTCTTGTATCTTGATTTCCTCAAATCCATTCTCATTCCTTCGATCATGTCTCTAAATGGCTGCAACAACAGATAAAACAAATTAGAATAAAGTTTTATAACAATTCAGTGTAGATTTGGATGACGCATGTGAGATGATGAGGCTGACCTGAATATCGACAGGGTATCTAGCAACAGTATCAGCGAGAGCAGCATCAAGCATATCGAAAGGACGGCCACGGAAAAGATCTTCTAACCTTGCTTCCCATCTATCTAACGCCATTGGAGTTATATGTGATGCATTGGGCCCATCTACCAGCTCATCAGTTCTTCTGCACCAAACTGCACAAGAAATGGAGTATAATCATCAAACCCACAACAACCAAACATAAGAGAAAACAACTTTTATTATATTTGACATTTTCTGAATTCCTTAGAACCCTTTGGATAATAGTATACCAAGGCGTAATCACCTAACGTAGTTCAGCATGAGTAATCTCTAGAGTTAAGCCTATTGGGCCCAAAAGGCCCATTACAACCACATATTAGTAACTAAGCTAATTCATTTATCATGGGATTTAAAACCTTATAAAGGATACAAATTTGGATGCATGAGTGTAAAGTTTGGGTTATGAACTTTGTCTAAGATAGCACACAAACCAACTAGAGAAGTCTTATGTCTACATGAATGTAAGTCTCAGGTCTACATGATTCATCTTGAATCTACTTTGGAGCATCATCTACGTAAGCATCAATTATAAAACAGTTTGTTAAAACCATATGGTTCGTGTAGTAACTCACCGTAGATAGCCCAAATCGCCTTTCGCCTCTCGGGTGTCATAAGCAAAGTTCCTGCAACAACAAAAATACATAAAAAAAACTCAGAAAACGAACGAACCAAATACTCAATTACACCAAAGCTAAAGAAGAGAGACAATAAGATGCTAACCGAGATAAAACGTTTTAGCATATTCAGCGCAAACTTCGCCGCATCGATCATAAGCTTCACCCAACAAACTCAAACTCCCAGGGAGGACAATATCCTGTGGTTTCTTCACATCATCAATAAGGTCGGGAGAAGTAGATCTGAGCTGTTTGTTCACCAAAGCTGCTTGTCTGAGCACGACGTTGTAAACCTTCTCTTCAGACGAGAGGGCTATGTCTCCTGCATGACTTGCCACAAAGCTTGAAGACACAACACTCCTTCGGTAGCTCATCATTACAGAGGAGGAAGAAGTCCAAGTGTTTGGTGTTTGCTTCCTCCTACCAGGGCTGACTCTCTGATTCTGACAGCGAGAGAGCGCTCTAGAAGACTCTAGAACCCTCACCAACCCACAAGTGGTCATCGGGTCTGGATTTGGAGAAGAAGAAGCAACCCATAACACTGCTACGGAAGACATACTCTCGAGTTCTTGAGATAGAGAAATGGAAAAAAAATCTCAATTTTTTGGTTACTCTGTTTCCTCGATAAGAAGAATCAAAATCACAACTTTGAGGTGAAACCCAGATGTTGATTTGGATTAAGGTGGTAAAAGAGTAATGCTTTCCTGCAAATGGATTAAAACAAAGACGAGTTGGTGAGAAATCGAGATCTCTGATACTCTAATATAAAGCGAGAAAGAAGCTCAATCTCTTCAAGCTAGTGGCCAAGATGTTCAAAAGCAACATTAAGCGAGAAACAAGCAAAGCAAAATCTACGCCAAAATACTCGACTGGGTTCATATATTTTTCACTCGAAATTGCGGAAAAGACAAAGCTTGATTGTGTTTTAGGGGGTGTTAGTGGGACTTACATTTCTATAGAGTTTGTTGATTTTAAAAGTTGAGAGATTTGTTAAATTTGGAAAGAGATGTAGAGAATTTTGTATATTGTGAAAATCTATGAAAATAAAGTAATGTAATGATTCTAAGAATTCAAGGTAAACATGTAGTATTCTCAAAATCTTAATTTGTGAGTTAAAATGATAAGAATTCAACTCCCAATAACAATTACTTTAATAGATTTGTAAAATCATTAAAATCTAAACTTTTTGAATAACAAATGATTTTGTATAGAGTTATAGAATCATCAAACCAATAACAATAGATTTTAATGAGAATATGAGAATCCATAAACCAATAACACTAGACTTAGAAATTCTAAGACTCATTATAAATCTCATCCCCACTAACACCCCCTTACTTTAAGGTATATGAGAACCTTAAACAAAACGAGAGAAAAAATGAGTGATGGGAACAAAAGCCAACCTTAAGAACAGACCACGGTGACACGGAGAAGACGAAAGGAGATTTTCAAACAATTAATTTAATCAAACCAACAAGTAGAAGCTTTGACCCATTAAAGTCTGAGATTCTCCACAAGTTTTAGTTTAGTTTGCAAAAGTGCTTACTGTAATTATAGACAAAGTAGAAGACGTCTCTTCCTCTTCCTCTTATCGCAAACTCTCCTCACCCACTCAAAAATTTTCTTCCCTTCTTCCTTTTCTCTCTGTCTTTTTTTCTTTTTCTTTGGGAATTTAATGAGAATCCATAATATATATACACAAGTTTTTTTTTATTTTTCTGTGTGCGTTTTAATTTAATTTTTGCCTGGCTAAGTTAAAATGTCTACAAGTCTCTCGGGTGGCTCGTGTCTTTTTTTTTTGAGCAAAAGTGGCTCGTGCCATACTGTCATTATCAAGCATTTTTATGTCTCGTATAAACCCTGATCACATATCGTTACTGTTAATTAGAATAATTAACGAATTTCAAACATGTATGATTAATATATAATACGTATTTGTTGGTAGAAAGGGCACTTGGGGCTTGGGTGGGGGCCGTGGGCACATGCCAGTTTGGGTAAAAAGAGATGTGTGTTGACATAAGCAAAGCATAAAGAGAGATCGCACAGATGACACGTGGACTCGCACAGCCAATGGGAGAGCGATAAGCTTATCAAGTGCGGAGGGAGGAGCACCCAAGCGTAAAGTGCGCGACGATGCTTTTCCACGTGTACTCTATTAATTGGTACAGAGTGTATAAAGTTAGATTTCCTCTTAGTCGGTCTGTGGGCCCCATCCTCTCACTCTCTCTCTCTCTCTCTCTCTCTCTACCCTCGTTGGCAACTTGCTCGCTCTCTCTCTCTCCTGGACGGAGTTACCTCTCTTTCGTTCAGAAGGTTTGTCTTTTTTTCCCCCTAAATTTTGTTTTTTCTTGCTTGTTTTTTTCTTCTGCCCCTGTCGTCTTATACGTATATATCTCCGTATCTCGTGTGAAATATACTGTTGTAATTTTAATACATGCGTAATACGTTGCTGAGGAACGTTGTTGGCTTAAGTATATGTCAAAGTTGTGTAAACTAATTGTATTGAAATGTCAATCCAAATGGCGTAAGTAACTTTGATTGTTTTTTGGTAGTATAGAATGACCAAAACGTCTTTGCTTGACTCAGTGCTCACATCGATTGTTTTTTCGTAGTTATATACAAACCTTTTCATTTGGTTTCTGAATACAGTAAGTACTATTGACATCATTAATAATCAATAACATCAACCTTATTGAAGCTTATCTCATCATCATCACACACACAGACACAGAGCCACATAGCTTATATTGGTTTCAGTCCAGACTCCAGATGCATATATGATCTTGAACATAGATAATTTATTAACTATTTCGGCAGTTATTAACTTAATACTTATCATGATAAAGATGTTTCAGTCGTACGATATACATAACTAACTAAACACACAAGTTATTTCTGGTAAGTGGTTGGCAACCACGTTATATCATTTAAAACTATTAAATCAAAACTTATGAAATGTAACGAGAAAATCACTAAGATCTGACGCAATTCGCCAAACAGTTCACGTTCTAGAATTGTTTGGCGAGTGATAGAGACATGGTTGCAATAAGAAAACGTGTACCCGTAAAGTGTGTTGTTATCTTTCGTGGCCCATAATGTTTTATCCACGATTGGAAATTTATCGTTTTGTATATCAATTATATAATTAAGCTGAATAAATTAGGTTTTATTATTAAAAGGTACCAAATGAATGGACCGTAGTCACTATTTCAATGGTTGCATGGCTTGACACGTAGTGCAACTTAATGCTGCAAGCTTTTTCTTTCTTTGCCTCCCACGAATATTATACGATTGATGACGAATTGTACATTTGTAGTTACTCTAGTTTCTAAAATGGTCTGGAAAAAGTTGTATTGTAAATACAAACAAAATTCGTTAATGGCTACCTAAAGAGTGCGTCAACCACGTACACAATAAATTCTTCCATATTTCCATTATACACGAATCGCTGTATCTACATTTTACAACCAAGCCTGATATTTAGTATTTACCAATGAAAATCTCATTAATTCGATAAAACTATCAAGTGGGTTTATATACAAACCAGACCAAAGGTTAAATCAGAACTTTAAACTAAAGGTAAAAAGAGAGTAAAACAATATACTGTATAGTATACAGTGGGTCAATAACTAGTTGCTACACAATCTATATACCTCATCAATCCATCGTTTATTAACCTATCATAGTTTATAGTATGAAATAGCTAATCGTCACTAACAATTTATTCAAAAAGAGTTATTATAACATAATGGTTCGAGGACACATAAAATAACATAGCAAAACATATATATATAGAATTGCGTGTTCTATTCTATCTAAAGAATTGTATAATTTGAAATGTTAGCCTACATTTGTCACGTTTTTAGATAGGCCACGTACCTAAAGAAGACGGGCTGCAAAACCGTAAGAATCGGATTTATTAGGCCATCAATCTTGCCCTGGTGGTATTAACATTTCGTAGTTGTTTGGCAAAAGAAGGGGAGAAACATGATAAATTAACGTACACCACAAGATTTGCTAAGTTACCACCACTCCACAAGAAACTGAATATTCTTTCCTCTGGTTTTGAAGATTCTTTGTACTTTTGTTTTTATATTTGTCACGTACTGATTTGGTCTTAGTCTACGCCACTCAAGTCGTTTCGGTTAACCTGTTTTCTCCACCGAAAAACCAAACTTAATAGGTCAGTCTACGCATGTACACCATTCACTTATTGTAATGAGAAAATGAATCATCTCTCATACAGGTACCTTAGATATGGTTGGAGATTTGTAACATCAATTTATAAATGCTCAAAAGAGGATCTTTGATAATTGTTTATACAATCATAACAAAATACCTAGTAGTATAATATATCTAGTATTATATCTTAATCAATATTGCAAGTATGAATTAAAGATAGTAAACTGACGCCAAACAAATGAGAACATCGGTGAGGATGAGACCAACAACGTCAAAGACAAACTTTGGAGCAAACAAACCCCAAACCTGCAACAAGAAAAGAGAGAAGTTTTTAGTCACAGAAAAACAGCACAATAAACTTTGGCCCGAGTGAATATTTGCTGTGTTTACCATCAGATGTCTTCTGTGGATGGTGACGCAGAGGATCGTAGCTGTGACAGTAGTCGCGGATATAACTCCATATAGCATATACATCTTATGATGACGAAAAGAAGTATGATTAAATATCTTGTTGGTGAATGCCTATGATATAGTTTACCAAAGATGAAACGATATAAAGATATCTTACTTGAAACAACTTGTGACGCTTTTCTCCATGAGCCTGAGGAGTTTGAGAGATGATCGGTATGAGGAGAGGAAGTCCAAATACAGAAAGGATTATAGAGAATCCAAATGTTTCGATTGTCAAAAGGATGGCTTGTCGTATTAGCACAAACTCATCAAACCTGAAGAAAAGATGTAAATAAGCAAAGCCATCATATAGAAAGAAGACTCCCCTTTGTAGTCTTGAGTTTATGAAACTTGGACCTACCCAACAAATGCAGCTCCATAGCGGAGGCCATCAAAGGCGCACCAATGCCCGCTGGCGAAAAACATGCATACAGAAAGAAGACTCCATTGCACAACACACACAGGATCTAGTTTTGAGAATTTGTTCTGTCCATCTGATTTGGTTCTTCTCTCTATACCCTCCAGCCTCATAATACAATAGCCTACATACATTTAAGTGCATGAGTTAAAAAACCTTAGTGGCCTGATTTGCAATCTTTGTTATAAAGCTTTTTGCTTAGAGAATCGTCAAGTGAGAAGAAAAAAATACCAGCTAGCAAATATGCTAATGCAAGCATTGATCCTTGCTTTCCAGACAAGAGAATTACTGGCGAGCTACAAGCAGATACGAGAGCGACAGCTCTGATTACCCAGTTCTTGTCTTTTCCTGCGCAAAACATATGCGCAGAAGCTAAAAGGAAGAGCTGCAACAATCCGATTGCATAGACTGTTTGAGGGATGATGTTTCTTCCTCCAATCACTTGAAGCAAACCATCCAAAACATATATCTTGCTCTCTGAAGCCCAGAGCAATGCTATCAAAAAGTAGTTTAACATACTACCTACAGTAACATACTTCCATATCCCCTCACTGTGTGTTTTCGCAATCGCTCTGTAGAGTACACAGATGAGTACAGCCACTGATACGATAGGTGCAATCTCACTCGCGTATGTCAATGCTGGATGGTCTGGAGCTAGCCCCAGCATCCACGTTGGTGAGCTACTCATAAACTGAGAAGTTGCCGCTTGCTTTGTTAACCCAATATCTATGGAAACTCTGAGAACAGAAACCATAGCAAGAAATATAAAAGCCTGCAGACCAAGACAAAGCAAAAACATTATTACCTGACAAGCATCTCTCGAGTCAATAAACCAGTAAGTAACTAAGACATGTAAAAAAAGATAAAACTGACCTCTTTCCGCATTGTTTTACTCATGAGCGAGTATCGCAGCTTGATAAGTCCAGTTGTTGCCAGGAGAAAGTTTGCTACTTTTCCTTCTTCCACTATTTACACAAAAGTTTTTTGTCAGCAGCTCGTATGATACCCAAAAAAAAAAGTTGAACCGTAAAATTACTTGAAGCTTACAAATATAGCTGTTTGAAAGAAAGCTGCAAGCACGGATCAATACTATAAAGAGAGTGAAAGCTGCACCAGTAGAAAATCCAGAACCCACTGCATAAGGTTTGTCCCCATGGAATATAGCAAGAGACTGAAGGATGAGTGATATCACCAACATCACAAACCCAGTAATCATTAAAGTGAGATTGAACTCTGTCCACTTAGACCGTGCAAGTTCGGCAACGCTTGAGAAAAAACTCAAATATGCAGCGATTTGCGCTTTAAGGGCTGATGTATTTGTACTGTCCTCATTTCCATCGTTATCCATCAGTTTGTGTTTGACAGAGTTAGACCAATTATTTTCCGCTGCTGAATATAGATTTGATATCCTCGACATATCATCTGACGAGAAACCAACAACGGATGAGTTTGAATAAACATCTATATATCTCTTCACCTGCATATCAATGGAGTCGGAAAATGAGAGTCACATCGTTAGGAAAAAATTATTTTAAACGTTTTCAAGCTGAACAACACGTTACCTGCCAAGCATTCACACAAAGGACATTCACATAATTTTTCATCCACTCTTTAACAGCTCGCTGGGTGCCAAAGTTGCCGAGCTCAAAGTTATCTAAATTCAAGCTGCTGGAACCAAGGGCATAGAGCTCAGGGTTGACATGCCCAATGCTGAAGTTTTGAGATACGTAACAAAATGAAAGAGATATTATTATACGTAAGGCTTTTTTTCCCTGAAGAGAAGCAGGAAACGATATTTGACAATGATGCTTACAAGGCACCTTCCGAAAGGAAAAGATATCCCAAGTAAAGCTGACAGTGTTGCCGCAAAATCAAGCTGCAAATATCCCAAAACAATTAAGTCTAGCAAAGAAGTTTGCATAAGATGAAGAAGAAAGCATCACAACAATTGTGATACTAACCTGCTCGATGGTGCTGATGCAAATCTGATTTCCGTCCTGGTATTCGGATGAACCAAGTAGAATCACATTAATCAGATACCTCAAAATTAATTCCCATGATCACAAATTAATATGTTTCGAACGTCGCAATTACCGGATCTTGTTTACAAGACGAAGTATCAAACTCAGGAGGAACCGAAGGTGTATGCCTTTTCGTACTCATGGCAAACATGGTTGTTTCTACCTGTAAGGTGGAGTTAAAATCTTGAAGCAGAACATATATATAAGAAGAAACCATCTTCTTACTTCTTCAGCAGTCCCTCCGCCATGATCCCCATTTAATGTCTGCCCATGGTCACCCATTACGATGAGCATAGTGTTCTCATGCAAACCACCTGGTCCCGCCTGGCTCTCCAATATATCGACGACTTTCTGGACGAGGCAAGTTTAGAATGAAAACCGAACAAGATTAATATAGCTCATGCTATTAACTTTTTGCACGACTGAAGAAGGATGCAAGCAAAAATTAATTTTAAAAGGTTTTAGCAGAAGCTTACCTCTAAAACTTTATTATACTGCTCCAACTTATTGATCATCGGCATGGAATCCACTCCATATATGTGCCCTGCATGGTCCTGCAAAAAATGCACTTAACCGAATCAAAGAAACGAAGAACTACATGACAAGGGAAAATACAAAAAAGGTAGGTGCCTGCATACCACGCCAAGAAAATGCGCAATGAGAACATCCCAATCATCTTTGTAAAGAGTTGGGAATAGGTACTCAATGCATCCGTTGTCAACCTGTAAACGCACGAGTAATACCACACAGTCCAACACTTTAAAAAGGCTTTATTCGTTCACCCAAGCTATAACGGAAAGAAACATATAACAAAAATCACTTACAGTATCCAAGTCTTTAACATTGAAAGAAGGGAAAGGATACGACTTGTGAAACTGATTAGGGAACAACTGTGTCCAAGTATCATCACCCATCATCACCAACCGTTTCCCATTTAGCACTAGCTAACACATTCAAATTAAAACGACATTAGAAAAAAACAAACACTTTAGATTTAGAGAATAAGCATAAAACTACCTGATTGATGAAATTATCCTCAACAATAGCAGGAGCACCAAAACTGTTCCCAACATCGACAAAAGTAGGCAACCCTCCCGTCGTCAATCCCTAAAACACACACAGCTGGAGAAATCACACACTGTGATTTGAACAAAAGAGTTGACGCAAAGATACCTTTAGACGCTGCAAACTCGTAGTAGGAGGATCGGCAAAAGCCTTGAAGATCTTAGCAGACGATTCGTTACCAAAGGCGAGGTTCTGCAGGATTGTCAATTTGTCCATCCACGGCTTTGCTTCTGATCAAATAAAAGAACCAGCTTTGTGAATTTTAAGATTGAAGATTTTTATTTAGTGAGATTCACTACTAAACCTGGGAAGAAAGCACTCGGGGCTAAGAAATCGATTCTGAGAGCGTCCAAGACGATGATGACGACGCGGTCGACGACCGGTTTGGTCCAGCATTTCGGCTGGTTCGGATTCTGATTGTGATCGGAGTTAGGGTCGTGATTCGGGGGTGGGGAAGAGAGGCAAGGGGATTGTGAAGCGTCGGAGCAAGTGCTGTGGAAAGGAAGCTCTGTTCGGGTGAGGAGGAACCCGCGAGTGAAGATCAGAATGGCGACGGAGTGGATCAGGAGAAACGCTAAAGGTATCAACTTTTTCTTGTTTCTTTTCAGATACGTTTCCATCTCCGGATCGGATCTTCGACGAGTCTGTTTCGCCGTGACGGCGGTAAAACTAACGAACAAAGGTGATGAGAGTGTGATGGAAGAGACGACGTCGTATTACTGGGTAAAAAGTCAATCGAATTCAGGGGTGTTTGCGTTTTCGCAGCGTTTGCGGTTATTTTTTTAATATTTTGGCGCGTTCAGTTTTATAAGAATGTAGATTATCCAACGAGTCTTAGGCCTAGCCCGTTATGAGATTTATTGGAAGTTTAAGAGGACAATTTAAATCTATAATATGATGCTAGTTAATTAGATTTCCACTACTTAATATTCGTTTCCAATTCTCGTAGGATTCGCGTCTCTAGGCAACAAAACATGCTCACAGAATATGGTGAGAGATCAAATATAGCCAACTAAAAACATAGTTCTCTTAAAATGGTGTTTTTAAATTATTAAAGATGTAATTAGAGAGGGACAGAGAGTTGTAATGGCGACATCGAAAAACTACAGAAAAAAATTGGCTTAGTGTACGTTAGAAAAGTAGAGCAAGAAAAATTCTTTTGCAGGGGATGAGAAGGAAGCAAGACCCAGCATTATTTTTTGGTAACATATGTGACAAGTTATTATACACAGTAATTGCAAACATTGACATTTACATTTCAAATGATGCAAAAAAAAAACCAAAAACCACATACTAGTTCCATGAAACTTCCAACCACTTGTGCAGTCTTTTGAAGCTCTCAGCATATCTGTTGTTAACCAGAACATCCTAATTGCAACTTAACATTGACATTTACATTTCAACAGTTTCAAAAAATAAACCAAAAACCACATCCCAGTTCCATGAAACTTCCAACTACTTGTGCAGTCTTTTGCAGCTCTCAGCATATCTATTGTAAACCAGCACATCCATATGATTCTATGTTCTACTAAATTTGTGTAACAAGTCCGACGTTCTTTCCTTGTGCTAAAATCTAAAATATGATTCAGGTTCAAATAATTACGGTCATCCAGCATAAAGTATCGTCCAGTCTATTCCATCGGTTAATACTGTCATCCAGAAAAACTATACAATCACAAATTTTCATAAAATTAAGGAGAGTGGATCAGAACATTGGCTTGACTTCCTCTGATGAGAGGAAATAAATAATCGCTTAGCATAATCAGATTCGATCATTTGGGGAAATTGTCATCACCTCCACAACTCCTTTAACAAAGGGAGACTACTACCACATGTTTACGACATAATCATTAATCTTAAACATTAAGATATAAAACACAGTCCAGCCTATGGGCTTGAACATCAAGTTATACTAAAAATCCAAGATTTGTAAAAATTTAAAGAGAAGGATCAGAATATTGGCTTGATTTCCTCTGATGAGAGAAAATAATAATCGCTTAGTATAATCAGATTCGATCATTTGGGGAAATTGTCATCACCTCCATATCTCCATATTAGTATAAATAAATAAAAAAAAACTTATCAAACAAAGACAAAAAAAAAATAAAGAGCAGCTCAAAAAGAATAATCAAGGGAGAAAGGATCAGAAAATAGGCTTGACTTCCTCTTGATGAAGAGGAAATATAAAATCGCTCAGTATAATCAGATTCGATCATCTGGGGAAATTGTCATCACCTCCAATTCTCCTTCATTAAACATTCAAACTTTCTAATTAAATTCTAATGAAAGCAAAATGAATCTAAGAATATTAACACGCAAACGCCTAAACAAATCTAATGTAGTTCAAATCAAAATAAAAGGGAGAAGGATCAGATTAATTGGCTTGACTTCCCTCTGAGAGGAAAATTCTATTCGCTCAGTATAATCAGATTCGATCATCTGGGGAAATTGTCATCACCTCCAACTCTCCTTTCTACACATTTATCTACAAACCTAATTAAAAAGAATCTACCTTCGGACAAGACATTCCAGATCTTAGGCTGTCTAGATAAGATAAGTTTCAGACAAGATTTTCCCTAAACTGCAAACTCGTGATGATTGAACACACACAAAGGTATATTCATATAAAATCAAAACGAATAGCAGAAGTAGGGAACTACTATGGCGTCAACTCATACACAACGAACATGAACAAAGATCGGTGGTAATCAGTTAAAGTGACGCGGGCAGAAACACAGATGAACTAAAGAGCAGAGAAACAGATCTAAAGCTAGGTTCTAGGGTAAGAGAAGAAGTCGACGGCTGGTTTTTATGAGAGCTTGAAGATTTAGTCAAAGGATATTTATAGTGCCGATGAGTTGAGGGCTGATGCCGACAAACCCTAACGCGCGTGTTATATACGTCACTCGTAACTTATGTAAATTTCTATTGGGTCCTCATATTTTATGCGGGCTTCCGGTTAGTGGCAAAGACTTTTAATTATTGATTTCTTTTCTTTAATGTTTTTGAGTTGCTTTCTAGCTAAGCCTATGAGAAAACTCACAAACAGAATGGATTATTCTTAATAGATTTTCTCTCCCCAAATAATATTTTGCCAATTACAATGAGAATGGATCAATACTACAATATATATAGTATAGTATACTCTCTTCTTTTTAAATAGTATTAGATAAACAAATAAATAAAATCAGAAAATAATTGTAAGACACTTGTAAAAATGTTTTGCAGCTAAACTAATCTGCTTCAGTTTCATCCTGGCAACATTTTCAGCCTTCTGGAACCAAGAGTCCCTGCCTTCTTCTTCCATTAACAATCTTCTCTCTTCGTTATTTGGAACAAGATTTATGTGAATTTTCAAAATCTGCGACGGTACGACTTGATGATATAAAACTTCCGTTGTTTGGCGTGTACAAACTAGCATTTTATGGTCTACTCTAATCTCCTCTTCGATCACTCCGGATCCTGAAGAGGTTAGAGTTATGTTTGACTTGTCAGCGGTGTCTTCTACTCGGTCCTCTAACGAGAAAAACTCATCGATCTCTATGTTGTGGATTGTATTGGTCCGAGATCCGCCTGTAATAATATAGAATAAATATACTTCATCTTGCTTACTCAGAATTTCTATATGGTCTCAGTTATTTAGTTAGAGTTCTTATATCATACACACCATAATATTCAAGATTTTGATCATTATCCTCGAAGCTTGCCAAAATCTCTTTGTCTTGTACAAAACTCTGTTAAGAAAATACATATACGAAAGAGATCGTTCAGGCTCGGAGTTAGACTTTATAGGTCATAACTCATACTGATTATTAGATAAGATGTTAATTACCTTTTCTAAATTCTCGTTAGACATGTTCATCCATGTCGAGTTTCCAGCACTGAGCAATTGTTCATCGAGATTTCCAATGTGTATCAAATGATCATCAACATTGTTGTTATAGAGATGGTTAGGGTTACTTGCAGCGAAAGTAAAGTCGCCGAAACCGCATTGACCGCTGTTTTGATTCATTCCACTGGAGAAAACGCTGGTCTGAACCGGTGTGTTTTCTACTCGCAATGGTGTCATGGAAATTTGATTCTGTAACATGCCACGCTCAGTTTCTGTATACACCTTTATATACAACATGTTAAGATAATTAGTTGATCATTCCATATATAGCATAAGATTTAGAATTATATTAACCAAGGTTACCATTGATTGGTTAAGGTATGGTACATAAGGAGATCCGTAGTTTGAAAAGCTTGGATGCATGTCTTGTGACAAGTATTGCGATCGGTCATCGTGATCACCAAATCGCGGTTGGGTCTCGGTAACGTTATTATAAGGTAGAACTTGATGTGTATTTGAACTTATTTCAAGATCCGAACAAACGTCAAAACTTGAGCTACCACTCATATTCGAACTCGTGTGGACGTAAGGCTGATGATGCTGCTGATGTTGATCTCTCGGTTTCGCTTCAATGATTATCTTCTTGAACACACGGCAAAGTGCATATGCATCCTGAAAATTATATATCAACATCAATCAAAATGTTTGTTTCAAGCGGTTTTGTCTACGAAGTAATAATAAATTACAAATATATACTTTAACAGCAAGTTAATTGATTGGTTTGGTTAGCTAATCAACCTGCATGCCGGACGCAGTAGGCTCGCATTCAGTTTCATCGAGGCGATATTCATGCATGACCCAACCAGTTCTAATACCGTGTGGGGCGCGTCCACGGTAGTAAACTAGTGTTTTCTTTGTTCCTATGGCTCGATCTCTCAGACTCACCCGCCGGTCTTTGCCGGTGGCTTTCCAATAACCGCCTTTTGTTGCTCGGTTTGTTCTTGAACCATTGGGGTATTTTCTGTCCCGTGGACTGAAAAAGTACCATTCTTGGTCTTTGCTCGGAAGCAACGATTTACCTGCCATTTTTTGTTGGTGATTAGTTATGAAGACAACAATTATTATGTGATATATGTAAGTTTTGATAATCCATTTTTTTTTGTCAGCAAGTTTTGATAATCCATTTGAAACAAGAAGATTTACAGTTTCCAAAGATACAAACCCTAAAGTACACACACAAGTAACGGAAAGTATAACACAAAAAGTGTGGTGGTCCTTAGAGTTTCCTTTTTTTGACCAAAAGGAGTCTAACAATTCGGCTGCGTCTTGTCTGATAAATACTACTGTAATACCATATGACTAATTCGTTATTAACATTTATCAGTCTGTGTTGAACAGATATAATAATGATCGCATCTAATACTGACAGATTTTTAGATAAGCCAAAATAGTAGAGCCAATCCAAATTGATCTCAAAATAGGTATAGTTTCAGATGGATCAATGTTTAATCTGTGAGATGTTTAAAATCGAAGAAACAAAAACTCTGATGGAACATGCACCTATACTTATAAATTGCAAAATAAATTGTCAGTTGCATTAGATCTTAGCTTAACATACAATTTAATACCAGTTTAACATCAGTTTTTATAAACAGCATACGACAGGAGGTAAATAGATGTATATATTTTGATCAAGGTTAACCTATATATATTATGGGTTTCTTGTCCTCGTTATATTCTTATTCTTTTCTTCACTCAATGTCTCAAACCTATTCAAAACCCCACTAAGCTCTTAAGCCAGAAAAGGATCTCGTACCAAATCATATACTGATAGATTGATCTGTTATCAATGATTAATGTTCTAATAATTTATGTATTACCTGGCAAGTCCCATGGTTCGCACTTGTAGAGGTCTACTTCAGGGATAATCTCTAGCTCAATCTCTTGACCGTTGATCTTTCTTTTGAGATAGTATGTGATCAGTTCCTCGTCGGTTGGATGGAACCTAAAACCAGGAGGCAACGATACCGGAGCCATGTATAGACTCTTCGATTAACTATGATATTGAAACCTCGATTCAATATCGATCGGACTATGTAGTGAACACCAAGCTTTAACGAGCGGTCTTGTTAAAAAACTCTAAAATGACCGACCGTATTATATGTGTAGTAGATACTATAGAGGATAGAAATAATACGAAAGACTCGAGAGAGAGAAGCCAAATGATTTGTGTTATTCAGGGTTTGAACGGTTTGTTTATAAACAAAGAGAGAGACAAAATATCATAGAAAATTAATGGCAGAAAAGTGAATAACCAAAGGGAGAAGATGTCAGCTTTGGAATAAAAACATGAAACTAACAATATAAAATTATAAAGAGAAACCCCAATTGGTCCGATCTTTTTCTTCTCTTTTTGTTTTCTCTTACACAGATTCTGATTCTTACCATCGTTTTCTTCAAGTTTGATAGGTAGGTTGAAGTAAATTTAGAAAGCTTTTATCATTACTTCGTAGTAGGGTTCGTATATAGTATTTAGTCAAGCAAATTAAACATAAATGATTCAAGTATAATTTTCATGCATTTTAACTTGTTTCCCAGTGTTCAGTGGTTTATGGATATTGATTAAGTTTCAAACAATATATGATTTTTTTTTTGACAAAGTGTATAAAACTATACATAAACATGTCCAAACTAAAACCAACATCAAAAACGTATTTCTTCATCTAAGAGGTCTCCCTAAAGTATTCCATCCTTCTAAAAGTATTGTCGGTTTGGAATGTGTCCACGTGGCAGGACATCATTGGATGCATGGGGAAACGAATCTTGGGTTAACCAATAAAAACTGGTTTCAGATCTTTATGTTTTGCGGCGCTTCTAACTGAAATAAACTTGTCTCATTTGTAATATGATCCCAGTTGCGAATTCTTTAGTCACTTCGTGATTGCCGCTGATTATGATCCCAATCCCGAACCGAATCCTTAGCTAATCCCAAAGTGGAGCAACATCTCTTGTGAACTAGTTTTAAAAAATCATGTTGTATTAGTTAGTTCAATTATGTTCGTTGGGTACTTCATAGAAAACTAATCTCACATTCACAAGTGACATAAGCATGTATATATACAACCACAACGAAATTTAGCTTTCTAAAACGTGAAATTTGTAGATAACTTAGCTCCAATCTCTCTCTCTCTTTTATAAGACTCAGCTCTAATCTCACATCATCGGTTGAAGTATGATCATTGATTATTTATTGGTTATACATGATTAATTCCGATCTCTTAGTCCGATTCTTAACTCATGATTTGACACTTTTTTATTATTATTATTTTTTTTATATTTTTCGATTAAAAGACGGTTCTTATATCTCTTATATAAGAGACGGTCCTTAGATTTTCTTAGTTAAAATTTAAGAAAAACTAAGAACCGTCTCTTAATCGAAGTTAAGAACTCCAGTTAGACTGAAGTTAATCATGGTCTAGTTAGGCTATTCTCGAGATATTTCTCGTGTCTACATGATAAATCATGCACCTATGTGATATGATCAGCTATTTCGCATTTCTTGTTTTTGAAACTTTTTTTTTTTTGGTAAAATAGTTTTTGAAACTTCACATGCCCTAACTGTATTTATCGATCACACCAAATGATAAGGAGACACAAACTCGTTCGTTCATGAGCATGTAACATCTAAACTAGAATGAAACACATGATACTGATTTATACAGACGCTCATATAATATATATGATCATACATGGAGTGTGAATATTTTACACACAATATATAAAATTTGAAAGGTAAAGAGAAGAACAAGTTGGGGGCTCCACATGGTAGATCATGTGGGTCCAACTTGTGATCATGTGAAGAAATCCTTTGAGGCATTGATGGGCCAACCCCAGCATCACTTCTCAGCTTTTCTCATCATCATCATCAACTTTTCTGTCAATATTCGAATTCCTTATTCCAGATCTATATCCAATTAATTACTTATATTTAAGCATTAGCATATAAGTGTAACAAACATATATAATAACAAATTGTTCATACCCTTCTTTACACTTTTCCCTCACATGAATCCATCTCTTTGTTCTTTACTTATTCATTTTTGTATTTTACTAATTCAATTATAGATTTGTTATAGTACTCCTACAGTATATAATAAGAATGAATGTATATTAAATTCCCAAGATCATGAATGATTTTAGAATAGTTATTATCAAAAATAATTTCATTTGGAAACAAATAGAAAATATGCATAACGAAAGAATTATATCATTACACGGATCAGGGCCGTCTTAATATAATTACGGACCCTGTTCAAAAATATTATCGATATATTTAACAACGTAATAAAATAGTTTTAACTATTTGTATATATATATATATTAAATATTCTTTTTAAAATATCATATACTCTAGATTTAGATATATATCTAAAATTTTAAAATTTTGAACTATAATTTATATATTTATTTTTAAGATTCTTAATCATTTTTTTATTTTTTATATTTGGACCCTGTTCAGCTGCTCCACTTGCACATGCTATTAGACGGTCCTGACACGGGTACATGTATATTATTAATATATCTATATATATATTTTTTTGAAACTATATATATATATATATATTCAACCTTAACATGTATATTTGACAGACTATTAGTAGAATCCCTGAATAAGAAATGTATTTTGAACAAAAAAGACATACCAAGCAAAGTGTAAATTTACATAAAATATGATGAGAAAAACCGAGCCATAAGAACAAACAGAAATTAATAACCCAAAATAATTAAAATTAACAAATTAACCAAAAATCCTTTTTCTCTTCCTATCTCTCTAACTTCTTCCTGAAAAAACTAATATTGGCTGTTTTGTTCGGCTATTTCAACAAAATCTGTAAAAGAAAAGTGACAATCCTGGTCAAAACTTGGCTGGGCCGGTTCGTTACTTTTGAGCACTTTTTATCGGGTTTTTGTCTGGGCTAACAACCACCCGCTTTTTATACAGCAAACCAAACCGGAAAGGCATTCGCGCATCGGTTCAACCGGGTTCACCACGAAACGACGCCGTCGTCACAATACAAAAACCTCGCAAAACCTCCTTCACTCCCCGTCTCTTCCAGAACAACAGCACAACCATGGCCGACGGCGAAATTCGAATCCTACGCGGCTACGAGCTCCGCCTCCTCCGATGCACCGTATCTCTACCACCTTCAGATTCTCCTCCGGAGTCCAAGCCACTCGATGAATCCCAATCCGAAACCCATCCACACGACGCTCTTATAAGTTCCCTCTTGTCCTTGATCGAAGCTGGAGACTACCTCGGAGCTCTAGCCTCGGACGCCACTAGGGTGATACTCGGCGACGCCGAGCTGGAACTGGCTGACTCGGTTGAATCGGCGGAACGAGTCTACTCCGAGGTTCTCGAGAAGGTGGAGTCCTTCGTGGTGAACGGTTCGTCGGATGAAATCGATAAGGCTCGCCGTGCTGTTCTGGTGATGTGCTTAGCAGTCTCGTCAGCGTTTTGGTTCACTAGCTGTAATTTGACAGGGTAAGTTGCCTAGTTCAGTCTTCAGATTGTGTTTATGGGATTTTTGGATTTTTTTTCACTAAATGTTCTTAAAATTGAGTTTTTTTTTCCCGGTTATTACAAAACACCAACGAGCTGTTTGGTTCTGTTTTTTCTTTTTCAACTGTTAGGCCGACAGATCGATCGGTGAAATGTTCGTTGCCGTTTAAAATATCAGAAAGTAAGGAGTTAGCTGAATGGGAGAACTGGGCAAAGATCCAGCTCATGTCTTCAGGCTCTGACTTACTCGGCAAGTTTTCTAATCTCCAGGTACTATCTTCCTTCTGCTTCAGCTCATATCTGCAGCTTCTGAGCATTCTAATTTTGTTACACTTCTATTAAAAAATGATTAATTTAGTGTTTTCCTGCAGTACTTAGTGTTTGCTAGAATGCTGCTGTTGAAGTTGAAAGATCTGTTGTTTGAGGCAACTTCAACCGAAACATTTGAACTAAGGAGTGTTTCGTGGTGGCTTGTCAGAGTTTTGCTTATTCATCAGAGAGTTCTACAGGAGCGATCTTCGTCTTTGTTTGAGATGTTGCAAGTCTATATGGCCGAAGCTCTAGACCATTTTGGAGCCTTGGAAAAAGTTGAAAGCTATTGGGGTACCTTGTTGCTGCAAGGCGAAGTTTCATCCATAACATCAACCATACATCTGGAAGCATGTGTGTTGCAATATATTTATGGACGGATTGATCCTTGTCGGTAAGTTATCATTGAGATAGCATCGTCCTTGCCTACTTAGTACATGTTTATATAAACCACAATACTTTAGTTTCGCGCCTCATGGGTCCCTTTTGAAAAAATGAGATGTCTTTGGCATATGAAGTTACGTAATTGAGTTTATAATTTGGTGTTGCTGCTCTAATTTCTGATAGTCATCATAACACTCTGTGATCTTTTATTTACTCTACTGCTATACTATATTGGTCTTGAGTTGGAGTAAAATTTTCAGGTTGCAGCTTGAATCTGCTAAAGCAGCATCGAAGCTCGAGTTCTCTGTTAGTGGGGCTTTTGGATTTCGTACGATTCACCAAGTAAGCTCTATGATATATATATATATATATATGTTAGCTATGTGTATTCGTATTTTTTTATTCTTAATATCTCTGATCTTGTTATAGGTAGACCCAAAGGCACAAATGGTATTGATAGCCAATACTAGTGCATCCAATGGGGACGTGATGTTGGCCTCTGGTAAAGCTGATGTTGGACCTTATGAGGCTTGGGGAGGTGAAGCACCTGAAGTATACATGACTCCCAAACTTGTGAACGATGAGAGTGAAGCTGGCAAAGAGTCTGCGACCTTAAAACCAGTCGAACAGGCAATGATTTTGGCTCAGTGTCTTTTAATTGAACGGGGCAGTCGGCACAATGAGATGCAAAGTAAGTCACACAAATTCAACTGCATCTGAAACGTTTAATGTTAGTTCTGTAACAAGCTTTGATTCAAAGATCGAAAGACCAATACTAACAATTCTGAGTAATAAGTTAACCTACCATACATTACTTGTGACTGCAATTCAAAGTACCTGAATAGTTTCCGTAGGGCGTTGCCAAATAAGTACAAAGACCGTTAAGGGGTAGATGTCTGCTCTTGCTTCTGTTTCACTTGTCCTGAACTGTGTTGAACTCTGCCCTTTAGTTTTATTTGGATATTGTAATAACTTTTTCTCCTACAGGATGGGATATGGCTCCATATATTGAGGCGATTGATTCTCAAAAGACAACATATTTTGTTGTAAGCTACAATCTTTTCAGTTATTTGATCTCTCAAGTGAATAGTTATAAAATAAGGAGTTGTTGGCTTTTCATTTCGTCATAACCTATGGAAGTGAAACGAATTGACTGACTTTTGTTCTTCGGACATGGTATTAGCTGCGGTGTTTCTGTGACTTACTACGTGTTCGATGGGAATCAACTCGAGGTCGTACAAAGGGACGCGCCCTGGAGATGATGGATAAACTGGTATGTATGCACTTTACACAGTGTCGTAATCAAATTAGTTTGTTGTTTCCTTTTGCATTGGACTTCTCCCTTGCTGAAACACTCATCTGGTAGCGTTATCTCATTCTGTCCATTATTATAGCTGTGTTAAACTGTCCTTTATCAGGTTGAAGCTATCGACAAGAGCGATCCTGGAGCATCAGAAAGGATCCCTTTATGTTATGCAGTCCATCTTCCCACCATTCCTGCCTTGAGAAAGTAAGTTAATTTTTTTTAATGTGCATGTACATAAATCCTTTTTGGTTTCCTTCTGTCTTATGCATTGTACCGTTGTGATTCTAACAACAGGGAATACGGTGAGCTACTGGTGAGTTGCGGTTTGGTAGGGGAAGCTATCACAATATTTGAGAGCCTGGAGTTGTGGGATAATCTAATTAACTGCTACTGGTAAACTAAAAGTTTGAATTTTCATTTTCCCTTCTTTTTATGGCTTATATGTTGTTTGCGAACCTTAATACGCAATGTGAAATTTCAGCCTTCTGGGAAAGAAATCTGCGGCTGTAGATCTCATCAATGCGCAGCTTTCTGAAAGGCCAAATGACCCAAGATTATGGTATTTAAATCTTTGATAGTATACTATTCTTCTCTCTTCCTGTTTTTTGTAAATCTTACGAAACGGCTGTGAAGTACTGTTATCTTTATTGTGCTCTGAGGTGACGTAATCATCTGTCTTTAAATCTACAGTTGATCATTTTCTGTGTGGATATTTCTTTAACATTTGTTTGTTTATAGTAGGAAGTTATTATTTGATTGATTAAGTTAATTTTTATGCTTCATATTGCTTACAGGTGTTCACTTGGTGATGTTACGATTGATGATTCCTGTTATGAAAAAGCCCTGGAAGTGTCAAATGATAAATCAGTTCGTGCTAAGGTAGTTTGAGACACATGATAGAAAGTTCTTATAAGTATTCTCTCAGTCAACGCTCTAATTAGTTCTCTTTCTTGTAGCGCGCTCTTGCTCGCAGCGCATACAACCGTGGCGATTTTGAGAAGTCAAAGGTGCTTTGGTATGTGGAACAATTTGGTTCTGTTTCTTCATTTTTTTCCTTCCTAAACAAGAAATATGTTTATAACACTTAGCCCTTAGGCTGATTTACTTTTGAGATGTCTCATCTTTCCTTCTTGTATAGGGAGGCTGCAATGGCCTTGAATTCCCTGTACCCGGATGGTTGGTTTGCGCTTGGTGCTGCTGCATTGAAGGTATCATCAAACTCCATCTTCCCCAATAGTTCAGTAGCAATATTTTTCATTTCCAAATGTCATTTTGTATCTATAACATATAAATTATTAGGGATGCTAATTTAACATCTCCTACATCACAGGCCAGGGATGTTCAAAAAGCACTCGACGCATTCACTTTTGCTGTTCAGCTTGATCCTGACAATGGAGAGGCCTGGAACAACATTGCTTGTCTGTAAGCACTTCAGTTTCACAATCTTGCTCTGTTTATGCTGAAATTGCAGAGACAATAAAATGTCTTTTTTTTCTTTTCACGCACGCCTTCCTATCTAATCCACGTCACTGCTCACGTACTTTCACATTAACTATGGTTGCAGGCATATGATTAAGAAGAAGAGCAAAGAATCTTTCATCGCATTCAAAGAAGCGCTTAAGTTCAAGTATATATCTTTCCCTTATCATTTATAACCTGAGTTAAGAAATTGATAGCGTTAGGTACATAAAAGAAATATCGTGCATCAACAGGCGAGATAGCTGGCAGATGTGGGAGAATTTCAGCCATGTAGCTATGGATGTGGGAAATATTGATCAGGTAAGAGCCAGCTAAATATCTGTTTGATTTTTTTTTTTTAGCTTAGGAGTTAGACGAGTCGGTTTCATGTGCTGTTTTGTTCTTTCAGGCCTTTGAAGCTATACAAAAGATACTGAGCATGAGCAAAAACAAGAGGGTTGATGTTGTTTTACTGGACCGTATAATGACAGAGTTAGAAAATAGGAATTCAGCATGTAAGCCATCATCTTTATCGGTTGAAACTGAACCTTCTTCTGATGAAACAAAACCGTGTGCTGCAACACCAGCTGAAACTCAGCGTCACTTAGAGTTGCTTGGAAAAATTATTCAGCAGGTTAGAAAAACATTTCAATAACTAGTATGTATCTGTGTATTGCCTCGTTGTCGTAGTTTTGTGTGCGATTTTTTGCTTGTGGATAATCTCTTTTTCTATAGATTGTCCGAACAGAAAGTACATCAGAAATCTGGGGATTATATGCAAGATGGAGTAGAATCAAAGGAGATCTTATGGTATGCAGCGAGGCATTGCTGAAACAAGTGCGCTCATATCAGGTATTAACGAGTCATGATGATTATTAATCAAAGCCGCTCTTTGATCTGTGAGCAGCATTCTCAGCTCCATTTGATGATATCTCTTGCAGGGATCAGAGCTGTGGAAAGACAAGGAACGTTTCAAGAAGTTTGCAAGAGCATCATTGGAACTTTGCAGAGTTTACATGGAGATCTCAATGTCCACAGGAAGCAAGCGAGAGCTCTTTAGTGCTGAGATGCATTTAAAGAACACAATTAAACAAGTACGAACCAGTATTACCATTCATTAATCTCCACAATACTTGATAAGCTTTAATATGATGAGACTGAATAAATGGTGACATGTGTGTGTAGGCCACACTGAGCTTCCCGGAGAGTGAAGAATTGAAGGAGCTTGAAAGTTGTCTTGAGGAGGTGAGAAATGCTATGAAGAAGAGGGAAGAGACTACAAATACAAAAACATGAAAGAAGAAAGATATGTTAGTAGTCTCTGGTTTCTGTGTGTTTGTACCATTTGTATCATTTTTTGTTGTTTGGGTCAAAGACAATAATATGTATTTGGATCCATGACTTTGGTCGTGGATCACTGGATTGGCTTCCTTTCTACCAATTACATAGGGACATGTGTACTATTTATTCCAGGAATCAATTTTGACACGAAAAACGTAGTTAGAAACTAAAGAAAAAAGAAAAAAAAATATCTTTGATCTGTCGGTATGGTTTTGTTGAATCATCTCCATCCTCGAGTTTCGATCGCTCCATCGCCAGCCAATAATCGCCAGAAAAGCCACCACGATGTGCTTTTGAGCATGAGATTTGGATTAACACGAGATCTCTCTCTGAAACGGTCCTTGGCCTACTACTATTCCGTATCTCAACGACAACAGCTCACGTCGCCCATGGCGACCAAGAGCGAGAATCTCGTGGATACTTCGACGGAAGAGAAAAGTAAGGTAGAGGAGAATAAGGAGGATGAGGTTTCACTCCCTCCGCCGCTGCCAGAGAAACCAGAGCCTGGAGATTGTTGTGGTAGCGGATGCGTCCGATGCGTTTGGGATGTGTATTACGAGGAGCTCGAAGAATACAAGCAGCTTTCTAAATCCAGTTAAATGATTTTGCTTTCTTTTCGTCAATGCTGGAAAAATAATTAAACAATTGATTGCTTTTTCTGGATGTTCATTCTTGTAAAGTCGAAGATGCTGTATTAATGTTGAACATTTTGGATCATTATCTGTAGATAACAAAAAGTTGATGCTTTTGGAATTAAGAACAAACGAGAAATCAATTTGGTCTATGTACAGGTCGTTGTAGACGCAGAGCCTTTTTTTAGTTTTACCTTTGAGCAGCTTTCACAAGAACAGAGATGTGGAGATAGAATTCTGGGTTCATCAAGTTATTTACCACCCACGAAAACGGTATCTCTAGCTTCATTTCTATCCCTTGGATCCTTACCATTTTGATTTCTCCCCTCGTCTCCTGCGACCCAACTGCTTCCTCTTCTCCACTCGTTTGAGCTCTGTCTCCACTGTATTCCGGGAGGAGACTTTCAATTGCGTCGCGCAAAGTAAAGCATTTCCCTGTAATAAGATACCCGAACTAATCAGTTTTCTCATTCATTCACACAAGAGATGGAGACTCAACAACAGTTGAATTCACTCTTTGCACAAACTATGGTGGGTCGGGACTATAAAGCCAAGTGAAGCTACTAAGAACAATGCAGCGGATCTTTAAGCTGATAAATTATACTACCTTCTTCCCTTAGGAACTCAACAGGACGATTTAGGTACGAGATGTCATCCCATGTATCGATCTCAGGTACATCTTCAAGATTCTCGAAATTTTTATCCACACTTCGAACATACAGCCGAACAGGAATCCTTGCTAACAAAGAGGATTATCACAAGTCAATAAAACTAGGACACCATTACTTTGTGAGAGGGTCATTATTCTATTCGTATTTCCAGTTAAGTTGTTTCCGTTTACAAGATTTATTAGATGAGGAAACTTTACAGCCAGCGTTTGTAACTAGGTCTATGTCACTTCAAAACTGAGCTTAAAACATTTGGAGCTGAGCTAATAGTTGACAAACCTGTCTTTACTTGTCCAGCCACATCTATCTCAGACCCACCTTGTCGAGATGTTGGAGATGACAAACTTTCTTTTCTTGAAAACTCATCTTCGATATTTCCCATTTTCAGCTTTGGTAATAATCTTGTGTAGGCATCAAGATCACCTGTGCCAAACCATCGGTTTTCAAAACTCGATATTAACAGTCATAGATACATCCAAAGGTTTTACACCAAGATTGATGATGTAAATAGTAACATTTGACAATGCTGAAACGCAAAAGCTACATCTAATGGCGATTAGAGTTATAAAAGAAGTACTGCTGTCACTCGTACCGTTCATGACAGAAGTCCACAGATCCTCTTGATCACTCTGAGACATATTCATAACATTCTTGCAATTTCCATTGATGATATATGCCGCCTGCAGGAGTAAAGCATTGTTATAAAATGGCAGAAAGGAGAAGCCTATATCTACTCCACTAAGGAATGAACTATCGATCGCAGCAAAAGTTAGCAAATTGGTAACAATATCATTCACTGTCATTACCAGTTATACACTACACAAACTACGGAAAATTATAACCCTCGGAACCTAACGATCACTTGTGAAATGGAATGGAACAGTATGCAGTGATTTCTTTGGAAAGCGTAGACGGTTTCGCTTAAAGTGACAAGAAAAGTAGAGAAATTTTGACAAACCTCTTTCAAAGAATTAACGAAGTTCCATTTGACAGAATCTTCTCCCTCACATGGAATGAGTACGTTGCTAGGATATCCCCTAAAGTGTATCTGCAAGTAAAAAGTTTCTAAAAACCCTCAAGAACAGCAAAGATATAAAAAGGAAAACTAAGGTACATGTGCATCCTAACTCAGTATTTCAAATAGCAGAGCTTAATTCATCCACTAAGATAATCTCACAAACAAACAGAAGCTAATGAAGATGAGAGATAGAAGAGAAAAATGGTTACAGTGAGATTCCAAGGTCTTTCAGGTTCTGCGCATATGAGATCAAAAAGAACACCTGTTGGTATATACCTGCAATCACCAAACAAGATTTCACCTCTCTCTCCACATCACAAAAATCAAAATACAAAAGAAAAACACAAACAGATTGAAACAATGGGAGGGTACCATTTAAGCGGAAAGCCTTTGTAATCGAACCAGATGGAATCTTCTCCAGGAGGAAGTGAGTCCTTGAAGTAAGGCTTAATAAGATGAACTAACAGAGGCAAATACCCTATCCTTGGTGCTAACACCTGAGTCAAAAAAAAAGAGAGAGCGCTTCAAATCAAGTCCAATCATCTAATGCAACTGTTTCTCCTCCTCAAACAAATTGATAATCAAAATCTCAAAGGTAAAACCCGATGCCTAAACCCTAAACCTCGAAATTCGATCGTGATCCAGCAACAAAAACAATCACAGAGCATCGATTTGGAAGAGAAAACATAAAACTGAAGAAGGAAAGAGAGGATGGATGGATGGAATTACAAGAGCAGGAGGAGGAGCAGGGTGAGAAGCGACTTCGGATTTGTGGAGATGGATCTGCAGCGGTATCGCTCCCTCCCATACATACTTCATCGCTTCTTCTTCATTCGCCGCCATTCTCTTCTTCTTCTTCTCCGTCACAGCTTCTCTCTAACGACGCTGTTTCTTTTCTCGTGACGTCATCTTCTCTTGCGTATACACTTGTGATATAAGGCGTATGTTAGAGTATGTAGCCTATCGGGAGCTAACGTGATCCGTACCAAGTCCGAGATAGATATGCGAATTGGGTCTATATCGGTTTAGTCTGGTTTGGCAAGTATCATTTAGTTGGTCTGGTTTTATTACCCACTAATGTAAAATTCAAGGTAAGCTCATCTCCAGTTTTCACTCATTTGTAGAGTTTAATTTCGATTTTGAACTTTTTTTATAGAGGAAACGAAACAATAAAACAGAATTAAATTTTGGATTGGTTTTCAAATTGGTTCGATTATCATCATAATCACTAGATTAACTTAGGGGAAAAAATTGTACAAGTGTTTTACAGTAACAATTTTTGCCTAAAACAACAAACAGCTCGAAGAAGACAATGAAACAACAACAACAACAACAAAAAACACTTTGATGAACATTAAGAAGTTTAATGAATATTTGAAATTAAAGTCTTCGAGTACCTCAGCAAATATCCTAGTTATAAACAGAGACGAATCTCTTCTTGTTCTTGTTTTGTCTCTATAGCCATCTTTCTCTTCTTGTACGGACCAAACCCTCTTGAATTAGACTCAGAGTTCGTTCTCCTGAGCTCAGAAAATGCAGACCTCTCGCTAGGTTTCAACTCCCACCGACACACCATTGTTTCCGTTGGTTCTGAGCTCTTGCCCGTGTGTCCTGTATCATCCACCGAACCAGTGTTTGAACCTGTCGACGATCCTTCCTTCTGCACAGCCTTCTCTGACTCTGTGCATCTGTTTTCCACTTCTTCTTGCTTAGGAGGGACTTGTATCCAACAGCTCAAGAGTTTCTCTTGTGGGTTTATTACCACGGGGAATGTTTCTGAACGGGAGAGTTTCCTTGGTAATGGCTGAATAATAGGTGCCTTAGAAGAGGACATGCCTGAATCAGATACCAAAACTGTCTTCCCGAATAGTTTAAGGCTTTGCTTCGTCGGTTCCTTGACCGAGCTCTCTCTTGGAAACAACTCCAGCTTCGTACATGGGTTTTTGTTTTTTTCAGCTACAAGAGTCTCAAGCTCTTCAGGTGTACTTGGAGTAGTTGCAGGAGGAGTAGTAGGTGATGCAGAGGAAACCGGTGACAAGCTTCGGTTAGGTGAATGTGAATCAGAGGAACCCAAAGCTTCTGATCCAACAGTGGACAACACAGAGGTTGGAGATCCACTGTCTCGTTCTGTGGGAGAAACAGATCTGCTTGTTTGGTCTCCCAACTTGCGTGGGTAAGGATGTGTTGGTTTTCTCTTGGGACGAGGAGGCGGTATCACAATTGGCTCCAGCGAGCTCCCATTACCTCCAGATGCTTCTCTAGCAACCTGTGTAAGAGACAACAGAACAGAGCTAAGTCAGAACCACACACAAGTCTCCAAAACAATGATCCTATGTGTTCATCAATCCTTGGTACTTTTCTAATGAACATGTTAATTGCAAATAAGTTTTAAAGACCTTGGAGAAAAACTTCTGAGCATGGCTTCGAATCTGAACAGCAGTCTTTGTACCCACATGTTCTGTTACCGAAACAAACATATTTTTTTGGTGTTTCAGGTATTGGTAGAGAGTTTAAAGGCCATATATAACTTAGTAGAAAGTGATCATTCAGTTTTATTACCTTCTATTTTTCTCCATGCCCTCCCGTGTAGTTTCAAAGCTTCAATAAACTTATTGTGCTCTTCATCAGTCCATCTCTCTCTTTCTTTTGTTATCGTGTATGGTTTCCTCACCTAATAAGAAAGATAACCTGAGTCAGAGATTTCACTTGAGCATAACAATATGTGATAGATGTGAAAGAAGCAAAACCTTGGGTGCATAGTCATTTCCCTCTTGGTCACTGAATTGTATCTTCTGCTTCTCTGTAGTTTTGGCACCCTGAAACAATAACCACCAAGCCCAAAAGGGGAAACTTTTAGGAATTTAAAAACTTATTTACTTTTTAACAAAAGTGTGCATTGGATCATTTACTTTCTACTTCAGTCGCCCAACGTTACATTTTCATTCACGAAAATCAAACGGTTTCAACTGTATTCAGAGATCCTAATTACGTCTACAAACACAATTCGCTAGTGTATATACAAAACTCCCATATAAATCATTGTTAATAACAACCCAGGAATGTAATTGCAACACACAAACTTAGAGGAACTAAAGAGTCTGAAAATGATAAAGCTAAAAAAAACTGGACTTTGAGGCTATTCTGCTCTAAGGGCATAGATTCGTTAGCTAATCTAAATAAGGAGAAATTAGATTTTGAGTCCACACCTGAACATTCGTAGTCAACGGAGACGACGCCATAGCTTCTTCTCGAATTTAGAGATCTCGGCGGTGGTTATTAAAGAAACTAAAAAGGTTAAATTTTTGAATCTGGAGATGGAAATGAGCTCTGTTCTTCGTCCGTTTTCTAGAGATCTCAGGAAATGGTTAGACACCCACCAACGATTTGCTTCTATGACTCTCAGAGATAATAAGAAAGCTATGCTCGCCGGAGTAAAAAAAGAAGCTTTGAAGGGTCTTGTTTAGCCGGAAGAAGAAGGAAAGAGCAAATGAAGAAAGCAGAGAGAAAGGGAAAGAAAGATTTGTGGAGGAAAGAAGAGTTTGGAGGGGTGAGAAAAATAGGAAGACAAAAGGAGGGATGCCACGTCAGCTTCTGGTATGTGCGCTTTTTCGATTTTTCAATTTTATCTTTATTTTTTTTTAATGTTTTATGAATCAAATGCTGATATAGACCATAAGGGGTCAAAAAAATCTCATATGGACCTATGCATTTTTCTTTTTATTTTATGTTTAATTTTAAATAGAAATCTAGATAAAATAACTAAAAAACCTAAACATTTAGACATATTTACAAACTTATGCCATTACTATCCTACCCAGAATTCGATCCAGATCCAGACCCGAAAACCCGACCCAACCTAACCCTAAATCTTCTTCTTCTTCCCCTTTCTTCTCCATTAATAATTCTTCCACCTTAAAACAAAATCGAAAATTTTCTTCAACCATCGACCAATTTTCTCTTTTTTATCCTAAATCGATCAATTCATAGTCTTATTTAATCAATTACAACTTACCCAGAATCAAATTTCATTTTTTACATATTTATTCAAGATAAAAAAAGAACGCAGAGTATTACTAGTACAACTAATACAACTCAAATTAGTACAACTAGCATAACTAGTACAACTTTGCAATTAATATGGTGATCTTTATATTGTTTTCAGCGTATGAAAATGGTAGAAAAAAGTATAATGTAGAACCAATAAGACATGTTGGTCTAATCTTCCGTATGCATATGTCAAATACATGAATTATGTATTTTTTAATAATATTTGATTTGGATAATGATTTGTTTACAAGTTGTACTAGTTATACTAGTTGTACTATTTTCGGAAAAAAATCATCTTCATATTTATGCTCTCAAGACCAAAAAGATAGATGTGGAACCAGAAAAGTTTTCAACTATGGCTCCAAAAACGCGAGTCACTGGAAAGAATAATAAAGAATAATAAACTTATATTCTTTATAAAAAAATTGTGTTTTGTTTAAATGTACAAGTATAATGGTACAACTAGTACAACTATTCGACATTATTATTCAACCACAATGTTTACAACATGATACACATTTAAAATGTGATCCACATTTAAAATAATATTTAATCAAATAATATGTATAAGTTATACCAGTTTTCTAGTTGTACCGACTGTACATAGTTGTACTAATTTTTGAGTTGTACTAGCTTGTGCATAGTTGTACTTTGGCAGTTAAATAAAAAAATATTAGTTGTACCACATAATAAATGCATTTACCTCCGTTGTACCATTTATTTATGTTTACATGACGTTGCCCGGTTACAATGAAATCATCAATTTCGTAAAAATTCATTTCGTGTATGTTTTTCAAAATTTATGTGGATAAACAAGTTAACAAACCTTAAAAGTATAAGGTAGATCATGTAAACTTATGGAGTTGTTTAATAATTTTTAATTTTTTTTCCTAAACTTTAAATTAAATTAAGAAAAACTTTCCGAGTACACACCAATTGGAATATTTGATTGTTTTTCTCATATAGAATACCAAATTGGTTTTGTCAATTTCTGAATTGTTGAAGTTGTATCAGTTGTACTAGTAATACTCGTCTAATATAATAATAAAAATTATATCAATTGTTTATATGTCTAGTTATAGGGGTTGTACCTATACTTTCACATCATAGCTTTGTAAAAATATGTTTGATGTTTGTTTATCATAATAATATATGACTAATATAGTTAATAAACATTAAAATATAATGTAAAATTAAGAGTATAATGTAATAATTTAACAAAAAAATTAAAAAACCTCAAATAAAATAGATTAAAATTTGTCATCATATACCTATTAGAATATTTATTTATCTATTTCATGTGTAAATTATAACATTTATATATTAATTATACAATTTTTGAATATGCTTAGTTGTACGAGTTATACTAGTTGTACTCAGTCGGATTAGAGAATGGATAAGAAAAATTGTGTGGCTCTGAGTGGTTGATAATAAATAAAGAGAAAAAGAGATAATGAGAGAGAATGAGAGATATGAAATCGTGTGGTCAAGATTAAAACATAGATGAGATGATCTAATGGTTCATGTTATCCCTTCATTAATGGCAAAATCGTAATTTTCTTTTATTTGGTCTATGTAGATTATTTTAGGTTGTTGTAGATTTGTTTTTGGCCAATTGGTCTATAAGAGATTTTGGTCCATGTTTTATTGGTTTTTCCATGGAACGCTCGAGAAGGAGATGAAATCTTGTGACTCACGTTCGATGACCCACATTGACACGCGTCGCTCGTGCCTGTAGTCACTTTCTCAGAAATGTTATAAAAAATTTGTAGTTTGTCTCGGGAAATAATTTCGTAATTAAATAAAAATAGATTTTGCTGGACTGAGAAATGTGAGCCACCAGTAGATTTGAGGAAGGGACAGAAAAGGTCATAACTCACGAGAGTATGATATTTTTGTGCTTACTCTCTATTGTCTATCTGGCTTCTTCATGTTCATTGGTTTCCACTTCAAGAGCTTTTTTTTTTTTTGGATAATAATAATTTTATCTCGATGAAGCGCTTATCATTTATCAACAAATAATTTAAGTTATAAGACATTATATATGCTAGATCAAAAAAGGAAAAGACATAACATATATGATTTGAGCTTTTGTGGTGGTAAACCGATAACATTTATACAAATCTTTATAATATTATCTGAGAAGTCAAGTCAGTTTACAATGTGTCGCGCTCACATTAATTCTTAAGATGGTTGATTACAGTGATACCTTTAATGAATTAAAAATATTACATTTATATACTATTATTGAATTTATTATTTAGTTTCCTTTTTAAAATTATCCATATAGTAACATATATATAATAAAAAAGAAAACATATATAAAGGTAAAAAAAATATTATTTGAGAAGTCAGTTTACTATGTGTTGCACTTACATTAACTTTCACGATGGTTGATTACAGTGATACCCTTAATGAATTAAAAATATTACATTTATAATACTGTTATTGAATTTATTATTTAGTTTCCTTTTTAAAATTATCCATATAACATATATAATAAAAAAGAAAACATATATAAAGGTAAAAAAAATTTAAACGAAATTATATGTATATATATAATATAATTTCATTAAAAAAAATGAAAGTTCACAAAATAAAAATCTTCCATTAAAAAATATTTTAAATAGCATAAAATATAATTTGCTTTAAAATTTTATGTTTGTGGAACTTAATATAACCATAATAAAAATACCAAAGCAAATTGGAATTCTCACTTTTAAAATTATTTAAAATAATTTTCAGTTTATCATTTAATAAATCTAAAGCATAAATTATTTAGAATTTATAAAATATTTTAATGATTGTAATTAGTGATATGTGTTCATAAGCTTCAAAAATGTATTAGTGATCATCACTTTATTTTCTAATATTTTTAAAAAAAAATCATCATATAATTTGATAAATATTATGAAAATACATGCACATTTAAACAATAAATAAAATTAATTTTATTTGACTTAATTATAATAAAAATAATTATACTTCAGTTTGAATTTGAAAGAACATATCTAACTCAATATACTCACAATATGAGTGACTCGACTTATCCAACTTATATCTAATATCATAGATTTAACTATAGTATATATCATTTTATAATAATAATTTATTTTATAAATGTAAATTATAGGATGACTCAAAACATATTAACCAACTGTTAAAATTTAGTTCTTTTGTAAAGTTTATATATATGCATGAGACTGTAGAATATTATTGTTATATTAGTTCATGTAATTCGGAATTAGACACTTTAGTTTATTTTATGTCATTTTAAGCAAAATATATATTCAGTCATACATAATCTTCCTCAAATATATTTACACATCTAAGACAACAATCAACGCAAATGCAAATAACAAAATTAATCATAATTTTAGTATACTTAAAATAAAAAGTATTATAGTTGAATTCAGATAAATATATTCACTCTAATATATCCAAATGATAACTAAATAAACTGTAAAAATAACAAAATCGAGTAGATATAACATAATTAAAATCATGTCTAATTTAAAGTAATATAATATTATTAATATAAATTATACATACAAACTATAAACTAATTTAAAATTAAAAGTAAATAATAATCAATTATCGTATATTTACTTTATAAATATTTATATCCGTGCATGTGCATGGAAAAATCACCTAGTCATCGAGTATACATGTCATAAGCAGATTCTTATGTCAGTGTTTAATTAAATGTTAGTATTTATGTATATTGTATAAAATCAAAAATTATCACATTTTCGATTTTTCTATGTTTGAGTTTAAAATTTGTAAAATAATTGCGACCAACTGACATCCCCATCTCTTTTGTCTCAGTAGTCTTTCAGTTCTTGCTAGTATATCAGTAACCTAATTTGAAATCAGAAGTATGTTAAAATCCAAAATCAAATGAGATATTTGTTTTTTTTTTCGTTTTTCTTTGTAAAATAAATGTAAATATTAGGTTAAATATCTTCTGCATATATAAAATATATACCTGGTGTGGGTCGCTCCATTACGAAAGCCTGGATAGATACCCACCATAAATATAATTTATAATATATATAGATAATAGATACGTATGCGTGGTATTTATAATTATTTCAACTTGTTCGTATTAATATGTTTATCCATTGTGCAGGTCGTAATCAATTTTCTTAATTGTGTAAGATAATTTAATTAAATCATTGTCAAGCATATAATATAAAAGCAAATTAAATGAATTGTATTTCATTTTGGGTGGAAGTGAAAGTTAATTACACTTTAGTTTAAAAAATAGTATATCTTGAGTGCACTTTTTTGTCCAGGTCACTGATTCTTACATTTAGCCGACTGTTCTACAGAATAGAGACACGTGGAATAAGGGATGAAGGATTCAAGACCACTCGTTTATTTTTATGTATATTTACTAACGTTCACCGAATTTATACGAAAATTCCTCAGCCACATATTTTTTTCTTCTCGTTGTGCTTGTGCCTTAGCACTCAGGGTTTCAATGAGGAAAAAGTGGTTGGTGTGTGGCTTTCGTGTCTTATTGATATTATTACCATATCTTTGATTGCAATAAATTCCAACCTCTATTGGAAAAACCATATCTATCTAATATGACAATCATCACTTAGAAGAATATCCAAAAAAACACTACAAGATGAGATAACTCAATACCGTGAGTCGGCATGTGGTAGAAAATAGTAGTTCTGAAACGTTTCAAACATTTCAGGAGGCGTACGAACAAAAAAAAAACAATGCGTACAATTCAAAACCATATATATTAATTTAACATTTTAGCAAAAAATAATAATCATATAAGGATGCGCCAAAAGGCAGAGTAAAGTGACTAATCCAAAGAAGAATGTTAGGCTTAGTACTGATGGAAGTTAGGCACTAATCTACTGGAGGTGTGAAATGGCACGTTACATCATTGTGATATTTTTCGTTTTCGTCACAGCCATACGTTTATCTTTTGAGATATCGTCGCGCCTTGTAGGTTGTACATCATATATATATATATTTATTTATTTTAAAAGGTTGTTTATCTTTTGTGATATCCCAACTTGAAATTTTCAAAGAGTTGATCATTTCTACATAAACTACAGTTTCTGTTGTTTTCTAACTAAAACTTGATCAGGTGAACTTGATTTGTAGGACTTATAACTTATAAATCGCAATTTTTCACAGATGCAAGCAGAGTCGGTGATATTAGTATTTTATTAGAAAACAACAATAGAGAATCAATGAGGAATCATTATTTGAGTGAATGAGAAAAAGAAAGGTGGGCGGGTCCATATACTTGGTATTGATAAAGTCCATTGTCTATAAGCTTCTAGGATCTTAATTATGTGGTTCATATTTTTTTGCAACATCTTTTGTGCCTGCCGCCTTTATAAAGCCCAAACGGGATAAAAGTGAAGAATCAGATATCCTTCTGAAATAAAGACCTCTGACTTTGTGATAAATCAGTAAGAAAGATTGTGTGGTGCGTAAAAAAGGACTTAGACCAGTGAAACTATTTATGGACCAACCGTTCCTTTTGGATTTCGAGTGTGGTCGTAAGAAACAGTGCTGGGACAACTGTCACAATATGGTACTTATAATTTTAAGTGGTTGAAACGCTAGAAAATATATGTTGAAGATTTTTTTTGTTTGACAAAAAATGTTTAAGATCTGTTGGTATTTAACTATTCATAAATATATGTCTATTCATCTTAGTATCTTACATATCAATTATCAATATATCTTTGACCAGACAATAATCAATTATCAATATATCTATTTAAGATAATATACGAATAAGAAAAGATGGAGAAATAGCTCCCACAACCTCATTAAGCAAATTTGTATTTTATCATTCGCGGTGAAATTACTTGGAAGCCCAAAAAGACACAGAGGAACTGTGATCTCGATGAAAGATAACTCCAACACAAGTTGAATAACCACTTCTTTTTCAATCTACGATGATAATACGTTATGCCTTCATTTTTTTTTTTTGCAATATGTCAATTAAGCTTCGAAATGGGAACAAAAGAGTGCTCGTGATCATCCAAAAAGGCATGCGAAACTTATCAGCAATATCAGTGGAAAAGAACTTACCAGCAATAGAAGCAAAAAAAAAAAAAACGTAAATTCGAAAACGTACTTTATGGGGCCGCTGAAAAAAGAAATCAAAATTTATCGTGTTATTATTGTGATCTTGTTCCTTCCAAAAAGTTTCATCAAAAGGGCTTTCATGTATTAGAAAGGAGGAAGACGAATCAAAGTTCCTTAAAATTTCTTCACAGATCCTCTGGACACTGAAGTCCTGTAAGAGCAAATAGTACAAGTCGAGTCTAGTGATATAGTTCCCTACAAAATTCCCCTCGGCAATATAAAACGTTCACAGAACACAGCGTTTATATATAAACGTCAGGACGTTACCTTATTCTCGAGCAAGGATTTATCCGGGATTTCATGACAAGTTTAGTCCCGGAGTTTGCCTTCACTGACACTTTGCCCTCGAGACCATTAAGGTTATCAAGCTCAACTATATTCGGGATTGACTTGAACCGGCTAAGGAAGCGTGACCGAGGTACATTCACACCTAAACTTACATAATCTTCATCAATTAGTACTGATGAAGTGTAACCTCAGATATTTCTGTATATATAAACTTACATACGTAAGAGTTACACCTCATCACTAACTGATGAAGATCATATAACATATTATATGAAACTTACTTGAATAGAGATAATACTTGAAATGAAAGCAATAACAGCTTAGATAGTCTTAAAACAATATCATAAACAAACAAGCCAAACCGGCAACAAACATAACATTGTTTTGTCTAAGGGCCTTCCCTTAGAAATTATTAAAAAGTTCTGAAACCAACCAAAAGCATGAAATGAGTCTGATTCATTAGAGAATCATCAGAGAGAAGCCTTCAAAACATTATTTGAAAAAAGATTAAAATAGAACGAAATAGTTTGACAGCTCTCACTGACCATCATCGCAGTTAAGCATGGCTTTAACCCTTCGAACAGTGGAGCTAATCAAGGTATGGACTCTGGTGGTCCAGTCTTTCATTTGGTCTTCATCAAACATAGTCGGACCAGTGGCGAGGATCTGGAAAGCCACCGTGAGGAGCGTCTTACAGTTGTCGACTCCACCGACTAGCTCAGCGGCGGAGGAAGGAGGACCGCCGTCACGGGAGATGATGAAACCGGATGGGAGGATTGGAATGCCTGAAGGATCGACATTGCCTGAAAAGGCAGCGTGTGCTGTCCTTAGGTCCACTGGAGCGTAGACCACCATTCCTCCTAATGCGTCTATGAAGCTGTCTTGTATTATCATCAAGTCACCATTCTCCGTTGCACTTGAAGGCTATATAATATATGCACATATACAGATAAACCAACATTAGTTATCAGATCAAAAGAATCAAAGTTAATGCAATGAAAATACATCAAACTGTAATAAAAATACTTCCATGAGAAATAATATAGATGTTACTTTGAAAACACAGAATATTTGGTCTATTATAGAGACGATGAATCAACTTGCGGTTGGTGACAACTAAAATGTGAAACATATATGAACATATTTAATTACTTGACTCTATTCATTGATTTTTTTTTGCACTTTATGTATAATAGCATCTCGACTGAAAATGTTAATGTAAATTAGGTAAATCCTCAAAAAAAAAGTATGAATAATAGTATACCTTGAGGATATTCACACAATTATTATTGTCTGTTCCAGTGACAAAGCGAGCGACCTCAGTTACCGGACTCGCTTGGCAGAGAGCGTCCCACTATTTTTTACATACAACAAATAGGTTTCTTGTCAATTGACAACAATTTGTAAATAACTATAGTTGTATCAACTGATTAGATATGGACTTGTGCAATCAAAAGATTCTTACCTGGTGTCGAACCTCAAGATTTTTGAGGAAGTTGTAGACTTGGAGAGGAGGGAGAGGGAGACATAAAGATAAACCAGCGCAGACAATGAGACCGGCCGGTTGACCTACTTCTTTGTTTACCCGCACGGAAATCCTAACTCCGCTACTGTTGGTTACAGTCTGTTGCGAAAAATCGGATTTTTCAGGCATTTTCAGTATCCATGCAAAATTCTTCAACATTCTTTCTCCTAATTCCATGACGCTCCTTCTTCCGCCTATGGTTTTCACATCTATATATACAAAGAATAAGAGAAAATATTTTTAAATAGTAATTAGGCACTCTAAAAAAGATTCGTGTTTAAGCGGGTGTTTAGACATAGCTTACACCAATTTTTAAAATATCGTTTTAGAAACTTTTTTCAAAACGTCCAAATGTGGTCTATACCAATTTTTAGAACACTAATATATATATATATATAAAGATTTTTTACCTAATAAAACTAGCACTTGCCAGCATCATTGTTGCATACAGAGTTTTCTTTTCAAAGCTCAAAATATTGATATTTATGTAGTATAGTATTCTGATAGATAATATGAGTACCTCCGGGGTAGTCGGTGGTCGGGAAGTCGGAGACGGAGTAGAGAGACAGCCTCTCACACATTCTCTCAAGAGTAGTGGTCCAACGGCGAGCTCCGTAGCCAAAGCCGCCGCATAAGAGGTCTCTGTAAATCCGATGTGCCCGCACTTTATCATTTACTTCCACGTGCTCCATCCACGTCACCTGCTTGTTTTTTTCTCGTAGGTTTAGTTTCCATATGGCATTGCTAAAATATAATTGCCATGTTTTACATATTTTGACTGATTTTGTTTTCCAGCAAAATAGGGTGGTATGTTGTACATTAATGACCAAATCACATTCTAATTTTTGTAAATAAATAAATATATTTTCTTTCTAACCTCACTAGATGTTATTAATCAAATTTGCAGTGATTTGGCAACCAAACCGAAAAGACTTTTTGATGTAAAACAAACTGGCTAAATGCTACCTTATATGAAATTATTTAAAATAAGTAAAAGCACATATAATATATATAAAATTATATGTAGACAAACATATAAGAAGAGAGGAGACCTTAGAGTGACCATTGGGCAAGGCTTGGATGCGACAACCGGAAGGACGTTTGGAGCAAGCCGGAGTCTCAAACTCAGAGGCTACTTGATGGTATGAAACGTCAGCAATCACCCAGACATCTTCCTCCAATTGTTGGCAACATCTTAGGATCATAAACTCTCTCGGTGGCACCAATGGCGACAGTATGTGCAGTTGCTCATACATCTATTTAATGTATCAGCCCATTTTTATGTGTTCACCAAGTACTTATATGTATATATTAAAAGTTAAACATAAAATTAGAAAATATTATAAGATTCATACCAATTTTGAGAAGTTTCTTTGTGGATCCATGGATTCCAGCACGTGAATCGTTTTAGCTTCACTCACAATTGTTGAGAAAAATTTCGCCCATTTCTCCTGTTACAATTTATATTTTACAGCCGAAATAAATTTATTAAAAAAACTTGATTTTCTGATAATCATGGCATGTACTGTTTACAATGACATTTTAGAAGTTCAATATAAACATCTTACAATTTTACTATATTTATAATTAATATATACCGATAAAGTATATCCAATTTTTTTATATATTAATTTTAGTAAAAAGACAAAACTATAATAGTAACATTTAATGTAAATTAATATGCGATTGTGAACATCTTCATCATTTATATATGTTAATTTAAATATATACAATGTAAATGTAAATTTAGAAGTGATAAATTAATATAACAAATGTAAAAAATACAATATTAACCAAAAAATATTTGATAAAAATATGGACAAAACGATTGAAAAAAACAGCAAAAAATTGTCAAAATATAAGGAAATTCCAATGATAGAATGAATTTAAAATATAAAATATTATAAAATAAATATGATGTAAAACAGATTAAACCAAATAAATATAGATAATTAATATTCACTTGTCGATTACTATAAATATAGATATAAAATATATTTGATTAACTATTTGAATAAAGTAAAGATAAATGTTGGGCTCCTAAAATTTGTCATGTTAGAAGGAATATAGGACATAAACCTTTTTTTTTAAATAGCATTGGACACGGCTCTGTCTATTTAAATATAGAAGTATAGAACAAATAAGAATATCATTTTTTGGTTAAGTTAATATAACATTACGTACCGTATCCAAAACCATGTTTACCAAGTTTTTGGCATCCATTGGAATCACTGTGACTTCCTTCGAAGACTCAATACGAGTACTTGGACTCTTAAAATGGCTGAGCTTGGTAAACGTTTTCTCATAGTACTTTTGATCAATGACGAGTCTACCATCGATTGACGACTTGATCCACATCGATTCTTCAGTTCGAATCAGAGTAGTTACCTCCGTCACGGCAGTTACCATCGCTTCAGTCATCATCACTTTCTCCATTTGAGATAGCGGCGGTAAATGTTGCAGTTGTAGAGGCTCTCGCGGCTGAGGTGGCTGGGCGATGTTTACGCGTTCACGAGTGTGTGGTCCTCTAACCAAGCTTGGTGGCTCCACGAAAAAGTTGGAAGAGGATCCATATGTGACATGTGGATTGTTAGAAGCTGATGCATACAATGATGGACCATGCAGATAGGCCAAAGCATTGATGCTAGGTTTTGAGTGGCCTTCGCTCTTGTTTACCAGACTTGAGAGTCTGTCACGCTGATATTCATATTTTAGATCAATAAAAACATTATTAATGTAGATTTATACACTTTAGTTAAAAAGAAAAGCATGACAGTTTGTAAAACCTGATTAACAAGAAATAAATCAGATTATATTTGAATCGATTGAGTTGCGATAATTAAATGGACAATCTCTAATATATAAAAGGACATGTGGAATTAAAATTAAAACATTCATCCAAATATGTAATAAAGTTTTATGGAGAAGCCAGTTTTATTTGTAAATAATCGTATTTAGACATCATTTGTAATACAAAACAAAGAAATAAGTCATTTATATTTTGTAATGTAGAATTATGAGATTGAAAGAGTTGAATTATGAATTAAAAAATTGACAATTTTTCTAAAAATGTTCTATTAACATCATTGTAAATAGAATATATATAGTGAGAATTAGATTTTTGTTACCATCGCTTCAGTTACCCACACCAGGTATATATTTTGTTACCATCGCGGCAGTTACCATCGCTTCAGTTACCATCGCTTCAGTCATCATCGCTTCAGTCATCATCACTTTCTCCATTTGAGATAACATCTACAAAAAAGTGAGAATTAGATTTTTGTGTAAATAAATTAGAGGATAAAAACTATTATTTTGTTAGATAAAGATAATAACAGTATCATCACTAGAAAAAAAAAGGAAACACTATCATCATTGTTAAAACTAACTTTTAGCATATATAGTGTAGTCGAGAAAAATTTGAAAACTTTAAATTAAATTTTTAGTCTAAACTCAACAATAATGTAAAGTATTTAAATTTATTTGATCTAATTTTTCTTTTCAATTATGTTATATTTTATGAAAATATACTAATGATTAATTATTTTGATTTGTTTTGATACTTATTTTTATATTTGTTTTTATTTTTAAAAGCAAAAAGCTGAAAAGTGAAAAAATATTTTAGTTTTGTTAGAATTAAGCTGAACTTTAGAATGTAAACATAAATTAAGATTGGACTCAAATAATTACACGTTTATATGAATTTGGACCAAAGTAAATTAGATAAGATCGACTAACGTCTGTAAATAGATAAAGTAAAAAAGATATTTTAGTCAAATTCTATAATTCTAGAATGTTCGTCTTATCGTCCATATACACCAATTTTTTTAGAATAGTGAAATATTTTCAAGAACATAAATTGGTTCTATCTTTTTTCGGCAGACACATGGATCTTTTCATATCTTTGAATTAAACTTCATCTTCTCTAATCCTTTTCTTTCCGAATCAAACTTCTTATATATCATTCGGAAGTTTCAGCATCTAGACATCTCGTTCTCGGGAATATCGGTAAAAAAATTTCTATCAGTTTTTTTTGTTGATTTTAATATTTAATTATATAAAATAATTTTAATAGGAATATAGGAACCAGTATTTTTTATGAGTAGCAAATCACTTTACATTCATTGGCCATCTTTAAAAAACTCATATGGTTGACAAAAATATAGATATCTAAAATTTTATGAAATAAGAAGGTTTCTTACATATATAAAATTTTGAAATTAGTTGCGTCTAATCAAAATATAAAAAATAGAATAAGCTGTGGCGAAAAATCGTATTACTTTACTAGATGTATTGTGATTAATTTATTGTTTGTTTTTGCATAATACTTTTAATGTAGTATATTGTAATATACCGTGTATGATTCTTTTTCTTTGTTACTGGTGTACTGTATATGATTAGGTCCATACGGATTATATGTTCCTCTATTTGATATTCATATTTTACTGATTGATTTCGTGCCTCATTAATGGTCGACCACATTATGACAGTTTATTTACAAATAGCCAATGTGTCAAAATATATTATGTATGAACAATTTTGAATTGAGATTTTGATAAGAGTGATAAAAAATGTAATTTATTGAACCACAAAGTCTTATCAACTTATATGGGTTAATTAGAATAATATTGTTTTCAGATTTTCTAAATTTTATATTTTCTTAGTTTCTGAAGTTGATTAATTTTCTTCATGATACGAAATACATTATTTTTTCTAATTCATACATATTTTCAGATTTGTACCAAAGATTTACATTCCTTACATATTAGAGATGTGCCATACGTTTATTCAGAAGGATTATTGACCAAGTTTGGTTAATGATCTTTTTCAATAGGACCATGTCACGTTTATAATTTGTAAGGAAACAAATATATCTGGATTAGGAAATTTAAATAATAATAGTTAGGTACAGTTGGAGCCAACTAAGCGTTTTTACTGTCAATTATCAAAAGGAAAATAATTCATTTTTATTAATTAGAAAATAAAATCTTTTTATTATATTCAAAAATTTGTTTCTAATTATCAAGAAGACAAATCAACTTCAAGTAGGTCAACTAAAGAAATCATGCTATAAAAGCTGTAAGGGGCAATGTCATTTTTATTTGAACTATAGAATATGATAACTTTGTAATCAAATGAACTAAATTTATTGTATTATCAAAATTAAATTTTGTGAATAAATTATATTTAGATTTATCTGATTTTATTGTTAAATATATATATAAATAAATTAATATCAGCTTCAATCATTTTATTATAAAAAAATTATTCTCTCTAGTTTTAGTTTATAATTTTTATTATAATTATTAATAAAAAATAGTTTTCCTATATATTTTTTGGTTGACTAACAATACCCTATATAATATAATATTTTTTATATATACATATATATGCAAATAAATTTATATAGGTAAGATTATCTCACAACAGATGTTGTGTTATCTGTAATTTTAATTGTAATAATTAGTTATTAAAAATATTATTTAAAGAAATAAATCAATTCATATTACTAAGAAAATCTTATTCTGTGTATTCATTTTATGTACTTTTATTTTTTATTAATAATTATATATAACTAAAAATTACATTACCTAGAATCTTCTTATTAAATAAAGTTATTGAATTTAATTTTATTATTAATAGTTTTACTATAAAATATGATAATGTATGCTTTAAAAATCTGATTATTATGACTCCAAAATTAATTAAATAATTCTAGAAAAAATATAAAATCGGTTTAGTATACTAGAAACTAATTTCGGCTTTTCTTTTTTAATTTTGTCAATAAGTTCTGAAATTATTTAATAAATTTTTCCATCATACTAAACAGACTTTATAAAGCATATACTATCATATTTTATAATGAAACTATTAATAATAAAATTAAATTCAATAAATTTTTTTAAAAGGTGATTATAGGTAATATAATTTTATTTATATATAGTTAATTATAAAAAGTACATACAATGAAATATGGAATAAGATGTTTTTTAAATAATATGAATTGATTTATTTCTTTAAATAATAAATTTCATAGCTAATTATTACAATCAGAATTATAGATAACACAACTTCTGTTATGAGATAGTTTTACCTATATAAATTTATTTGCATATATCTGTATAATAATAAATATTATATTATATAGAGTATTGTTAGTCAACCAAAAAATATATAGGAAACCTATTTATTATTTGCACTTATTATAATAATTATAAACTAAAATTGCAGAGAACAAAATTTTATAATAAAATGATTCCAGCTAATATTAATTAATTTATTTTTAAATATTTATTAGTTAATAATAAAATCACTTAAATCCAAATATACTTGATTTTATAAAATTTAATTTTGATAAGTAAAATTTTGATAATACAATAAATTTAGTTCATTCAATTACAAAGTCATTATCATTTTCTATGAGTTAATTAAAAAGACATTGCCACTTACAGCTTTTATAGTATGATTTCTCTAGTTGACCTACTTGAAGCTGATTTGTCTTCTTGATAATTAGAAACACTTTGTTGAATATAATAAAAAAGATTTATTTTCCGAATCAATAAAAGGAGATTATTTTTCTATCGAGAATTGACAATAAAAACACTTAGTTGGTTCCAACTGTATCTGACTATTATTCATTTAAACTTCTTAGTCCAAATATATTTGTTTTCTTGGAAATTATAAATGTGGCATGGCATCATTAACCAAATTTGGTCAATAATCTTTCTGAATAAACATATGACACATCCACATCTCTAATATGTAAGGAATTTAATCTACTACCAATCCAAAAATATGTATGGATTAGGAAAAAAATATATTTCGTATCATGAAAGAAAACAAATAAACTTCAGAAACTAAGGAAATAAATTTAGAAAAGCTGAAAACAATATCCTTCTAATTAACCCATATAATATGATAAGACTTGGTGGTTCAAGAAAATTACATTTTCTATCTCTTATCAAAATCTCAATTCAAAATTATTCATATAAAATAATATATTTTGACAGATTGACTATATGTAAACAAACGATGAGTTTAACAACGATGAGTAGTTAATTACAGTGGAAGTTTAACAGCAATGAGTTTATATCTTTTCTATTAAATTAGGAACATGACTAGTTGATATATATTGTATCCAACTTAAAATATAACTGCATTGAACTGATTAAATAAAATATAATTTTATTTGTAGTGATATGTTAATAACTGCATTGATGCATATTTTGAGTTGAACTGATTAACTGCATGAACTTTTTGTACACTTCCTAAGTTGAGAGTATCCTTACGGTTACATCATTGACATATCTTTCTATAATGATATGTTAATTTTCCTCATAATCTTGATTAAGAAGTATAAATCTAGTTATTAAATTATAGACACTTTAAGAAATACAAAATAAAACACATATAGTAGTTTCACTTTTTATTTTCACCCCTAATATTAGAAACAAAATATATACTATTTTCACCGATTATTACAGTATAATATCTAACTATAATAAGCTTTGATATATTTTTTTTCAAAAATCTTTATCACACAACAACAACATAACTTATATCTCAGCCCAAGAAATTGAGATTTATTAAACCAGACATTAATTTATTCAAATTTGAAATATTTTACACACACATTAAGTTTATCAATTAACAAAGCACATAATGTTAAAATAGAGTCTAACGGGGGGTTTAAGTGAACTTTTAGTGGAAATAAATATTCATATAAACTCATCTAGTACAATGAATTTTAAATAGGTTATTCGATTAATTTTTAATATAATGTGATTTTACTTAAATTATATATATATATTAATATATTTTTTCTATATATATATATATATGTGTGTGTGTAAATGGTTAATATGGTCTTCACTATAATATATTTTGTTAAATGAATATATAACCGTTTAATATTTTTTTTGTATATATAACCATTTAATATTTTTTGTATATATAACCATTTAATATTTTTTTGTTATATATTTAATAAATATATAACCATTTAATATATTTTGTTATATATATATGTAAATAGTTAATATGGTCTTCACTAACTTTACGTAAAATCATATTTAATTAAAAGATTAATAGAATAACCTATTTAAACCTGTTGTACTAAATGAGTTTATGAATATTTATCTCTATTAAAAATCCACTTAAACCCCGGTGGACTCTATTTGAACATTATGTACTTTGTTAATTGATAAACTTAATGTTTGTGTAAAAGATTTCAAATTTGAATAAATAATGTCTGCTTTAATTAATATCAATTTCTTGGGTTGAGATATAAGTTATGTTGTTATAGTGTGATAATGATTTTTGAAAAAATATATCAAAGTTTATTATAGTTAGATATTATACTGTAATAATCGGTGAAAATAGTATACATTTTGTTTCTAATTTTAGGTGTGAAAATAAAAAGTGAAACTACTAGAAGTGTTTTATTTTGTATTTCTTAAAAAATATAAAAGTGCTGTTCGTTTGGTCGCCGCAGGTCCGGCGTCTGCGTCTGCGGCAATGTTTTTTCATTGACGCTTGTTCGTTTCATCGACGCGGTATCTGCGTCTGCGTCTGCGTCCGAACGCAGCGTCAAGCGTCAGACGCCGAAAAAATCAGCGTCTGCGATGAAAAATCAGCGTCTAAGGTTTATTTTACATATTTATCCTTAATGTATTTCATTATTTACAAAAATACCTAACCCTAAATTGATTTTGAAGCAGCTCTCTCATTCTTTGACGCAGCTAGTCTTCTTCTCCATCGACGCATCCTTCAATCTGTGCTTGAGCTCTCACCATCTCTCTCGATCTCGAACCCTCTCACCATCTCTCTCCATCTCGAACCCTCTCTCCATCTCGCTCGAGCTCTCTCTCCATCTCTTTCTCGAGCTCTCTCTCCATCTCTTTCTCGAGCTCTCTCTCCATCTCTCTCTCGCTCGAGCCCTCTCTCTCTCTCGATCTCCGCCGCGAGCTCTCACTCTTCTCCGACGCGAGCTCTCACTCTTCTCTGACGCGAGCTCCCTCTCCAAACCCATCTCGAGCTCTATCTCTTTTAGGTAACCCATCTTACGCTAATTATGTATATTAGCTTCATAGCTTGTTGATGATTGTTGTGTTGTTTCTGTCTCTGTCTTAAGCTCAACGGTCACTAGTTACGAATGTGTTGTGTGTTTGCTTTGTCTCAGGCTCTCTCAGGCTGTCTCCATCTCCAGCTCTCTCCATCTTCTCCCAAGCTTCGTCGACCAAACCCATCTCTCTCGACTCGACCAAACCCATCCCTTTCATCTCTCTCGAGCTCTCTCTCCATCTCTCTCACTGGTGCGTGTTATTGCTTATTGTTCTCTGAAACTGTGAATGGGTTTGTTCTGACTGGGATCCAAGAGAATGCTTTTGTTAAGAGCTTGTCTGTTTTTTTGTTGTTAAAGGGAATAACTTTGTTACTGAATCGTCGTCCTTTAAAGCATCTAGGTTGGAGTGGGTTTTTAAGCATTGTCTTTTGTGATTTGGTCTTGAAAATATAAAAGGTGAAAGCTTTTTGAATTTTACAGAAAGGTGGGAAAGAGGAAGGCACCACCGGGTGAGAAGGTTAGCAAGAGGGAGACTCGTAAAGAGAAGAAGGCCAAGAAGGACCCTAACAAACCCAAAAGAGCTCCTAGTGCCTTCTTTGTCTTCCTGTAAGTAAATATTCTTGGATCCTTCCTTGCTTCCCTGGAAGTACCAAGATTTCGACTTGTCCATGTGCCAATCCTGTTCTAAAGTTACTGGTTGGTTTATTTTACTGGTTGTGCTTGATGCTGTTGATGTTCTACTCTGTAGTTAGTATTTTTATATGCTTGCTTGGTCATGTTCTTTGCTTTGCTTTCTATGCTTGCTTCATTCGTAAAGGTTAATGCTTTTCCTTGTGTAGCTTCAGCTCCTAGTCGAAGCACAGCAGCTAGAGCTCTAGTGGACACAGCGGTTAGATCATGGAGGATAAAGTATCCAACTTCCAAGAACGACGACTGTACTGTAGTCTGCCTCTTTCTACAAGATGTCATGGAAGATGCAGGCAATCTGGTAAAGGATTCGCACAAAGAAGAGAGTGTCAGTATCAGTAACAAGGAGGAGGAGAAGGAGGACGCGATTGTTCAGGTTAAAGAAGAAAGTATCTCTAAGAGTTGTGGGATTGAGTCAAAGATGATGACGACAATGACACTTGCTGAATGTATATCGGTTGCACAGGATGATGAAGAGTGGTCTGCTTTGGAAGGTTTGACGAGGGTTAATAGTTTATTGAGCATTCCAAGGTTGTTCTCTGGTGAGCTTAGATCAACTAGTTGGAGAAAATGGTTGTGACTTTTTTGTTTGTTACTTGTCTGCTTTTCTAAGTTAAGCCTACACAAACACTACACATCATCACCATGTTCTATGTTTCGTATCCAACTTTTGTTTTTTTTTTCTTCTTCAAATTAATATTTCAGACATGTGAGATTGTTCATCATACATATAATTCACAACAAAACAACAAGATTTAAATTAATAAGTTTTTGTAGTAAAATGCTGAATTTTTTTTTAGCAAAGAATTATTTGTTGGCCAATTAGATATATATATTACTGTATTTGTATAACTTTTTAACAATCGTGGTCTCACAATAAAAAAAATGTTTAAGACCTTGATTAGTAGAGTTTTAGAAAAAGAAACACTAAGCCTTCCATTAACTAGTTAACTTTTGTTGATAAAATATTTTATGCTTTCAATTGAAGTTTTTACTAGAGTACTAACTTCAAAATGCCTAAAAACTATAAAACAATTATAATTATTAGTTTTTTGTTTAATAATATCAAACATTTATATTTAGCTTTTGTTTCGTGATAAATATTTTGACGTATTTTTTTGTTTTAATTTAGTTTATGATTTATGATATAAAATATTTATATTTGTATATTTGACCAAAAATTTATTACCAAGTAAACATAATATTTTTATGGATGTAAATATATTTAAACTGCATTTTATTTATTTAAAATACAATTTTACAAATTTTTAAAAATAAAATATGAATAAATAAAAATAGCCGCAGCGTCTGTCAAACGAACAACTCAAATCTGTTTCCTGCGTCAACGTCCAGCGTCAGCGTCAGCGTTCAGCGTCTTCGAAACGAACAACAATCAGCATCAGCGTCGGCGTCGACGTCGGCGTCAGCGTCTACAAAACGAACAACAATCAAACTAAGATGACGCAGCCGCTGCCGCCGACGCCGACGCCGAAAACAGCGGCAACCAAACGAACATGGCTAAAGTGTCTATAATTTAATAATTAGATCTTATACTTCTTAACCAAGATTATGAGTAACAATTAACATATCATTATAGAAAGATATGTCAATGATTTAACTGTAAGAATATTCTCAAATTAGGAAGTGTACAAAAAGTTCATGCAGTTAATCAGTTCGATGCAGTTATAAAAATATGGATCGATGCAGTTATTATCATATACAAATAAAAATATATTCTATTTAATCAGTTCAATGCAATTATATTTTAAGTTGGATATAACATATATCAACTGACTATGTTCCTAATTTAATAGAATAAATATGATTAAAATAACTCAAATATAAAAATAAAATTTCTCAAAAAAATACAACCGCTCTTTGAAAAGATGGATCAGAATCTAGTTAGTTTTTAATATTTGTTACTATTACTGTTTAATCTTTGTTATTTGTGGACCGGCCCTATTAAAAACTAAACAATAACATTTTCTCTCCTCTTAGATAGACACATCATCAAATAGGTTTTTGAGGATGTGACAGGTGTCCCATTATCAAAACTCATTAACGTTATGGGCTTACACGAGGGCTTTTGTTCTTGGATTTGAATAAGGTTTTCTGAGCTGAAACCAAAACGAAAGCTTGCCACGTAGTCGCCTTCGACTTCTTCAAGGATGACGACTTCTGATATCTTCGTTTTGATCGAGCTCCAATTAGGTCAATCGACAATGGAGGTTCTAGAATGTTGTGTGAGACACATCTTCGTGAGAATCTCTGGGTGGAGCCCCGTTCGTGTCGTTTTGTCTGCAATTCATCTCCTCAAACCGTTACGGGAAGCATTGATTCAATGTCATTGACGACCTTTAACTCTTTAGACCCACTCCAACCACGATTATTCATTCAATGCATCTTCGGTATCTAGAGCCCCAGTGACGTGTGTATCATTTTCTGTAGTTAACTACTCACCCTTTCACCTTCCGCATGGCCACTCTTAAAAGTTAGACAATGTACATAATGTTGTTGATGTTTGACTATGTTGTTGCTTGCAGCTAGGGTCAGAAGAACAAAGGTGTATAGTTAACGTGTGTCATCTTCGTTCTTACGCTAGGCAAGGGTGTCTTCGCCTTCACCCTGAACCCAATGCACAGCGAGTTTGTCCTCCTCACGCAAGAGAACATTGAGATCCCCAAAACCGGGAAAATATACTACCAGCTGTGAGACGAGAATCTGAAGTAGTACATTGGTGATCTCAAGGACCCAGGTCCAAGTGAGAAACCTTACTCGGCAAGGTACATTGGAACTTTGGTCGGAGACTTCTCATAGGACTTTGTTTTACGGTGGGATTTATGTGTACCCACGTGATGCGAAGAGCAAAAATGGAAAGCTTAGGCTTTTCTATGAGTATGCACCGATGAGTTTCATTGTTGAACAAGCTCAAGGAACAGGATCATACCAGAGAGTACTGATATCCAACTGTCCAAGGTAACTCAAACACACTTTACACTGGAAGCAAAGAAGAAATGGAGAAGCTGGATGATATATTTTGAAAGATTCATGAGTTTTAGTTTTGTTGATTCCAAGATTGCATAAGCGGTTCATTCTAATAACATTATGTAAGGATATTTATCTAGTAGAATTTAAATTCTTCAAAATTGTAGCTGATGTTCCCTCTGCAGTTGACATAATGTCATAATTTCAGCGAATGAGTTTGATGAATCCGGAGAACATCTTGCAATTGGGGACTGTTGTTCTTTTTCAAAGAACTGATACCAAAAACGTTTACCTTCGCTGTTTCTCATCATTCGTTTCGTAAAATGCAAGATGAAATTGTTTAAATAATATACTTTTAATATTATATATAAATAATCAAAGTAAAATAAGAATATTACTATATGTTTTTTTCTTTGTCGGCAATAAGAATATTACTATATGAAAATAAAACTATTAAGGTCATGTGATAATATACAGTAAACTGTTAATATAGATATATACATATATATGTATATATATGAAAATATATTATATTTAATATAATCAGAGTTAAATCATATTTTTAAAATTAACCAAATTCGTTTGTTTTGCAAACCATAACTATTTGTTCAAACAACATGATATACTTGGATTTTAAATATAATAACATATACAGAATTTTAAACAAACACGTATTTTTAATTACTAAAACTTAGTATTAGGTTTTCATGTTTCATGCCTAATTAAAAAATACCTTTTGTTAAAATTAAAATTTCCCCTATAAATTATCATATTTTTTATAAGAAATACAAAACAAAATATTGCTGGATTCAAGAAATAAAAATGTAAAATAAGAATGATTCATGTTTTTCATGTTAAATATAATCGACTATAATTTTTTTAAAATTATTGTATTTCCTATTAGAGTGAAAGTTGGACAAATATAGAAAATAAAATAAGATAATCACATTTTGATGAATTATTATAATAGTGAAACAAGTATATCATTTATAAAAATAAAACAAACAATAAAAACTATTTTTAAAAGTAGTGAAAGCTAATGTTACTTATAATCAAAAATAAATTAAAATGTATAGATATGAAAATAAAATATATATATTTGTCAAGAGTTTAACAAAAGCTACAATATAAAATAACTCGATAAAATACAAAGTAAACAAAAGTAAAACTAGATAATTTATATTTAAACAAACATGTTAAGAAATTTACACAAAGAAAAATATAGTCTTATTTAAATATTTGCAGCAATTGTTTTAGATAAAAAAATTGGTCAACTGCAACGAAACTGAAATCATATCTTTTTTTTTTGCTAAACAACTGAAATCAAATCTTCTTATAACAATTAAGTTCAATGAAGGAAGAAAAAATTTAAAATAAAAGAAAAGTAACGATCATGTAGCAAAAAACAAAACTCTTTAAACTAAAACAAATGTTGAACACAAAATAACGATTATGGAACAAACTCCGGACTTCCCCTAGTATATAATAAAGCGCACTTTCTTTCTTTTTGCCGACTAAAAATTATGATTCGAACTCTTATAAACATAGAGTGCACTTTCTTTTGCTATGGTTGTAGTCTTTGATTATTGTTCTCTATCTCTTTAAAGATAAAGAACGTCTTTTTCAAACAAAAAAAAATAAGATGAAGAACTAGTAAAATATAAGACGCTGCATTAGGCCGACTCAATAATAGAGGCGAATCAAATAACATCACCTTTACAGTTGCTTCGTAGTTGTATAGTAATCATATCATAGATCGGTAGATAATATTATTACAAACATTAACCATGCACTACGCAGGATCTTATGTAGTAAATGATGAAATATGATAAATTAACCATGCCGTGTTGGTCAATACGCGTCAGCTTTCGCGTTCCAACAATGTAAAATAGTAATCAACGTTTGGCCTGAATGCATGGACCAACCGATTCATGAGAAAGCATTTATTTAATTTTAACACAGTCACAATTTAACTCGTGAATGTATTCCAAAAATAAAAAGGTTACTCTTTTCCTAGGATACCATTCATCAATGACTTATCAAGCATTGAATATTTTCATCGTGTTTCCAAATCAATTTTTCTAAAAGGTACTGGTAAGGAAACAAAATAAAATCAATCGTGTTTTATGGTACTCAATATGCTTTCATGCGTTTCCGGGCTCCTTAATGATTCTAATTTTGATTTCGAAACACAAATCGAACTTCAAAACAAAATTCTCAAACAAGATATTGGGTGTAACACTGAAAATGAAATTACAGGCACTGTTCTGTTAATTCAAACAAAGAATAGGCCTTGGGAAGAAATTTAGAAAAAGGAAACTTCCAAAAGTTTGTTAATTCCATAATACCCATGTAACCCACATGGTTAGTTGGTTACCATACAGTATAATTTATTATTGATATAAAAACACCCATTAGGTGTTAGTTCATTTCTTTCCGTCCATTACCTTCTCTCTTATACCTTCATCTATTACTAGTCTCTCTCTCATCGCCGTGATGGTGCTCTCCCACGCCGTATCGAATTCGGATGTCTCCGTCCACTCCACATTCGCATCACGCTATGTCCGAACTTCACTTCCCAGGTAACATATAACTAACAATATGACAAATCCTTATCATGTTATATAATATACTTTGTGTATATTGCTGACCCCTTAAATATAATGGGAGTGTTTAAAACGTAAATATCATCAGGTTCAAGATGCCCGAAAACTCGATTCCGAAAGAAGCGGCATATCAGATCATAAACGACGAGCTGATGCTTGACGGCAACCCCAGGCTAAACTTGGCCTCCTTTGTGACGACGTGGATGGAGCCTGAGTGTGACAAACTCATCATGTCCTCCATCAACAAGAACTACGTCGACATGGACGAGTACCCTGTCACCACCGAGCTCCAGGTATCAATTTGATCATACAATATATTAATTTGTGATATGCCATGATCGTTTCAAAATCGAGTTTTAAACATAATTATGTGTCGATTTCTATATGAGGAGCAATGATTATAGGATTTTGAGAGATTTTATTTTTCAAACGTTTTTTTTTTTTGATATTATGTGGCCGAGATATTATGGTATGTTTTGATTGATGTTTTGGATCTGTTCACACCGTAATTATTGATTAGTGTTATTCATAAGAGGCACTGTTGTTAAATATTTTTCTTATATGTATACCAACTACATGTTGACATATTTTTATCAAAAAGCTAGCTATGATGACATTTTCTATGGCTGTGATTATCAAATCTGGGACTATATTATTACCTCGTTATCTTGGAAATTCTAGCCATTTGTGTTAGGTAGTTGCTTTATTTTGAGGGTTTTCTTTTAATCTAAGATTTTGTGATTTATATACAATTTGCTGATTTTAAAAATTGATAGATTTGCTAGAAAGGATTGCATAGAATTTGTATATTGTGAAAATCTATAAAAATAAATTAGTATAATGATTTTAAGAATCTAATGATATATATAGTATCGTCAAATATTGTTTCATGAATTAAATGGTCAAGAATACAACAATGTGAAGATCTATAAACTAATACCACTAGATTCTAAAAATTATTATAAATCTAATTATCACTAACACCACCTTATTGTTCTAAATGTATACATATGCACCAACTTTTCTTGACTTTTTCTATGACCGTGTTTATCAACTTTGGATTAATTGGACTAAAGTAGTAACTAGTGGGAATAATGGTACTACTTTATTTCCGCAAATGCTAGCCATTTTCTTCCTACTAATATTTAAATTGGCAGCCGGACAAAAAAAAAGTTTAATGTTATTTTCTGACCGGGCCATCACTGAAATACCAAGAATATGCATGATAGAAAACTGAAGTTGTTCTTACATAATGGTTCGTGTTTTAAATTAAAAATCTAAAGTCTATGACATAGATAAAATAGTAGGGTCAATTATCTGACCGTAACTATTTTACATTATAAGATTTACACGATCTCATGTTCGTCTATAAAATGGTTATTAAGTATCATGACTGGTTAATCTCCACCAGTAAAGACATGTCACGTTGTAATTCACTAGGATTATTATAGTTAAGCATCAATCCCGATGTCAATAAGTCATTAGTCAAGTGGATTTTCACTAAATGATTCATATTTATCATTTTAATATTTTAAAAACAGAACCGATGCGTGAACATGATTGCACATCTATTCAATGCTCCCCTAGGAGAGACGGAGACAGCCGTCGGAGTAGGGACCGTCGGATCATCTGAGGCCATAATGTTGGCCGGTTTGGCCTTCAAGCGTAAATGGCAGAACAAGCGTAAAGCTGAAGGCAAACCCTTTGATAAACCCAACATTGTCACCGGAGCAAATGTTCAAGTACCAAAAGATTACTCAACTTGAATAATTATAATTAAATTTGTGCCTGTGATTAATATATCGTACAATAACGGATCAAAATGTTAGGTGTGTTGGGAGAAATTCGCCAGGTACTTTGAGGTTGAGCTTAAGGAAGTAAAACTAAGCGAAGGTTATTATGTGATGGACCCGGAGAAAGCTGTTGAGATGGTCGATGAGAACACTATATGTGTTGCGGCCATTCTTGGTTCAACTCTTAATGGAGAGTTCGAAGATGTCAAACTCTTGAACGATCTCTTGGTCATTAAGAACAAAGAAACCGGGTAATTAAATATTTGTTTTCAGACTAATGGATTGTATACACCAATCCATGTGGATCATTCAACTAAAAATATGCGTCCATTTTAATAGATGGGACACACCAATCCATGTGGATGCAGCAAGTGGAGGATTCATAGCACCGTTTTTGTATCCGGAATTGGAATGGGACTTTAGATTGCCGTTGGTGAAGAGTATAAATGTGAGTGGTCACAAGTATGGGCTTGTGTACGCAGGTATTGGTTGGGTGGTGTGGAGAAACAAAGAGGATTTACCTGAGGAACTCATCTTCCATATCAATTATCTTGGTGCTGACCAACCCACATTTACACTCAATTTCTCCAAAGGTATCTTGGTTTTAATTATTTTTTCTTGCTAGTTTTAATCTTTTTTTTTGTTTCATTTTTTACTAGCCATGATCTTAATAGACTAACATCAAGGTGATGGAAATTCACTTAAACATGTCGTATTTGTTTCATTTTCATCAAACTTTTTTTGTTAATTTTCGTAATTTAAAAGTAGTACATGATAATCATCAAAGTGATGGAGCTTGCCATTGAGGTCAAACTTTTTCCATTTATATAGTGAACATCATTTCACTTAAACATGTCGTATTTGTTTCATTTTCATCAAACTTTTTTTTGTTAATTTCGTAATTTAAAAGTAGTACATGATAATCATGAAAGTGATGGAGCTTGCCATTGAGGTCAAACCTTTTTTCCATTTAAATAGGGAACATCATTTTTCATCTCCAGTACATGTTTTACTTTGAATAATGGATAGTACATGAACACATCAAAGTAGTGGAGGTCAAGTTGTTTCCATTTTAAAAAAGGGAAAACGTAACTTAGACGTTGTTGTCGTAAGATCACTTAGGTTAAAATTTTAAAAGTCTGGACTTTTTCTTGATCGTAGCTTATTCCTGGTTCAACGAACTAATTTACTCTCATTTTTTCTTTATTTAATTTCAATTCATTTAATTTAATTTATATTATTTGCTCAATAAACGCAGGTTCGAGTCAAGTCATAGCTCAATACTACCAACTTATCCGACTGGGCCACGAGGTGAGCCGGTCCTCCATTATTTAAAATGTTGTATCATTTGTATATCATGCCAGCTAGTAGTTAGAAAATAGTCAAAATACTATTTTCTAACTACTTAATAAAAAAAAGTCAAAATACTTAATAATTAAAAATTGTATTAAACAGGGTTATAGAAATGTGATGGAGAACTGCAGAGAGAATATGATTGTGTTAAGGGAAGGACTTGAGAAGACAGGAAGGTTCAACATTGTATCAAAGGATGAGGGAGTGCCACTTGTCGCTTTCTCCTTGAAAGATAGCAGCTCTCACACTGAGTTCGAGATCTCCGACATGCTTCGCAGGTAAAAATTTCAAATACTCTTTTTTATCATCTACAAGCTTTCATTGTGTTAATAGAGTAGATAAGTAATTAGACCTTATTAGTATTTACAACAAAGATTATATATATTTATGATGAAGTTGTAGTTAATATAAATATTTTATAATGTAGGTACGGATGGATAGTGCCTGCATATACAATGCCTCCAAACGCACAACACATAACTGTTCTTCGAGTAGTCATCAGAGAAGATTTCTCAAGGACACTCGCGGAGAGGCTTGTGATCGATATTGAGAAAGTGATGCGTGAGCTCGACGAGCTTCCTTCGCGAATAATCCACAAGATTTCGCTAGGAGAGGAGAAGAGTGAAGCTAACGGTGATAACTTGATGGTGACGGTGAAGAAAAGCGATATTGAGAAGCAGAGAGAGGTTATCAATGGCTGGAAGAAGTTTGTTTCCGACAGGAAGAAGACAAATGGTATCTGTTAACTGAATATTAATGAAAATGCTTGGACTGCTTTATTTAATAATGTGTTTGCATTGTTTCGGAGATTTGAAGTTTTTTCCTTTGTTGTTGTTGAACTAAGTTTTATTTGATTAAGCTGTCATATCTTTTGATATTATTGCAACATTATGAAAAATTTCTGCGTGTTTTTTTACTTGTTGTTCATCAACCATTGCATATAGGATTAATAAATCTAGTAACTGAAGTGATCTTTTTGTCCCTTATATAAGCTCGTAAGATAACATAAGAAATTGGGTAATAACTTTTTGTTATGATAAATATTTAGTACCATTTAATTTTTAAATAAGTAAACACTAAATTTAATTTGTAGAAGAAAAATAAAAAGAAAAAAAGTCAAAGTTAAGTTAAAATCCAAATACGGTCTTCTCAAAATAAACACTAAATTTAAAAACAAGAAGAAAAACTTAAACTCCTTAGGAAATCAACACTTGAATAATTCTTATAAATAGTTAAAATCTCTCAGCTGGCGAAGGAGCCGGTGAGGGAGCAGGTGAAGTAGATCCAACAACGGTGGAGCAATGTAGCTTGAAATAGCTTGCCCAGAAGGGCTTATGGTAAGATCCATAGACGGTATTCTTACAACTCTTCACTTGACAAAAAAGAAAGAAAGAAATATGACGATGCATCCAAAGCCAGCTTCGTCTTCGTTATGTTTTTCTAATTGTTTACATAATGTGTGTATAAATTTATTTATATGGAGTAGCATTGTTCTTTGAAGATCAGGGGAATGCGACATGTTGGCTCTTTGGAAGCATGAAGGAGAAGAGCTAAAGACATATGGGCACACATGCATACTCCTTCCGTTTTCTTTTATAAATCGTTTTAGAGGAAATTTTTTGTTCCAAATTATATGAAGTTTTCGGTTTTCTATGTAAAATTTATTAACAGTTAATGTTGTATGACCAATGATAATATGTCTTCTATTTTTTCATTAGTTGATTTGTGGTTAGGTAAATAATTAATGATATTTTTGTTTAGAAAATATAAAAAATTTATATTTTTCTTAATCTATGTGTAAGGTTCTAAAACGACTTATAAAAAAAAACAGAGGGACTATTTTTATTTATGTACATATGGATAGTGCCGGCATATACAAATTATGTGTATATATATTATTTATATCATATGGACTAGCTCGTAGATATTAAATATATTTATTTAGATGTTAATATATATTTATATTAAAATATTTTATAATGTAGGTATGGATGGATAGTGCTGGCATATACAATGCCTCCAGACGCACAACACCATAGGTCCACAACTGTTCTTCGAGTAGTCATCAGAGAAGATTTCTCAAAGGACACTCGCAGAGAGACTTGTGATCGACATTGAGAAAGTGATGCGTGAGCTCGACGAGCTTCCTTCGCGGGTAATCCACAAGATCTCGCTAGGAGAGGAGAAGAGTGAAGCCAACGGTGATAACTTGATGGTGACAGTGAAGAAAAGCGATATGGAGAAGCAGAGAGAGGTCATCAACGGTTGGAAGAAGTTTGTTTCCGATATCTGTTAACTGATATTAATGAAATATGCTTGGACTGCTTTATTTAATAATGCGTTTGCATTGATTCGGAGATTTGAAGTTTTTTTTTTCCTTTGTTGTTGTTGAACTAAGTTTTATTTGATTAACTTGTCATATCTTTTGATATTATTGCAACATTATGAAAAAAATTCTGCGTGTTTTCTTACTTGTTCATCAACCATCTAACAATACTAAAAGTACATAAAGCTCCAAGGAGATAAATAGTTTATCTGTAGACACATGTATCGCATATGTATACTGCTACGTGAGTTCATTTACACAAAAAGTTTGGGATGAAGAAGACTTATTTCAAAGCAAAGTAGCTCCTCAAACAGTTGTATTTGTGGGCAAATGAGAACAATAAGAGACAAAACTCGCCTGCTTTATCCATCTCTCACTCTATATATGTTTCTAAGTTTCATCTCCTCTATTCATTTCTAAATTCCATTCTTTCCCCATTAGTCTTCTTCATCATGACGGCTAAGGTAACAAAACTTGCTCAGACTACTAATATTAAAGCCGTATGGTTTCTTTTCATGACTCATACAGTTTTATTTGGTTCGGTTTTGAGCAGGAAGTCGATGAAAATGCACATCAACTGTGGGATATGCAAAAACCAAATAATGCAGACTGTCACTGATCTATCAGGTATGATTCTAAAAACTAAACAAAAAATGTCGTTAAACCCTCAGCTTTATGAGAGATGCAAAAGAAAGACTGAGATTTGAATCAGATTGTACTGGATGAAGAGAAGCGCTTGCTTACGGTGGTGGGTACGATGGATCCGGTTTGCATTGCAGAACAGCTTAGGAAGATCAAACAGAAACCATTTGTAGTCAAAATTGGACCATAAGACCTCTAGAGACCAAACCAGAAAAGAAGCCAGATCCAGAGTGTTGCAAGCCTTGCCTTACATACAGCAATAATACATGTGACATGGATCAGTTAGTACATATGATAACGGAAGCGGCTGCACCATTGTTTGAATCCTCTTTACATCTATTAGCTTTCATATAAAATCTTGCTCTCTGTGATCAAGACATAATATTGTAAATCTTTGTTTCTGGCACCTCTCCTGTTTTTTGAGCCAAGGCTTATTGTTATTTGAAAATACATAATTTAACATGTAGCTGTGCTTTTACCTCACATCGATTGCAAAGACACTTCATGATCATTCCTGCACATAAACCATAATGGTGCAAATGAAGTCCAGACCTGCCTAATTACTAACACAGAGAAAACAGAGACAAACAACGGTTACAGGAGGTAACAGAGTAAACAAAAAAAAAACAAACGTACTTCTTAAACCTAGGAAAAAAACATCATAGGTAATTGATCCTCTCCCAAGATCTTTCAGCAGAAAACGCACTGACTCATACAGCCTGATAATAACTCGGACTGTGACCTACTTCTTCCTCCCACCACATCCCTTGGTTTTTTATTTGTTCCTTTAGTGTTACTCTCTGGGATTTCCTGTAACCAAGTAAGAAACAGTTCGTCTGCGAGGTTACATTTCCTATAAGACACAATCCAAGGATACTTTTTGGTGAGATCAAAAGGAAAAAAATTTCCTCAGTGGTGTCAAAAATACTTCTCATCACCGAACATGTATGCAACTTTCGCTTTCATCCCTTCTCTAAATGATTATAAACTGATAAACACATCAACAACTAACGTAGTTTCCACCCTAAACATTGTTTCTGCCTCAAAAGGCGACTGTAATTTAGAACCAAACTCCGTATTCAGTCTCAACAACTTTTACGCAGCCACAGAAATAAAGACATGTTCAAAATGAATTGAACATCTATCATCTTATTTTTACAATTACCTTGCTGTTTTTACAATTCTGAATAGAACATCATCTATCATCTTATTTTTGATTTTGAAAAAACAGCTGAATTTTGTCGGCCGCCAATTCTATAATTCAACTTTCCAAATTTGACTTAAAAATAAAAAAATTGTGAATTTAGAACATGAGTGAATTGCAAATGAACGAAGAAATAATCTTTTACTATTGAATTTGAAGGAGAGTGTTTCTGATCAATTAAGATTATTTATTTTAAAGATGTTTTGTCATTTAAATTAGTATCTACATATCTAAAAGAAATAAATTTTAAGTTATTATTAAACTACATCAATGGTATTTTAGTACCTTTGTAGTTTTAAAAGTTGTAATAGAAAATAGTTTTCATAATTAAGTTATACAATATAAAAAACTTGCCTAATTATCAATACTATTAAAACAGGAGAACTTTTTATCGACTATGTTTTGGACTATCAAAAAAGTCATAACAGTCCAACTAAAATAATTTCATTAGTTATTATCATATAATGTTTTTCTAATCTAACAAATATCTATTAATATTTCAAGATTTGTAAAATAGAATTAATTTAACCTCCTATTTTTTCTCTTACAACTAACTTAATAATATTTTCAAAATAAGATATCTAAAAAGATATTGTCAAGTATCCTTTTCTAAGATTTTATTATAAAAATATCTTTTTATTTAAGATGTAAACATAAATTCTTTTTAATATTTATTTTTAAATAATAAAATTCGTAATTAATATTAAATAAATTATTAACGAATATTAATTCTTTCATAATAGAATAAGAAATAATATTCCCATAATATTTATATTCATAATTAAATTAATACATCAACTAATAAATATAAAGTTACTTTATTCATTTATTAAATATTTTATAAATCATAAAATTAAAGAATTACATACATTCATGAATTTTACCACATACTTCAACGTTTTAAAATAAAATATTAAAGTAATATATATAAAATAATAAATAATTACATATTTAAATTTGAGTATTAAAAATAATTCGATATAGTATGATACGGGTTGAATGAAGATGTTTTATCTATATAATAATAAAATAAATTTTGGCCAATATAAAATTTAAAAATATTTTTTACTATAATTTACAGTTTTAAATATAAGTAAATAATGACGGGTTTTATAAAGGAATTATCTTACTTTCAACAAATTATATTTATTAATTTTAATTTAGGTATCTATAAAAAACATTTTTTTAATAAAAATACATGTATGAAATTTCTAATTTTCAGTAAATAAATTTTTGGAAAAAAACTAATCCCATAGATCCGGGTCGGGTAAACACAAGTATAATTATATTAACTTATTTCATAAATAACTGGACGGTTTATATATCTCTTGAACCAAAAAAGATAAAACTATAATCAAACTGAAATCGAAATCCAAAAAGAAAGACAACCTAAAACAAAAACCGAAAACCAAAAATTATATTTAAACATATTGGTGAACAAAAAGACGGGTTAATAAATTTGTTGACTAAACTAATTTCAAACATTTAACAAACAAGGAAGATCAATACATAAGATGATGACAAAAATAAAATCTTGCCCGCCCTTTGAAAGGGCGGGTCAAACTCTAGTAAAACATTAAATAGCCAACTAATCATGGCAACTAAAGCAAATGTAGTTGGACAAATTTGCATGATGTAAGAAACTAACCATGACAATTCAAAAGTAGAAACAAAACTCATAATTAGATTGCTTTTAAACAGGTATAGGCAAAACACAATATTTACATTGCAAAACATACATTCTAACTTATATAAAACTATATTTTAAGTTAATGATGATGAAGCTTACACTATAGATCAACCAAACATCTCTATTTAGAGAGTTGCAAAACATAAATAATCAAAAAATTTAAATTTGTTGTGGTGACAAGCAATTATCTCTAAAATATTTTAAGGTACAAACAAATACAAACTTAAAGGCGTATAATACATACTGATTAATAATTCTTATCTAGAAAGAAGCTATTACGTGCCTCATTATTTGCTAGACCGTTTTACTTCGAGAAAACAATAAAAATCATTAAAGATTTCAAAGAAAAAATAAGAGTAAAGTTCAATACGTTTGAGGTAACCCTCCCATCTACATACAGCTGAGAAAAATATCATCAAGAAAGCCGAATTAAGAACAACTTTCTGTGCGACATCTCACGAGCAGTCTATATATTCTGAATTCAGTTTTAGTATTTTGGCAAACCAATAGAAATAATTTTATTACAAAAATACGAGAAAATAAAGCTATATGCAGCATTCAAACAACAAAAATCAGAGCATGTCTCTCCTCTTATACTACATTCTACACATTATATAGTCTACAATATTTGATATTTATACAACAAAATCATTAATAAAATTTAAATAGTATACGCGGAAAACGACGTTTTATCCCATAAGTTCGAAGATAACATAAGAAATTGGGTAATAATTTTTTATTATTTTATCATCATAACATTTAGTACCATTTAATTTATAAAACTAAATAAGTAAACACTAAATTTAAATTGTAAAAGAAAAAAATCAAAGTGAAGTTAAAATCTAAAGACGGTCAAAATAATCACTAAATTTTAAAATAAGAAAAACTAAAACACCCTAGAACAACACTTGAATAATTCTAACAAATAGCTAAAATCCCTGAGCCGGTGAAGAAGCCTGTAGAGGAGCATGTAGAGGAGCCGGTGAAGGAGCATGTAAAGGAGCATGAGCCGGTGAAGAAGCCTGTAGAGGAGCATGTAGAGGAGCCGGTGAAGGAGCATGTAGAGGAGCATGTAAAGGAGCATGAGCCGGTGAAGAAGCCTGTAGAGGAGCATGTAGAGGAGCCAGTGAAGGAGCATGTAGAGGAGCATGTAAAGGAGCATGAGCCGGTGAAGAAGCCTGTGAAGGAGCCTGTAGAGGAGCATGTAGAGGAGCCTGTAGAGGAGCATGTAGAGGAGCCGGTGAAGGAGCATGTGAAGGAGCCTGTGAAGGAGCCTGTGAAGGAGCATGTGAAGGAGCATGTATAGGAGCCTGTGAAGGAGCAGAGGAAGGAGTAGGTGAAGTAGATCCAACAACGGTGGAGCAATGTAGCTTGACATAGCCGGTCAAGAAGGGGTTATGGAAAGATCCAAAGACGGTCTTCTCACAATCTTTGTTCATCTTCTTGATCGCGGCGCAACATTCCGATCCAATAGCGGCTTTTCTGGTGACGAAAGTCTCAGCGATATCATCAAAACATGTACCTACCTCCTCCTTGTCGGACAAGCATCTGGTGACTTCCTGTGGCAGATGGAACGGAGTTGGTCGGAAGTGGCCTGCAGGGCGTGGGCCACGGAACGGCCAATGTGGCTTGGGGTGAAAGCGAGGTAAGTGCCGCGATAGGAAGAGCTCTTGGTTAGTTGATGACTCTAGTTCTGTTGCTGTGACTTTGGATGTGACACAGCTTAAGAAGAGGATGATAGCAAGAACAAGTGTGACATTCTTCATTGTTTTTAATTTTTGAAGCTTTGAGTTTGCGAAACGAGAAGAAAAGTTCTGATGGTTATTGAATGGTAAGGCGTTAGGGTTTGTATATATATAGGTGTTTAGGCAGGGTTTTGATAATTTCGAATAATTATGTATATAGATACATCTCCATGTAGTATTATGAATTTATAGTAATGATTATCGGACTACGAAAATTATTTATTTAGATAATCATATGGACTGGTATATATTAGAATTATCACTATCTTTAGAAATAACATATATTTTTATGTATGTACATGGTAACTTATTTTCTTTTAATTAAGAGTGTTTTAGTATAAATACATAAGTTTGTAAGGATTTTGATAAATACAAGAAATATTTTAATTATTCGCTAGTAATTTTTTTGAATATTCTAATACTATGATAATCATGTGTTTGGTTTATTATCTCTAACTAAATTTGTAAGGATTTCGATAAATACAAGAAAGATTTTGATGACTTTGAGCCATCGTTATGTCACTATTAGTTTTTTCTATTTCGATTTAAATTTTTTTTTTTTCATGTGTTAACTTAAGTTACATATCAAATATTTTACTATTTGAGAAAAGGCAAGTTCTCAAATAATATTCAAAGATCTTCTACTCGCGTCCATACAATAATTAACATCAAGGAATAATATTTTCTCTATTGAACATATTAAATTATATTTTCTCCAAATATAATTTGTTCTTCATTTCTTACGTGGCTAAAAGAAACATTCAAATAAGCATAAACCAATCAACAGTTCACACAAAAAAAAGAGCATAAACCATGATAACAATGCACAAAATTATTAAGTAAAGGCACTGATATTATTATTAAGATTTTTTTTTGGTTAATTATTATTAAGATTTAAAAAAAGGAAAAACGTCAAATAGTTAAGCGTAACATAGCAAATGCATACTAAAATTGAAGGAAAATATAAAACCTACAAAGAAATCATTACATAAAAAACCTAAGCCGGCGAGGGAGCAGAAGGAGTCGATCCAGCTTTGGTGGAGCAATGAAACTTAACAAACCAGTCAAAGAAAGGGCTATGGTAAGCTCCAAAGATAGTCTTATCACAGTCTTCATCCATTTTCAATATTGAAGCGCAACATTCAGTTCCAGTAACGGGTTTGCGGGTGAAGAAAGCCTTACGGATATCCGCCAAACATGTTTTGACCTCCTTGCAATCAGACAAACATTTGGCGACTACCGGTGGTGGATGGAACGGAATTGGGTGGAAGGGGTGGTTGTAGCCAGCGGGGAGTGGCGGAAAGGCCTTTCCGGCAGCGCGTGGGAAAGGCCAATGTGGCTTACGGTGATAGTAAGGGTAGTAATGGTAAGGCCACCATTCGAGCTTTTCGCTACGCAATGATGGGTTTGATAACAAGTCACTTGCTGTGACCTGAGATGTGACGCAGCATGAGAAAAGTATTATAGCAACAAGAACTGCGAGATTCTTCATTTTTTTGAGGATTGGATCTGTGAAAATGTATTCGGTTAGTTTTTGAGATGAAAATGACGTATGTGTTTATATAGGGGGTTCTAATTAGGGTTTTTAGATTATATTTTTGTGTGATGTTAGATACGAATGATGTGTCTTATTAGAATATTCTCTGAAATACTTGATTCAGTTAACGTGATGTTACTTGTGTTTGTTGTGATTCTGTAATCCTTTTAGCCACAGTTATGGTACTATGTTATTAATATTTCACAAGCCTTTTTTTATTGAATTGATCACTGTTTTTCAGGCTATGGTTTTTAGTTAACGAAATAAATTAATGGAATTATTCTGATATATTTTCTAGTTTCCAATAATAAGCTGGTTTTGGTATATTCCAATAGTATAGTAAATCTATGTCGACATACATTTTTGCGAGCCTACGAGTTAAGAGGCTTATCATGCTCAAGAGCCTTTTTTAACAAGTTCGCACAATTGAGTTTAAGAACCGGAGTGTACTTAAAAGGGCTAAAAATATTGAATACAAATCTGCCCATAGCAAAGAGGTCTACCATAGGTAGAAAAATGTGTGGCCCGCAAGTAGAAAGATTGGCAAATATAACATAAACCAAATTAGTATTAAGCAAACCGGGACCTGTTAAGGATTTGATTGGAATCTTACTTTGTTGCGGGGTTAAGGCCTTTCGGTTTAAATTTGGGTTTGGTTCAGTTTAATTTGTCTGGATCTAAGAAAATTTTAATTGAAATCAACTGAATTAGTTTGGTTTATTTTGGTTTGAGTTCGTTTTGTTAGTGTTGGGTTTGGTTTAATTTGTTTTTTTTAACTGTTCACTTCAATTCAGTTGGTTTTTAGTTTTGTGTTAATTCGGTTGTGAAAATTTATACTATTATTTGCGAAGTAATTTTTTGCATTCGAACTCTCACTTTAAAAGTTAGAGTGGTTAAAGTCGTTTATACCTTTAACGAATAAAATATATAAATTAGCCAAAATATAAAAACGAATTTAACATATATTTGATTAGATAAGTGATTAAAGTTAATAATAAAACTTATCCAAACCTATAAAATATATTTTAACTTAAAAATAATTATTATATATAATGTGTTTTTATTGAAAATATCTTTTAATAATTTTTTTTATTAATTACTAATTAATGCAAAATATTAAATTTAAATTATGTTTAAATAAAATATATTCTTATAAAATTTTAATTAAATAGAAGAATGTTTTTAATCATTGTTGATTTTGTTAATATGTGTCACTATGAACTCCGATGAAGAGAAAATGTATATAAAATGCAATTAAGACTTTGATGAAGAAGAGTTTGATTTCATAGGTCTCACTGATAATTTGTAATTATAGTTTATTTTGTAGATTTATCTTTTATGTTATTTTAAAGTATTAATAAAATTTTATTAAATTATTATGATGATGATATTTTTTACACGTATGTTTTGGTGATAGAATAAATAAAAGTAATTGCCATTACCAAACCATTGTTTATGTTGTGTTGTAATAAAAAAGGTAAATATTGTGATATTTTCTGATTAATTAAATATTTAAGACTAATTAAATAATTTAGATAAAAATTTAAAAATTGTTAAATTTAAGTTAGTTAGATATATATATTAATCCGCACAAGCATCTTTTGTAGCTGATAGAAAACATATCACTTCGCCAAAAACTTCCAAATAATTCCATGATTAATGTGTGAATATTAATGCTACTCGCATCCACATCCAGTCCACTCGCGTTTGGTCTCACTTTGCTACTTGCATCCACGTCCAGTCCACTCAGGTCTTGTCGTCTAATCTAGCAAGCTTGCAGTCATTTCACTATTTGAGATGACTGAAAAAACTATCGTTATCTTTCCGGAAAATGGTAATATACAATATATGGACAGAAAAGAATGCTATAATCCACCGAAATACCTTCAGATCATCAGCCTTTCTCATCACTTCAATTGATTGAATCTTTAGAAACTCGATCCATGCAAAGAATGAAGGGAACCTTCTCAGATACCCAGATGATACAATTCTGGCTCTCCTCATTACCTTCAAGTAGGAGCACCTTATGGTGGGAGAGAAACAGCAGACAGCACCATGGAAATCCCCAGAGTGCAGCCTACATGGTTCATGTGATCGATAAGACCATCAAGAACAGAATCTCCTCCCTGCGTCACCAAAGACCATCTTTTTACAACGATATGATGCAATTTTGGCTCCAACGGAATACCTTGTCAAATAAGCTCCAGATTTCTTTCTATTGATTGTGTTCATCCTTCAAAGCATAAACTTCAGTGGTCTGTAATTTTTTCTTTGTTGATAATAAATTTAAAATTTCAGCAAAAAAAAAACTATATAACAAAATGATAATTCAAATTTATTGAAACAACTGGCATAGCATGTAAATTTAAAGATGATCTTAGAAGAGTTTTATCAAAAAGATATTTAGAGCATAAGTTTTATAAGATGCCGAAAACAATCTATAAAGAATCTCTAATAAGTTAGTTTAAATTTTCAATTAACTTTCTAAAAATAGACACAATAAATAAAAGTTGCGATTTAAAAGGACCATGGTTGATGAACAGGAAGTTCTTATTAAATTTTAGAATTTTTTTTTTAAAACACAGGTAAAAAAGTCCCACATCGGTTCATTATAAGAAGAACAAGAGCTGAAGACATCTATAAATAGTCGAAAATAGCTAATCATATATCTTGCAATTGGGCTTGAATTATACAGCTCATAGTTAGCCAAATAGTAAAAATATAATCCGGTTTATTCGGTTAAAATCAGATTCAAAACCGATTAATCGATTAATTGGCTGATTACTTTGGTCATCCGATTAGTTAAACCGGTTTGGCTTTAAACATGGCCTTAATTTAGGATCTGGATTTTTGTGAGGGGACATTGAAAAAGGTTAGAAAGAGTGTATGTTTATCATTCTTTCTAACTTTCTCTAATGATTTCTCCCTCGCAGAAAGACAGATCCTTAATTACTTTAATTGATTTATGCACTGTATGTTAAACCACTGAATGTGCACAAGCCAAGGACACGAGGTGGGTTCTCCTTGTTCGGGAAAATTGTGTTTAAGAAACAACTCATACCAGACCTTATGATGGGTTAGTGATATGATAATTATTATCATGGTGAGTCCTCATGACATTTAACTTCATTTAAGTATCAAGAAAGCAACTAAAAATTGAAGCAGAGTTTATGACGAGGTTCACAATTTGTTGTTTGCTACAGCTTAACTACTGGAAATATATGACTTTTAAATCCGAGTCTAAGACATTAAATGGCAGATGAATGAAACCTCAATCAAGTCTCAAGGAAGCGATCAAAGATTAAAACAGAGCACAAGTTTTAAACAACAACACAAAACAACACGCTCTCAAGGTTTTAGCTACATTAACGATGTTAGCAAACTTACAACCACACCATGGCATTTAGGATAATTAAAAAAAAATACGAAGGATCTACATGCGCTGCATCATCAAACCGTAACAGCCACAACTTTCACCATGTTAAAAAGCCCATCGCCAATGACAATATGACACCACTCCACCTTACCCCAAATCTCTCCTCCTCGGCTCCTTTCCAGAGCCACCTCCGCACAGCAAATCATCCTCTCGCCGTACTGTTTTTTAGGAAAGAAGAGAGCCAGCTTATTCGGACCGTAGCTCACCGCATCGCACCACTTCGATTGGGCAGTCTCCACAGCCAAAAACTCCTCCAAACCATTAACAACACTCCAGCAGCCCTGCTTGGGATCATACGCCTTCAACACCTTCTGGGAAGGATCGTGATAGTACAAGACGCCGTCCACCACACACGCACCCTCCCACTCCTCAGAATTCAACACCTCGTCCATCGCTTCCCATTTCCTCTCCTCTGGTCCATAAACAAAAGAATCACCACCATTGACATAACCTTTCAGGCAAATCTTATCCTCCACCACAACGGAATCACACCAAAAGGGACCAAGACCTACAGACAAGTCTTCCTTAACCAGCGTAGGCTCCCACGACTGTGTCTCTGTATCAAAAACCGAGACTGCCTTCTGCCACATCTGCGACCACCTGTTCTCCTCATCCACGTAATGACAATACGCATCACCAATCACATAAACCTTCTTCCCGAGAGCGTTAACCTGTCTATAAGACATCCGCTGAGTAATGTCGGGGATGCACCGAACCTTGTGAGAGGTGCAGTCAAAGCTGAGGGCTGAGATGTCGTTGAACACGTAGACCTCCGAACCAACCGGGACGCAGCAGCTTCCGCGGGCGCGGGAAGATATGAAAGGAAGCGACCGGACACGGACCAAGCGGTTGTAGCCGCCGTTGAGTTTCCGGTGGAGGATGTAGAGACCGAAATCACCGGTGTTGAGGTTACGGAGGAGGGCGTAGAGACGGTGCTGGGTGATGCCTAGCTGACATCGTCTCTTGTAGAGCAGCTTAGACGAGGCGATGAGTTTCCGGAAACTCTTGGAGACGAGAGAGAGTGTCGGGTAGTGGCTTCTGGGCACGCGAGCGACGATATCGACGGCCACGTCGTCTGGGAGTGACGGAATCAGAGGAGAAAGCAGCAGCTCCATGTGAAAGTACGACCTAAGGAAAAAAGGAATACTAAGAAGCTGATTCCAATTTCAGAGACTAGTAATCCCAGAAATAGTAAGCAGACAGAGAAAAGTTTCAATCTTTATCACTCAAAACCAGTAAAAAAATGTACGCATGACCGTTCGGTTTATCACACTTTCAACAGTAAAGTTTCACACTTTATCAAAGTATTGGTCAATATATCACTCAACATGTACGCAGGAGGGGCTTTGGACCAGTTATCAAGTAGATTTCAACAGTAACTCCTCAATATATTACATTTCAACAACCATAATTAAAGAAACCAATCGAAAGAAGAGTTGAGATTTTGTGGAAAGAACCTGCAAGAAAGCGAGAATTTCAGCAAGGAGACTAGGGTTTTGGTGCACAGACTCGAGAGCACAAGAGACGACAGACTTGTAACTTGTAAGAGAGAAGAAGATGCATGGAGGAGGAGAGAGGACCCTCTTCAGGGGGTTTAAGTTAAAATGCTAAAGCGGCAGTATCTTATTTGTGGCCCATAATAATCAAATCAACATCTTAGTTGGCCCATTAAATATATCAATTGGTGGTTTGATGTTTGTTCTCCAAAGCGTTTAGGAGAAAAAACTAAGCCACACCTTTTCTTTGGATGTTGGTGTTTCTTACTGTTTCATAACAATTATCCAAAATACTACTAATCGTCTCAAATAGATTCAAACCTTATAAAATCAAAAGTTGATTCATGTTAGTGTTTGCGGTTATTTACGATTACGGGTGAAAAATAAAATAAAAATATTTTTTAAAAAATATTTTAAAATTTAATTTTAATTTTAAAATTAAAATAATATAAATAATATATATTATATTTTAGTTTAGATTCACTAACAGTATAATTTTTATTTTATAAAGAATTTAAACCAAAACTAGTCAATATAATTTTAAACATTAATATATATGCACATTTATAAATATACATATATATAAATAATATTGTTATTAATTTTCTTTTAAAATTTATAATATAAACCTTCAAAATAAATTTTATTGAAATTATAAATTTCTTTTAAACTGAAAAGTAAAATAATATTGTTATTAATTGTATTATATTATTTTATCATAGTAGTCTATTTTGGTATTTTATAACATTAAAATGTTAATATTGATAATTATTATTAAATTGATGCAGTATTTCATAATAAACCAATCACAAATAAATCTTATAATAACTCTATATTCTCTTTTCGATTATATAAAATTAAGAATTTTATTTGATTAATAATTAGTTATGTTTTTCCATTTTTACTTTATAATTTTTTATTAAAAGATATTTTTCAAATAAAAAACACAGTATATATAATAAATATTTTTAAGATAAAAATATTTTTGAGGTTTTGGATAAGTTTTAGTATTAACTTTATTCACCTATCTAATCAAATAGATGCTAAATTCGTTTTATTTTTTGGTAATTTATATATTTTATTTATTAAGAGAATAAATGATTTTAACCACTCTAACTTTTAACGTAAGAGCTCGAATGCAAAAAGATTATTTTGCAAATAGTAATATAGATAAATGATTAATAGATAATTATAAAATATTATTATGTCCGCATGCGCGAACAAAGTGCCTAGTAATAAGAATAACCCAAAATCTAAAATATATACTAATGAACTAGGTATTTCGCCCGCACTTGCGGACTTAATAATTTTACAAAAAATTGTAAAAAAATATATTATCAATTCAAAACTATTAAAACAAATTATTTTCATGTACTTGAAATATATAATAATTAATTAAATATTATTTATATATATACAATAAATTTTTTATTTTAATAAAATATTTTTCTTACATAAAATAAATTTGAAAATTTTCATATATACATAAAACTATATACAGGGATTTATATTTATTTTTTAAAATGTAAAGTATTTTTGGATAACCTAATATAGAATCTTTTAGATAATGATGATTATAAAATTAATGATATTATTTTTAAGTTTATAAATTATATATTAAAATAGAATCGGTTTAATATTACTAAACCAAATATAATATAACATATTAATATTACTAAAATAAATATAGTATAAATTTGATGATATTATTATCATTAACAAATTTTCAGTTCTATGCAAGATAATAATAAATTATCAGTCAAATCACTAAAATTATTTATTAAGATCAGTTAATAATTGATAATGAAATATAACTAAACCTAAAATTATGAGAAGCAATATAACTAATATGTTTAAAATTATAACAGATAAGTAAAATCACCAGCTAAAAGAAAAACAATTAAGAATATAACAAATAAGTAAAACTACTAAATAACATTATTGAAAATATGACAAATAATCAAAATCACCTAATACTATATAGAAGTTGACAAATCATAAAAATCACTTCATAAATGATAGTATAGTTAGTATAGATAATGATTATAAACCTAATGATATTCATTTTAAATTTATGGGTAATTATATATTATGTGATATATAGTAAAATATAATTATTTTAATATTACTAAATCAAATATAATATGAACATATATATATATATATATATATATAATTTTAATATTACAAAAATAAATATAATATAAATTTGATGATAATATTATGATTATAATTTTTTAATTATTTTCAAGATAATGATAGATTATCAGCTAAATAACCAAAATTATTTATTAATTTTAGTTAATAATTGATAATAAAATATAAGTAAACCTAAAATTATGAGAAGCAATATAACTATAACAGATAAGTAAAATCACCAGCTAAAAACAAAAACAATTAAAAATATAATGAATAAGTAAAACAACTAATTAATATTATTGAAAATATGAAAAATAAGCAAAATTCCTATAATCAAGGAGAAGTTGACACATAAGCCAAATCAATTCATAAATAATAGTATAGAAACAACTAATTAATATTATTGAAAATAATGAAAAATAAGCGAAATTCCTACAATCAAGGAGAAGTTGACACATAAGCCATATCAATTCATAAATAATAGTATAGATAGATAGATTGATTTAGACTAGCTAAATACATTACTACCGTTAATGGATTTTATCATTATATAATTCATCAGAGAAATATAATTAAAATAACTTTAAAATAAAAACGTGTTTTAATAATATTTTGTTTTATGAATCTTTGGATAATAGTTTGCACACAGCCACTACATGGATTAACCCAATCTGTAAATAAGGCATGAGATTCTGACATGTTCTTATTATTCTGTTAACAGAATGTTCTTCTGACGGGGATCGATACTTTTGCAATAAGCATGACATGGACAATGGCAGAACTCGCGAGGAACCCACGAGTAATGAATAAAGTTCAATCTGAAATCAGAAACCATGACAAGAACAAAGGAGGTATCACCTTCGATAGCATAGATCAGCTACCCTACCTGAAAATGGTAATCAAAGAAACATGGAGGCTACATCCTGTAGTACCTCTTCTGCTACCAAGAGAAGTAATCTCTAAATTTCAGATCACGGCTACACTATACAACCCAAGACGCATCTTCATGTCAACGTATGGGCTATTGGGCGCGATCCTGATACTTGGAAAGATCCGGAGGTGTTTTTCCCAGAGAGGTTTGTGGATAGCAATATTGATGCGAAAGGACAGAACTTTGAGCTGTTAATATTTGGAAGTGGTAGGAGAATCTGTCCTGGAATGTACATGGGAACATCAATGGTGGAGTTCTGTCTAGCGAATCTGTTGTGTCTATTTTGACTGGAAGTTTGGCTGTAGAGGATGTCGACATGGAAGTTATTAGATAAGTAATTAAAATTAATAATAGTATTAATTATCCAAAATCTAAAAAAAAATTGAAAAAGATAATTCCTATATATTGTGTTATTATCTGAAAATAATCTTTTAATAAAAATTTGAAAATTTAAAAAAAAAATATCAGACAGCACATAACTAAATATTAATCAAGTAAAATTTTTAATTTTACATAATTGAAAATAGAATATTGAGTAATTTTAAGATCTAAGATCTATTTGTAAATAATAAATATATTATATAAAGAAATTTTCAAAAAAAATTATAATACGTAAAAAATTTCAAATGAAAACATAAATAATAATTTATCATTTGGACTGATAAAACTTTTAATAGAATGGTTGAAACATATGTTTTGGTTTGGTTTGAGTTCGGATGGACCAGTTCGGTTTTATTAACCTTAGATTGGACCAACGATAAAACAAAATGTAAGCTTATTGAAAATTTTAATCTGAATTATGGTCTATCAACCTGACTATGCGACTAGCGACTATATCGACTATCCATAAAACATGATTATCAAACATTTATTGATAGATGTATATTCTAATTTGAAATAGATGAAACTGTATTTAAATTATACAACATTTGACAAAAAGTGTACATGATGAAATTAATGTGCTTAGGTAAACACTTCACTAATAAGAATTGGGAATTTTTTAAATAATTTTCAAAGTTGTCAAAATATTTATATACGATAAATTTATATTTCTATAAATTTTAAATTACTATTCACTAGAGACCAAAATCATGAAATTTTGGGACGATCTCGTGGCACGCAAAACTCAGTGGAGAAAATCACGAGTGGCAACACAATTTGACAGATTCAAGGGAAATGTTGGATGAGAATCATTATAGACAGGTACATATCTCTCGTTATTATTATTGCTTTTGGTTTTGGTACACATAATTAAAAATTAAAGCATCTTAATCTCACAAAAGTATGCACGAAGTGAATTATTTAGTAAAATCGTTTACCTCTCTCAAGAGATCCTGCACTGAATCTCACATTATGAGAAATAGTATACAGCCGTAATATAAAAGGTTACCAATGCAAACTAAGCCGATTTGTTTTGATTGTTTGATATGTGGTCGGAAAATTCCATTCTAAAGGGCATACTGAAATGGAAAAAAAAGAAAAGAAACACCGAAAGTGAATATAACTTTTTAAGCCTAATGCTCAATCAGACCAGAAGATAATTCAGCGTTTTGCTTCACGACACCATGGGAGTTGGATCGGCATTTACTGCGGTTTCATCTGCCACCGGTTATTTAGATATGGGTTCAAAGAGATAGGAGATAAGAGACATACAGGATTGTGATATAATCTTATGTTTATGGGATGAATTATTGTTTTTGTTTATTAGAAAAAGCATAAGTTGAAAGAACCGCATAAGATGATGCATGCTCAACATTCTCGATCAAGATATCCTAATGGAAACTCGTAGTAGCGACGTTCATAATCTGCCACATGTATTGTGATTTTAGTAACATGTTTTGAAAACTGTTATATGACTTCAGTAGGAAGAAGAGTATACCTAAAAAGATGTAGTTGAAGTTGTGTATAGGTCAGAATTGTTGTTGTTACATACTATAGTATAGAATGACACATTCAATTAGGAGCAACTAAATATTTAAAAGCCAGATAACGAAGTTAAACCAGATAGACAAGTTCTCGTGTTAAATTAATTATAAACTAGTTGATTGGAATGTTTACAAAATGCAGCTTACAAAGATCGTATGATATGGTATTTAAAAAAATCGTATGATATACTGTATTCTGGAAAACGTATTAAGATATGAACATATAATTCTTAACATAAATTTGTAATAGAAAAATGAAAGAGTTTAGAAAATAGGAAGCAAAGATCATGGTCCCATGGGTAAGGGGAACAGTCGCATCTGTAAGTCAAAGGATCCTCTAAATCAGACGAAAGGTTCCGTAGAACAATCAACCAAATCGAAAGTACGAAGGAAACGAGGGACAGGTCCCACACGCAACTTACATAAGTGAAACCTTATGGTTTTATATCTTACCATTAATTTCGCATTACTATTACTGGTTAATATTTTATATATAAACCTGATCATATCAAACTTGTGACTTTGTGACATAACAACTCAAAGTAATAATACTATAATGTTGCGTTGCGTCCTTCCTTCCATACTCGCAGCGTCAGGTTAAATATTATTCATATTACGTGGTATGATTCTATTTTTTAAGTCCTTGTTAAACCTAGTTTATGAAGTTATCATTATGCGAAGATATCTAGTATTCTCGCCGCAATTATGTATTCAAATCCACATAATATGTAGCTTTACGATGTAACTTCTTTTTTCATCTAAATACTTCATTATGTTATGTAAGAGTCAGTCGTAATGTGTAATATTGACGATAACCATACAGGAATATAAAGATTACAGTTGGAATAGTTAATTTCTAGCACATAGAGAAAAGGTTGCATAATAACCTGTAACTTCCGTTGACAAATATTTGGTCACATAGGTAAATAAGTTAGAAACTTCGTTTCGGCCGTTTTACAACTTATAACTTCCATTTAAAAAAAAAAAAAAAAAACTTTGTAGAGTCAAGTGTGACGAGAAGAAACAAAGAATGTGATGGCCATAGACTAGTGAAAACACGGAAAATATATTTTGAATATAATATCATGGAAAGACGCGCATTCAATGTCAACCTGTATACGCACAACTGTCTATCTCCACCACATTTTATAAAAAAAAAAAAACTTTTCTAACAGTATTCTTCCACGAACATTCTCTTGTATATATAACACTCATGTCTTCTTGGATCTTCTCCTAAACACACTTCCTTTTCTATTTGTTTTACAACCAAGTTTCTCTCAAATAATAAACTTCCAAACCTTTCTTCACGTAATGGGAAACTACGTTTCTTCCGCTCTAAGCAAAACGTCTTCTTCGTCTTCCTCTTCGGCGGCGAGAGTGATTCTCCCTGACGGTGAGGTCCGTCATATCCACGAGCCGACTAAAGCCGCCGAGCTGATGCTGGAGATTCCAAGCTTCTTCCTCGTCGACGCCAAATCGTTAAAAATCGGCCGGAAGTTTAACCCGTTAGCCGCCGATGACGATCTTCAAATCAAAGGCTGCCACGTGTACATCGCTTTCCCCATGACGCGTGCCACGTCAGCAGCTAACGCTTCGGATATGGCGAGATTATTCGTAGCCGCCAAGAAACAACACCGCCAATCGAAATCTTCCGGTGTCGGAACAGCCGTGAGAAGCTGTCACAGCGGAAGAGTTTCGCCGGACGGAGGAGAAGATGACGTCAAGATGGTATCGGCGGGATCGAAGCTGAACTTGGAAGATATAGAAGAGTTTTCGGCGGCGGAGTTTATGCATAGGATCTCGGTTTCGAAATCTAAGAAGCCGAAGTTAGAAACTATAGTTGAAGAATCTTTGTCTTAACGCACACAGAATAATCAAACATTAATGGAAATTTGATTTTTTGTTCAAACTTATTTTCTTTTATTATTTATTTTTTTGTTCATTTATCCTCTCTGCGCAAGTGGTTTCTCTTTTTTTTTTTTGGTAAAAAAGTAGTTTCTCTTTTGTGGTATTGATGAACAGAAAGAGACATTAGTTTAGAATGAACATGTGATCGCTTCATTTTTTGTCCATTAATATGAAATGTTATATATTAGCTACTCAAATTGTTAAACCACGCACTCACTTTCCGAAATTTACTATCAGAATTATTCATGGTTTATAACAGACAAATCACATATCATATGAACATTTAAACTTCAACTTACGCCTACGAATGTTTTCGTTAACAAATGTTCTGATATATCATGTTAACGTTGATGGTATGTTCTGATCCTTGGGTTCTGATATATCATGTTAGCGTTGATGGTATCTTAAAGAAAAACGATCTTCAGAGAAGGTCTTGAGTAATATTTTTAAGAATTTAGAAGTATATATTAAATTGTTACTATTGATAAACATTGATAATATACGAATCTGTGATCTGATATAATCATAGTAGTCATATTCACGTAGAGATGTGTAATCAGTAATCAGTCGTGTTGGTCATGTCGGTTAATATTAAAAGTGATGTATATTCATTTCGATAAAAGAACTGTGAATTCTCACCGAATTAAGTAAATAAAAAATTAATTTGTATAAATATTAAACTAATGCATAGTCATTTGTCTAACTTAAAAACATAGATAGTAACTTTATCTAATTTGATAAAACTCCCAAAACTTATGGGTATTTAGCTAACTGACCTATTAATATTTATAATTCATAAATTCTAAAATTTAATTGAATTAATATTTTCTTTTTCCGACAGAAGTACATACACCGAATCGTGACGTGCGCATTGGCGACACGACGCCGTCGCCGGTCGTCCCCCTTCGTGAGTTGAAAATCGGCGAGTCAAGGTCTTACATCTTCTGATTGCTAGCAATAGGAATATTCTCGCCGGAGATTCAATTTACCCATCGAAAGGTTCGGTTTTTATTCTTCTACGAACCCGTGATGTACGGAAGAACATCGGTGACGATTTAGGGCTTTAGGAAGAGCATTGGTCAATCTTGTAGGAAGAAACGATTGATTTGCTTGTGACGTTAGGAACAGTTTGAGAATAGTTTGCTTCAGGACAAGTGTAAAACGTTGTCTTCTTGTGAAGGTAACGATGGGTGATGAGAATCTTTCTGACAAGCCTAGGGATGATGAGAAGGTTTCTTGTGGTAAGAAGGAGATTGTGGAAGAGCTTAGGAACTGTTTGCCCAAATGGGTTACGCAAGAACAAGTTACAGATATGATCAGAGGGACGTGGAGGAACGTTGTTGAAATAGTTGATGATTTTTACGAACACGAGACTGTATTCTACGAGCAAGTCCCTGCTGATGTTACTTCTAGAGAAGGGTTTGGTTCGGGTAACCACGAAGCACTTGTTTCGAAACTAGAGCTTCTCCACTGTGAAACCGAGCGAGATGAAAAAAGTTCTCAGCCATCGCAGTTTCACAAGCTTAAGAGCATGACTAGTTCCCAGAAGAGCAGCCTTTCTCCTGTGAAAAGGAACAGAAAGATCAAAGGTAAACCAAAGAAGAAAGGAAAAGCTTTTTCTAAGTTTGAATCTGCGGGTCCAAAGCAAGCTTCGATTACTAAGTTCTTCAACAAGGTTCCTTCAGATGATACGAAGGCTTAAGAGGCATTTTGGAAGTAACACATACTGCATCAAGAATCTTGGAAGATTTGCAGCGAGCAATGAATCCTGGACTATAATTGTTTAATCTTCACAGCAACGATGTCCTAACGATCTTGCTCTGGCACGTTTTTGCATTGTAAGAAGCTTTAGTGTTTTGTTCACGTTAACCTCTTTGAGGAAGATATAATCTTATAAAGGGGAGGGGGATATTGTCATTCAGTTGCAGAGTTATCAGTTGTTGAGTTAGTGTAGATTCCAAAGTGCATTGCATTATGTTTGAACGTTATCTGGTTCCTGCTGTTCATTTCCTGATCTTAGTTCTGGTAATGAACGTCTGTTACAACACAAGCCAGTTTTGATTGAAGTTTTCTCCCCCAAAACTCATTAGCATCGTTACAATTTCAAAGCAACTGATCATATCTATTGCTGTAACAAGGCTAACAATATAGAACTTTCTATCCTCAATATCATGGGTCAGCTACAATCTATAGGATGAGTCTCTCGCAACAGCTTCCACTGTCTTAAAACCTGGTCTCATATTGTTTTCTAGGCAACTCTGTTCTGTGTTCTTCACATACTCCATTAAAGATAAACATGCGCAGTTTACTTCCACGAAGAAAAACATCCAAGGAAGAACAGGAAACGTGTTTTTATTCAAATTTGGTAAATAGTAAAAAAAACGAAAAGGCTTATCGTTTTTGTTCCAACAATATAACTTCAACATTTACACACCATAAGCTTCTAGTTCTTGTGCTGCAACCTGCCACTCTCAGCACCAGCAAAAGGATCGATAATAACATTAACCACCGCAGGTTTTCTTGCAGCAAACGACTCAGAGAGAGCGGATTTAAGCTCATCGGGTGTTTCCACTATATACCCTTTGCCTCCAAAAGCTTCAATAAGCTTATGATAGCCTGCTTTTGGAACAAACGATGTTGGTGCTGGATCTTCTCTATGAGGGCCCGAGATTTCTTCAGGACTCCTCCTGTCACCGCCATACACACCACCATTGTTGAAGACTATCACCACCACAGCAAGATTGTATCGAACCAATGTCTGCATCACGGAAATGACAATATTCAGACAAATGACAAGTCCACATTATCGTAAATTAATATGTAACTACCTCAACTTCCATGGCGCTGAATCCAAAGCCAGAGTCACCTTCAACGGCAACAACAAGCCGATCAGGACAAGCCACAGCAGCAGCAATACAATAACCCAAACCAACACCCATCGTCCCCCAAGTCCCTGCATCAAGCCTCGTCCTCGGCTCTCTCTGAACCAAAACCGATCTTCCCACATCCATCGTATTAGCTCCCTCCGACACCACAACAGGACTCGGTCCTTCCACCGCCGCAATCGCGTCTCTGATGATCCTCATAGGAGTCAAGAAGTTGAAAGGAACCACATCTCTCGCAAGCTGCATCTCCATCTTCTCCCCGTTCTCTCTCGCCTTCTTGGAGATCGCCTCCACCCACGGATTCGTCTTCCCCAGACAGAAAGGATCGTCCTTTATCTCTCTGTTCAGCAACCCAACCACCGTTTTAGCATCTCCGACGATCCCCAAGCGAGGCTTCCTCAGCTCAATCTCCTCCTCAGAGACATCAACAAGCACAAAGTTAACATCTTTAGACCATTTCGGAGCTTCACCGAAGTGTAGAAGCCAGTTAAGCCTCGCTCCAACCACCAAAGCGACGTCGCATTTCCCAATCGCAAGCGACCTCGCCGCCGTCGCCGAGAGCTCGTGTGTATCCGGCAACAAACCTTTACCCATCGGAGTAGGGAGGAAAGGTATCCCAGTAAGCTCCACGAGCTTCTTCAACTCATCCTCCGCTCGCGAATACGCAGCTCCTTTACCGAACACGATCAACGGCCTCTCAGCTCTCCTCAGCAGCGTAACCGCAGATTCAATCTCCGATCTTAAAGAAGCACGTGCCGGTGTCACGTGCTCACCAAAGGTCTCGACTTTAGCCACCAGATCATCCGCCTCGGACTCCACGATCCTCTGGCGCAACACGTCAGACGGAAGATCCAGATAACACCCGCCGGGTCGACCCGAAACGGCCCGATCCAAAACCCTAGCGACGCAATCGGGGATCTCCCGAGCGTCCCTCGCCTTCTCCGAGAGCTTCGAGAAGGCTCTGACCGCCTCGATCTGATCGAGCTCCTGGAAATCCCCGCGCCCGGCGTCCCTCTGGTCGCAGGAGCCGGAGATCATCACCATCGGCCACGTGTTGGCCCAGGCGTTGGAGAGGCCCGCGAGGCCGTGGACGCAGCCCGGGCCAGAGACGGTGAGGAGGATCCCGGGTCGGCCAGTGAGGTAGCCGTAGGCGGAGGCGGCGTACCCGGCGGACTGCTCGTTGTGGAAGGCGATGAAGCGGATGCCGAGGGACATGGCTCGGGTGGCTAGGGAGGTGACGGGGATTCCCACGACGCCGAACATGTGGGTGACGCCGAGGTGGGATAGGGATTTTGCGACGAGGGCGTTGCCGTCTATCGACGGTGGAGTGGCTGCTGCTGCTGCTGCTGTTGAATCTTCCGCCATACTCTTTCTTTTTTTACAGATGTTTGTTGGATTGCTCAACTTGCTTTCTCATTTTCTTACGTCTCTCTCTTATATAGGCTTTCGATTTGTCACTATAGTTTATCTGATTAGTAGTATCTGTTTTTTGCATGAAGTGTCATTACTAATTTTAAATAGAGTTTAGCAACTGTTGCTCAAAAAAAAAAAAAAAAAAGAGTTTAGCAACTCTATTGAAATAAAAATGTGTTACTATGCTTTATTATGAAAAAGATTATCTAATAGTAATAAAATTATCACCAAACTATCCATTAAGTCTATCAACTTTTTGAGTTGTATGAAATACAGGTGTTGTGATACAAACAAACATTAAATTAAAAATGGGTGTGGTACTGTATGCATATCTTTGGTCACTAGCAAGACCTCCTCACCTAATCTTTTCAATAATTGAATTCGAATGTGATAAAATGATAAGAAAATTATAAGGTCGTTTTGGTTTATATACTCAATTCTTAAGTTTGGCCTGGTCCAGATTTTAAATTTAAAACATTGTTTCGTGATGATGATAGGATTAGTCTTCAGGTTTGCCAGTTGCCACCATAGTTAGCAAGAGAAAAACAATTCAAAATTGGATTTGTGCTTCTACACTTAGGTGGATGATTTTGACCACCACTAAACAAAAAAGCCACCTAAAGATCTCTCATGATCAGATACATATGATCTTACACGCGACTCTAGAGAACACAAAACATATTTTCTCAAACGATGGTAAATTCCTAAAATTTTCAAACTATTTTACTGATAAGTGTTTTACTGATCTGCATGGTCCATGCAGCATGGATAAACATTCGGATATTCTGACTCCATACGTCAAATTCAAATACCGTTTTTTTTTTTCAAAAATATCAACATTAGAAAGTGGAACCGAATAAACTTGAACTCAAGAAAACAGATAAGATATTGTTTAATATTAAAAAAAGAAGAAGAAGCAACGTGTGGAACCATTAACAATCAACACATCTTTAGTGGCAAGCACGTCTTCTAAATTTGTCCTCACGTATTCATCATATATACATACGCTCAAACATTCAAGAACCAAACGTTAGTCGTTGCAGATCATCATTATTCTTTTTTGAGTTCGTAACAAAAACATGGCTAGATCGCTCAAGATAAAATCAGCCAAGTTGAGTCTACGACGAGTCCGGATCAACTCTCCGTCCATTAGGTTCAAACCTGACTCCAGTTCCATTGAGAGAGACCAAAGAATCGAGTTTCTTGGCCAAAATGCCGATGATGCTGGATCAACAGCAGAAGAAAGCAAACGCCAAAACAGCCAGATTGAAGAGACTGAAGACAAACAAGAAGAAACCGTCAAAGTAATTTTAGAAGAAGAGGAACAAGAACAAGATGGTGTCAAGAGCGTTAAAAATGGAGGTGGAAAAGAGAAGAAAGAGGCGATAGTAGCGGTTGAGGCGGTTAAGGAGGAAGAGGCGGAAGGCGGGAACAGAGTAATGGTGGTGGTGGATAAAGCGCTTGCTTCTACGGGAGCTTTAGAATGGGCTATAACACATACCTTACAACCACAAGACACTCTTTTTCTATTATACTTTGCACAACCATTTACAAGAGGTTCTTCTTCTTCTCCTTTTTTTATATAGATCTTCTTGTCTAATGTTCGTTTGTTCTGACTTATTAAAGTTTTGGTTTTAGGCAAAGGGAAGAACAGAAAACGCGAGGTGAAAACCGATGAACTAGTCCATACTTTGAAGAAACTGTCCCAAACAAAACGACCCGGGGTGAGTTTCACTCTCCATTGTTTTGTTATAGAATGTGAGGAATTAGAGATTAGTGTTAAGAGGTGTAGATTTATCTATGTATGACAGATAGAAGTGGAGATAAGGAGGCTAGAAGGGAAGGACAAAGACAAAGGAGCAAAGATAGTTGAAGAAGCAAAGAAACAACAAGTGAGTCTTTTGGTGGTTGGACAAGAGAAGAAACCTCCGGTATGGAGGCTGTTGAAGAGATGGGCTTGGAAGAGACGCCGTGGACATGCCGGTGTTCTCAAATACTGTCTTGAAAACGCTTCTTGCATGACTATAGCTGTTAAACCAAAGAAGCGCAAGCACGGTGGTTACTTGATCACCACCAAACGCCACAGAAACTTCTGGCTTCTCGCTTAAGGACCACCCTGCAAGTTTTAATCTTTTATTTTTTGTGTTTGTATCATCACAAGGTTTTAAAATATTCTCTTTTTCCATCTCTGATGATTGAAATAACTAAAAGCAAAGAGGCTTTTCTTGGATTATTGAAATAACAATGTATCTGCACAAGAATTATCAACAATTTTCCCTATCCTCCTCATCTGTTTAAAATGATTCTGAGTTTCTGTTAATAAACACAACACATTGGAATGTAAGTGAGACTTCTTGGTGTTTTACTCACACCTTTTCTTTCTTGACCTGTGTGAATTTGGTTCAAACCAAATGCTTATAGGCAATACGGTGAAGCTGATCGTATCCCGCAAGCACTCCTGCTCCTGCAACTCCAAGAAGCATGTTGGCAGTAACTCCTCTGTACAGCGCAAAGAACCCTTCATACTTCAGTATCTCTCTTAATGCGTGAACAGCGTTCCGGTATTTAACAGGCTGTCCTGATGTAAGCATCATTCTCCTCCTGAGTGTGTCAAAAGGGTAAGCAATGACGCCTGCAGAGGTAGTAATGCTCCAACCCAAAAAAAAGCTAGCCAAGAAGTTCCCCTGTCACAAACTCAAAGCAAACATTTTAAGCTACTGTTTGCTTTAGATTAAGCAATGATAGAAAGATGATACTTACCTCCAAGGAACCGACTAGAACAAGAGGTTTGATGGTGTCATACATCCCAAAATACATCCCTCGGTAGAGAGTGATCCCTAATATCGACACGCCGAACCCACGGTAAAGCCCTTTAACACCGTCGCTTGAGAGAGTTTTACGGTACACATCCACCATCCCTTTAAACTGTCTCTTGCCACTAAACGAACATTCTTTTGCATCAGTGCCTAAACGAGTCCGCGCGTAATCAAGATGGTACAGAAACAACGAAGTCGTAGCTCCAGCCGCGCTACCAGACGCCACGTTTCCAGCGAACCATTTCAAGTAACCGTCCTTGTCTTTGGAACATCCGAGACGGGTCTTGAAGTAACCTTTAAACGCAAAGTTGGAAGCCTAAGAGCGCAATTAAAAAAAGACAACTTAAGAACACAAAAACAAACACTCAAAAGTCTTAAAAGATAAAGCTCTCTTTATTAAATCAAAACCTGGGTAGGGAAGTAACGTATGACATTGGCTTGGTTGCCTCTCCAAAAGGACAAAACACCTTCTTCTCTGAAGATTCTGACGAAGCAGTCGCCCAAACCAGTGTAGGGTCTGGTGAGACGTCCTGTTTTGATCATCTCTCCTTGGTTCTGGAGTAAAAGCTTCACCCTTTCGATGGGAGCAGCTGCGGATTTGGCGACAATGGCTGCTGCACCTCCCATCACAAAATCCGTAGAGAACTTCTCGGGTTTTCCGACAAAAGACATCCTTTTTTGCCCCCACCCAATCCAGAAAATGTTCTTATTTTGAAGTAATCGAATCAAACAGAGTAAGAATGATGAAAAGGAAAGAGAACAGAGGAGACTCTGAAGTTAGACACCTGGAGATTTCTATATGATCTTCGCCGCACAGAGAAGAAATCGGCGGCGGAAGATCGTCTTCCAGGTGCAGGTGAAGAGGAGCGGCTGGTTTTCCTTTAGCTTTGTTATTCGTTTTAGAGCGCAATGAAATAGAAAAGGAAAGGAAAGGATAATCATTTTTTTCTGTGGAATCGAAAGCTGGCGCACGGAACAGACAGAACTGGAGGAAAGTTGTTTTCTTTTTTTGTTTCCTTACAAATAAAGGTTTGTCCTTTTCTTTTTTTTTTAATATACTTTTCTGAGAAAATTGAAAACGACTATACGCACCAATTGCCAAATCTCAGCTTTATCATTTTTTTTTTTTGTGTGAAAATTTCACTTTCGAAAATGATCTGGCCTAAGTTCTGCATCGCGCGGTTTCGTCATCCGCCGTGAATCTTTTGAATTTAACGAGGATCTGAAAATATCTGGTTCACTTTAAACCGGACTTTACTTTTAAAACCGGAGCGGGTCGGAGTATGGTGCTGATCTGTGTCACCTTTTGTTTTCATAAAGCTTTTAGTTGCGGAGAGTAAAGAAGCGAAGCAATGGAACCAATGACGCCAATCTTGTGCCCTTCCACTCCTCGTTGGAACCAAGACAGACCGTTCCTCACTGGCCGCTTCCACCAGGTGCTGCTCCATCTTTACATGTGGTTTTGATTCGTTCTGTAAATCTTTCGAAGAACTAGTGAATTATGAAAAATGAAGTTTTGTTTATCTCAGGAAACGAGAGCAAGCTCCAAATTTGCTGATTCAAAGCGTTTTCCTTCGGACTCCTCTAGGTATTTCTGAATCTATATGCTGAAAGTTTAATCCTTTTTCCTCTTCTGAACGCATTCCATAAAGTTACTGATCTTTTATTTTTGAACACAAGTTACTGATCTTTATGTTTGTGTTTTTTTCTACTCTCCATGTGGTTTCAGCAATTCTGGAGTAGAGCAGGCAATAGGCTGCTATGACACTCCGGTTCAGGTTTGTGTTGTCTTACAAAGTGTGTCTTTTTTTTGTTTTTTTCTCTTCGCTGTTATTTAAGGATCCTTTGATATTGTTATCCTGTGTTACCTTGAAACTGGTGGTGAGATACTTAAAGCTTGGGTTTTGAGATGTGTAGCTTTTACCAGTTTGGCATAATAGATGAAGATGGCTTGCAACTTTCGTGGCATAGACTAGGGAAATTGATCTGAGCCAGTTAATTGTGGTACTTGCTAGCCTAGGTTGAGTCTTGGTGCCATCTCTTTCAGTAACCTTTTTGTCCCTTTTTGGCATGCAGGAACTTATTGTCATCGATGATCTCTTGTCTGCGTTGGTTGGCATTGAAGGGAGATATATATCAATTAAAAGGTTCCATGGGAAGGAGGATAGTGTAGCTTTCCAAGTTGATCCATCTATAGATTTGGCATTACAGGCAAGTACTACACTACTACTCATCACTACGAATCTTGTATGATCTGTTCTTTTTGGAGGTAAGTTGCTCAAGTAAAGACCAGAATTGGCGCATATTTATATAAGTGTGTGCATTTTGGGACTGGTATATTGATGCGTCCAATGTGTTTCCTCTTCATGTATGTTATATGGAACTTGATGCTGTGTCATTTGAAAGAAAATGGAATTCATTGGTGTTCAGACTTCTTGAAAGTTCAATTATCTTGGAAGTCCAACCAAATAGACATATCCATTAAACAATTAATGTTGTAGAATGGGTTTCTCTCTTTTGTGAAAGGAGTTCGAGATGCTATCAGAAATTATTATTGTTACTCTTATTCTACCTGGCTCTTCTGGTGGCTGATGTGAACAATTTTGCAGGAACAAGCAAAAAGAATATTCCCATTATGTGAATGTTTTCTGCTGATTGATCAATTTGTGGAGTCAAGCTCACAGTTCAAGAACGGGCTAGTTAACCATGCATTTGCAGCTGCACTCAGGGCACTCCTTCTTGTATGTGATATAGGTTGCTACTTTTGTGTTAATTGTCATGCATTGTTTGCTGAGTTATCTTTCTTTCCTTACTGGGTTCGACGAAATAATAGTCAAGTTTAGGGGAGCTAATAAGTTAACTAAAAACATGAACTTGGAAAGCTCATTTTAGAATATGCTTTTGGTGTATTTATTGGGTTTCTTTAATTCCCCTTAATGAGTGATAGCTCTTGCGGTTTTCTTAACTATCCTTTCTTTTAACAGGATTATCAAGCCATGGTGGCACAGTTGGAACATCAATTTCGACTTGGAAGACTTTCTCTCCAAGGATTATTGTTTTACTGTCAGGTATGTTTTCTTCTGGGAATCGAAGCTACAAGTTCTGAAAAACTATGCTGATTGATTGTTTTCGTTTATCTTCAGCCCATGATGGGATCCATGCGCGCATTGGCTGCAGTAATTCAGCAGGCTTCAGCAAAGCATTTTGTGGGATCTGGTGTGCTTAATCTCTTGCAGAGTCAGGTAGATTATTGCTTTGGTCATAAAAGTGCCCTTTGGATATTTTTTTTGTTGTGCTGGAGCTATCTTTCTTGTTGTATGTCCTAATCTTGAAGACTGTCATGTTTAGGCTAAAGCGATGGCCGGTGATAATTCAGTGAGGTCATTGTTAGAGAAAATGACCGAGTGTGCAAGCAATGCATACCTGAGCATATTGGAAAGGTTGATTTCTCATGCCTTTTTCTTTCTTGCTCGTAAGTAGACTCATAGAAATCTCTGCTATTTCCTTCTCTGTTATTGTTTACCCTATTGTTTGATGGAATGCTCAGATAATCGAACTCCAACATCTGGCTATATTATTCCTTTTTTAAAAAAAACTGTAGATAGGGTTACCCCCATTTGCTAGATAGCTCATAGTGTTCTCAGATGTGTCAGCTGACTTGAGTTAATGTTTAATTAAGGTGGGTCTATGAAGGAATCATTGATGATCCGTATGGGGAATTTTTCATTGCGGAGAACAGGTCTCTTAAAAAGGTACTTTGATTTTTTTTTTTCTCAGCTCACCTGCACAATTATCAATTGCTTGATCTTACAATTTCAATCTTTTTGTACAGGAAAGCCTCAGTCAAGACTCGATGGCTAAATATTGGAGCCAAAGATACAGCCTCAAGGAGACAATTCCTGGCTTCCTTGCAAACATTGCTGCCACAATATTGACTACAGGGAAATATCTAAAGGGAAAAGTGCCAATTTAGACCTCAACTATTTCAATCGTGCCAAATACTACTTGAACAAATGGTCAGTGCCAAATACGACCTCAACTTAATTATAATTTAGAAATACTACCCGAACTTTTAAAAATGTGCCTAAATCTATATTGATTATAATTAATGTTTTTAAATCCGACCCGAATACTGAACCGGACAACTTTCAGAGTCACGCGGTCATGGATCGATCGCGGATGAACTAAGGGTTAATAATTTAATTAATTTTATTATAAAATAATATATTAGCTATAAAAATGAATATATAAAAACTAAAGTTGAGTATTTTCTAAATGTTTTTTTAAATAAAACAATAGTCTGGATATGAATATATTTTATGTTTAAAATACTTAAATTTAGTTTCTATTTTTTTTTTCACATACAAAATATAAAAATATAGTTTAGACTATTTCAATTTATTTTAACAAGTTAAGAGTTATGATATATACATTAAATTGAAATAGTCTAAACTATATTAATTTCTAAATTTTATTTTTATTTTACATACAAAATATAAAAATATAGTTTAGATTATTTCAATTTATTGTAACAAGTTAAGAGTTATGACATATAAGAAAATTACTATCAGATAACTTTAATTTTTTTTAATTTCTAAATTTTGTTAAAACTTTATTGCTAGTTGAACCACTGGATGAACCAGTAGATAAATTTTTTTGTTTTTTGTTTTTGTTTTTAGAATTTGTTTTATATTCTAAATTTTCAATTAAAAAATTAGATTTTTAGTTTTGTTATCGTCTTCCGATGCTGACCTTTGCCGACTGTGTATCTCTTTCTTTTCATCGCTTTGCATTTTCATTATATTTTTGTATTTTTTGTTTATTTTAAATTTGAAGTTTAATTTTGTTATTCATATTAGACATTTAAATATCTATAAATTATAAGTTCTGATAGTTTTGGTATATGTCATAACTCTTAACTTGTTACCATAAATTGAAATAGTCTAAACTATATTTTTATATTTTGTATGTGAAATAAAAAATATAGAAACTAAATTTAAGTATTTTTAAACATAAAATATATACATATCCAAACTATTATTTTATTTTAGAAAAACATTTAGAAAATACCCAACTTTAGTTTTTATATATTTATTTTTAGAGCTAATATATTATTTTATAATAAAATTAATTAATTTATTGATCCAGTTCATCTGTGGTCGATCCATGACTGGGTGATTCTGAAAGTGCTCCGATACAGTGTTCAGATTGGATTTAAAAACATTGATTATAGTCAATGTAGATTTAGACACGTTTTAAAAATTTTGGGTAGTATTTCTGAATTATAATCAAGTTGAGGTCGTATTTGGCACTGATCATTTGTTCAGGTCGTATTTGGCACGATCGAAATAGTTGAGGTCTAAATTGGCACTTCTCCCAGAGAATGTGGGCATAATGTTCAGGTATGATTGTGGATAACATTTCTCTGATAAGGTCTTACTTATACAGTTAACTGTGCTGTTGATATTGGAGACGACATTGGCTGATATTTTTTGACAGGTTCCAGTCTCAGAGAGATCTAAGTTAATAATATTTGGTTCAAATCATCATTATCTAGAATGCATAAAGGCTGCTCACGAATTTGCCAGTAAAGAGCTTGTGAATCTCATCATGGATAAGGTAATGAATAGTGTATGATGAATTCTTCTTTGATGGAAAACCTCTGACCATCAGTATATGATTCAGTACGACCTCATTGGAAGACTTCGTTCTATAAAGCACTATCTTCTTCTCGACCAGGTATGGTTGGTTCTATTCATGAATAACCGGTTATCTTCAGTGTTCATCATACTATTATTCTAGGTACAAATTTATCAATTTGAAATGTTTGTAATTGGCTTGTTTTCTTTTGTTATCTTAGTTTCTACTTATCTTTGGTGCAACAATGTGGATAAACTGCAGGGTGATTTCTTGGTTCATTTCATGGACATTGCTCGAGAGGAGCTCAACAAAAAGGCGCATGAAATATCTGTTGAAAAATTGCAGGTACTTTTTGCCTGGTAGAACACGATCAGAAGATTAGACAAAGCTTTGCAGCAATTATTCAATCGTTAGGACTCTCTATATGTTAATTTGGTGGACTCTAAATGTATGTGTACTATTAGTCTTTGCTAGATCTTGCTCTACGCACCACAGCGGCTGCAGCAGATCCTCGCCACGAGGACTTGACTTGTTGTGTGGTGAGCAGTCAAATTTTCTTTTTCCTGGTCAATATACATAGTTCGTACATAATTTTGTTCTCACTTTGCGTTAATATCACGTAGGATCGAACTTCATTGCTTACGACTTTGGGAATGCAGAAGGACCCGGACAGCAATAGTATAGAGGACCCAGTGAGCATCACTGGTCTTGAAACATTTTCCTTGAGCTACAAGGTCTGCTTCTTTCTTGCCTTGACTGCAACTTCCTGTTTGTATCTGGATTCTAACTATTTTGTTCGTCATGATATATTTTACTAACTCCACAGCCTAAATACTACCAGTAATTTACAAATGTATATATGATTAGGAAGTCAATTGTTTGTTATGTTTTTTTAAACCAATTTTGTATGGTATGTTTGTTGTGGCTTTGTGTTTCAGGTTCAGTGGCCACTATCTATTGTCATATCAAAGAAGGCCCTGTCAAAGTACCAGTTAATTTTCCGCTTTCTGTTTCATTGCAAACATGTGGAACGTCAGCTCTGTGGTGCTTGGCAGATACATCAAGTATGAATAAATATTATATAGTAGCTAGGGAATTTTGTGTTTTTTCTTCTTATTAAACTGTTTTAGTCTACTTGCTTCTTTAACAAACTGCTGTGCAATTTTACAGGGGATTCGGTCTATGAACTCTAACGGCACAGCAATTCGTAGTTCATCGCTTCTCTGCCGTAGCATGCTTAAATTCATCAGTAGCCTTCTACATTATCTTACATTCGAGGCAAGTCGTTAAATTTTACTCACTGTTGTGTTTGTTTTTTAAAATTTTTATGTGTTTGCTGATATAATGTTTAATTAGGCGTAATGTTGTATTTGCTTCTATGTGGGATGTGTCTTTAGGTTCTGGAACCAAATTGGCATGTGATGCACGATAGACTACAATCCACAAAGAGTGTAGATGAGGTAAGTGTTAGAAAGGTCTGCTTTGTTATTGTTGGAAGGGAAAACATGCTTACACTGAACAAAATGATGTGCCATCATCTTACAGGTGGTACAGCATCACGACTTCTTTCTTGATAAATGTCTGAGAGGATGCTTGCTTCTTTTACCTGATGTCCTCAAGGTATCTGTTTTATTTAATGTTATGTTTTCTCAGTATCAATGTTGTAATTATGTACTTCTCTATGAAGCTCAACGATAGTAGAAAATTCTGAATGCAGAAGTAATCTGTATGATGTTTTCAGTATTTAACTAAATCTTTACTGGTGTTGCAGAAAATGGAGAAGTTGAAATCAGTATGCCTGCAATATGCTGCAGCCACACAGTGGCTGATATCATCGTCTATCGACATCAATAGCCAGTCTCATCAGCAGAAGACAATGATAAGAGACACAACCGTCACAGAGTCCATATTGTAAGTAGTAACGAGGAACTTGGTCTTTTAGGTTCCTTTTATCAACATCTCTACAAAAGCAGTTGCTGTTAGAAACTTTTCCAATTATAGTATTGTTCTAAATTATCTGGTTACGCGTTTTACCAGCAATTTCGAGAGGGAATTCAACTCGGAATTGGAGAGCTTAGGACCAGTCTTGAGCAAAGGCTCTCAGGCCGAGCCATACTTGACTCATCTCTCCCAGTGGATCCTTGGTGTTTCTAAAGAATGAGAGTGTGAGACTATTACTAAACAAACTCAGGCATTTCATGTTTTTAATGTTTTGTCAAATGATATTCAGCTTTAAGTTGTAATGAGATGTGAGTGTGAATTTCCACGGTTTAAAGAAAAAATAAATCTAAAGGCCATCACTGTTAAAAGCTTGCATTCAAGTATAGTGTAGTTCAACAGCAACTAATTACTTCCTTTGAGAACTCATCTCTAAATCTTTTACTCTGCACATCTGTGAATCTTTTACTCTGTCTTCCCATCTGACCATTATGAGGAATGGGCAGAGATGAACAATGACCCAAAAGGAGAAGAAAGAGTTTACCAAACAGATGCCTGCAACAATTCCGACAATGTTTATGATCAAGACTATTGTCAGAGGGATAAACAGAGAGTTGTCCATCTGAATGGCGTAAAGTTCTCCTAAGTCATCATCATCTGTTGCTTTTGATGGGACTGAAGTTTGTGTCAATGCCTGCTAAGTGCTAAGATTTTGAGAAGACCTTGTCCAACCCCAAAAGAGCTGAGCAGAGATTCCTCCAATGACCCATAACTGCTCGTTTCTCAACCATTCTCCCATGCTCACTCAACTCCATTAGGGCACTGATTAGTACTATGTGAAAAAGTACTATGTTACCTAGTACCTAAATTTATGAAAACTTTTTTTGTATTAGACAGAACAAAAAAATAGACAAAATGATCCTTAAATCTGAAAAATTTATCAAACTAATGGAAAATAAAAATAAGCCTTTAAGAAACTTACCAAGAAAGAAGAAAAAAAGAAACAAAACAGAATCAAGCCGTTAACACAACAAACGCATAAAACTAAGATCTTTCAACTATTTTTTTTCTAAGTGTCGTTCCAAACTGTAAACGTTGGAGGCTTGGAGCCCCTGCCCCTTCTCCATGGTAGTACATATTAGAGCCAACATTATTCGACATTGCCGCTGAAAAATCTCCTTCAGGCGACTGCTGAAAGTAGCAGGGAAAGTATCACAGTTAACCGGAGCTGCAAATCCTTGATAACCAAGGAAATTCCCACAAACAGTAACCGAATCATCTGAAGAATGCAGAGCTATGATGATCAAATATTAGTCATGAGGCTCTGCGTGTTTCTCAAGAAACGGTGCTGATCCTCCTCTTGTGTGAAACAAGACAAGTTTCCTCCATTGCACCTCTCTTGGTTTATTAGTTAACTATAATTTACTACAGAATTACCCTAAAAAGATTGCCGGATCTTGGAGAGCAATGTATACGTATTGACCCGTATAAATGAATCGCAAGTAAAATAATCTCAAACCCTATTTCTACCTCTCTTTCAGAAGGTCTCTCCAATAGAAGTGTATGTAACCAACGGCTTCCAACAAATGTGAAACTGACATTGGATTATAGCCAATCATTTTGTTAGTAAAAATCTCTCTCCAAACACCAACGTGTATCCGCAAATCGACATCACTACCTATATCATGATGTTTGCGCAGGGAGAGACAGAGTAATGTTCGTCCAATGTTCAGTCTTATCTATTATCTCATAGTTGCTTGCTTGTCCTCGGTGTGTAGATAGTGGAATGTGACTCCGTTGTTGATCAACGCCGCTTGGATTTTCGGAAGAGCGTTGTTTTGTTTCATGTTTTACCCCTCCCAGATTGTTATATCTTTGTTTTTTTTTTCCTCCAAATTGATTTTTAATAAAGCAACGAGCTAAACCCATTACAACCAGAACTTAAACAAAAATCCGAACTACAAAATACAAGGCCGAAGCCCAAACCGAATACAACATAAATGGGCTCCAAGCCCAAATCCAACTCAGCCACCGACCGAGTCGGCTCAGCGTGCCTCGGGGAAGGGAACTCGGACATGTGTGAAGATCTATCCTTCGGTTCGCCACGCGTCACTCCCCTTCAACCCGACCGACACCGCCTCACCAAGACGCCGGGACAGCCAACGACACCAAAGCTTCGTCGGAACTCCCAAACCATCGAGCCTCCGACGAAAAAACACCTCACTTCCCTGAGCTTCCGCCGTGGCCTTTACCTCGCCACCGGCTTCTTGTAACGGAGGGCTTCATCGGACTAACCGAAAGCTCCTCCCTCTCTTTGAGAAACGCCCACTGGACCATAAAAGTCCGAAACCCACCATCTCCACTTCTCGTTGTCGCCGTCGTCAGCGGAGAGCTTCAACCCTCCTCACCTGAGCCTTCACCATGACGACAAGATTAACCTCACGACTTTCACCAAGTCCACACTAGAACCCAAATACCCAAAGATCTACGGGTCCCGAAACCGACAACGTCGAGCTGAGTAAGCCTCCACGCTCCGGAGCAAAAACCGACGGAGATGGATCTGTGGTAGCCTCCTCTCCTCGGGAACTAGAACCGGCAACGGCAAAGCTACAAAAGCATTCACCTCCCGGAGAACAACCGGCGGCGACGGATCTGTAAAAGCCTCCATCTCCCGGAAACCGACTTTCAACCAATCTTCACTCGCCTTTTACTCCCACCAAACGCGTCTTCCCTCCAGACGCGGAACCACCAAAGAAAGATGTCCCAATCCAGAGCTCGAACAAGGCGGTTAGTGAGAGGAGGCGAGGAAGGGCAAAGGAAAAAATTAAACGGGAAAAGGAAAGTCCCGGCGACGGCACGGACGCTCACGCGCCGGCCGTACGCCGGAGACGTTTTCAGATCTCCTTTCTCTCTCTATGTTCTCTCCAAGCGATCTGTTATATCTTTGTTTATTAATGTACTTTCTTTATATGCTATTTTTGCTTTTTCAGTGAAGTTACAACCCGCGAACCTAAATGTGGCGGCATTATAGTTACGCAGAAATGCACAGTTCTCAGTGTCCAACATGTTGGATGTACTGACTTGGGTTAATTCTAAATTTTTGAAGGAACAACGGTAGCTTATAAATGTGTAAGACTAACTACTTTATAAAACATTTATAGAAGTTTATAAACTCAATTTCACCTATTACATACTAAATCTTAAACAAGGGGTAATTTTACCATAAAGTAGTTGATACCATTTTAAAAATCAATACTATTAAAACAAAAGCACAACATATGGACCTAACTTGATTATAGGTAGAATATTTTTTAAAAAACTATATCTTATATAATTTTACCAAACCTATAATATTACTAACTATATACCATTAAATATATCAATACTATTAAAACAAGAGCACAACATATGGACCTAACTTGATCATAGGTAGAATATTTTTTTAAAAAAACTATATCTTATACAATTTTGCCAAACCTATAATATTACTAACTATATACCATTAAATATAGTTTAAATATGGTAAGATTTAAAGAAGTAAATTTAAACAAATATCTCAGTCAATTATGTATTCCATATCAGATTTCATTTAATTCAATCTATAATAAATTATATTTTGAAATATTTCCGGCATCTTTAAATTTATTTTTCAAACAATATAAATAACAAAACAAACTAATATTGTCATATAAATAAATGTTGATTTTTCTAATATCATTTTCTTTGCAGGTGGCCGGTTCCACGTAATGCAGCACAAAGATTTTGCATCTAAGAGTTTTGAAGAAAAGTCACCAAAATATAAAACAGGTTACCACATCTCACGGACCATCCGTGCCAACGGCCAATTTGGAGCCTTCGCTGGAGCATTTAATCACTCTAACATTGATTGAGCAGTCTTCATGATTGAAATCGAGAATCCCAAAAAAGGAAGTACCATCAGCATAGCAACATAAGTATGTAACACTTAACAAAATCAAGGAGATAACTGAATAGAGTGACAGCAAGTCCAAATTCCAGCTGCAATTTCAAGTCCAAATTCCATCTGCAATTTAAGGAAAGCTTTTCCAGCAGCAATCATAAGTAAAATATGAGAGAGATGGAGTGAAAAATACAGATATTAATAGTCCTCAACATTTTTTTTCTTTATTTATTATGTTTTGATGTCCAAAAATAAAGCCATTACAAACCGAAACCGAAGGAAACTCTCTAGAACTGGAGAAGTTCTCTCCATAAGAACTGAATATATAACATATGTAACTCATCGTTTTAGGCACATAACCCTTATTATAAGCTACCATGCTGTTGTGATAATTTCTCTTTACATCCATAAGTGTCGAAGCAAATCCTCCATCGCCACTTATAAGGAGGAGGTTCCCTGGAGCCATAACAAACCTCATCCACATTCGGATTCTCCTCCTGATATCTCTATCACTGGCTTGTTTCTGGTGAGTGTTTAGAGGGAAAAAACTTATTCCATTCTGGTACAAGCCTTGTACAAGAAAGGAACCCGTTAGCCGCAACCACAATTATCTATACCCGTCCTCTATATCCTTACTGCCGTAAATAACCCATTATTCATCACGAACTGTTGACGGATGGCAACCAGCTGGTACCATGCAGTTTTCTATATCCTAGAAAACCACAATAGAAGCCCATCGGTAGTGAAAAGTGGGTGTACCGTTAGCATCCACAATTCCCTCCTACAAAACATTATGTTTGTTTATATGTTTAGACATGACGTAACAATTTGAATGATTAACCAAGTGTGTTGAATCAGAATTTCTTGTATATGATTGACCATATAACCTGCTGGACCAGGGACAAAAGAACATTGCATGTCTGAGACAACTGCCTGAAGTAGTGAAGGGATAGTAGTAGCTTGCGTATTAGTGGAGCGGTTGTACTGCAAAATATTTCTTCATTCTATTGAAACCATCCTCTTCACACTCAGCAACTCCCACAACCATTGATTTTCAATCAATTAGAGATCATGTAAGCAGTAGTACTAACCGTATTTAATCAGTATAAATCAGCTTATTTTGGGAGAAAACAAAAAGCTAAGGTTATTACCATTAAACTCTCTTATTAGCCAGTTCGGACTCGCCAAGGCTAGAGAGACCCACAAAGCCGAATCCCTTAGTTTTCCATCATCATAACGCATAACTCTGGCAGAGACCACCTGCCCATACCTTATTTCTTTCAGCTTGTTTCCTCAACTGATTCACTCAAGTTATTCACGTACAGATTAAACTCCTTAGTGTTGAACTCCTTGTACAGTTGTTTCAGCAGTTGATGCCAAACATGGAAGTGTCAGGTCCTTTGGTCTTGAGCACAGAAGGCTCAATTCTGACCCAAAGCAAAGAGAAGATAGATGCCAACAACATTGACTAAATCACCACAATGGTTGGTGCTCTGTTTCATCTTCCCATCAGACATTTGAGGATGAACAATTACCAAGAGGAGAGGAAGAGTTTACCAAACAGAGGTCCCCAAGACTGATATTCATTGTTAATACCATCTGAGATGCCTGCAACAACTCCGACAATGTTTATGATCAGGACTGTTATCGGAGGGATAAGCAGAGTTATCCATTTGAATGCGTAATGTTCTCCAAAGTCATCATCATCTGTTGCTTTTGATGTGACTGTAAAGTTTGTTTCAATGCATGCTTAGAATTTGAGCAGACCTTGGACAATAGCAAAAGAGATGCGCTGAGATTCCTCCAATGGCCCAAAACTGCTCGTTTCCCCACCCTTCCTCAATGCTCACTCCTTCCATCTCAACTCCAAGATTTTCCGTTTCAATGATAGACATGAAAATTAATGTTATGTTGAAGAGATTAGCAAACGTGCTTATCTAAAAGGGAAGAACACCACCACTTTGCTTACCGGTCTGAAAGATTCTTTGGCCAATGTTGCAGATAAAACAACATAAAATAAGGAGAAAAAGGAACAAATTAGGGCACTCATTAAGCACTATGTAACCTAGCGTACCAAAATTTATGAAAACTTTTCTGTATTAGACAGATTAAAAAAAAAAAGTGAACCTTAAATCTGAAAATTTATCCAACTAATGGAAACTAAAAGTCTTAATAAACTAACCAAGAAACAAAACATAATCAAAGTGTCATACTGCTCACCAACACAACGCATATAATTAAAGATCTTTGACTATTTTCTTCTAATTAAGTTTCGTTCCAAACTGTAAACGCTGGAGCAACTTCTCCACCACCACCTTCCCCATGGTAGTACAAATTAGAGCCAACATTATTCGACATTGCCGCTGCAAAATCTCCTTCTGGCGACTGCTGGATCTGCTGCTGTTGCTGAGCAAAGTAATAATGGTTTCTTGCGTTATAAGCAATCTCAGTCGCAGCGTAGGCATCGCAGTTAACCGGGGCTGCAAATCCTTGATAACCACCATAACCAACGACATTCCCACAAACAGTAACCGAATCATCCGTAGCAGAACTGTGATGATGATCGATACTAGTCAAGAAATGGTGCTGATCCCCCTCTTGTTTGAAACATGCCCTAGCACTCTCCGAAGACAAGTTTCCTCCATTGTAATAACCATTGTAACTCTCTTGATGTTGCTGCAATAAGCTCAAATCTACTCTCTGGTGATGCTGAACCGCAACATTTTGCCAACCGCTACCATTATTTTCACTCTCTGATGAAACGTTGTTACTGATCATCATTCTTGGAATCGGATGGTTAACTTCCTTGAGGCGTTTTGCGGCGCTACCAATAGGAAGACTAGGGCTCTCGAGGATTGCTTTAACGTTGTATCTGTTCATGTCGAAGTTAGTTACTGCGGTTAATCCCCTAAATTTGATGGCCGCGATGTCGTATGCCTCTGCAGCCTCTTCTTGTGTACCTTCATATATATGTTTTAGTTTTCAGTAAGTATTTATTGTTATAGATTATTTGATTGTGAATGTACGTAGTAAGAGAAGATTAAAGGTACCAAAAGTTCCCAAGTAGAGGTCCTTGTTACCAGCGACTCTTCCTATCCTAGCTTGCCATCTTCCATGTTGGTGATGCCTTTTGGACACATTATTAGAAGAAATTAATCTCCGCTAATATTAAATGTGATATTTTGTTTCTTTATATTTATGTACGAAACAAAACAGGACTGAAACATTGTACTCGTTCTCTATATATGGATACCTTGTTACTCCACGATAAATCGATGCACCACGAGAGAAACCACTACTTTTCCTGCATATTTTAATGTGTGTTATATATATAGAGGTGTATGCTGATTATTTAACGTAAATACGGAAATATTTAAAAATACAGTATACGCGTGAGCGTGATGGGTTCTGTATATAATATACTTGTATAATAATAGATGTCATATGCAATAAATTCAGCAGTTCCATTATATACCTGCGCAGAGAGGCAACATACTCTTGCCTCGTCATATGCTTCATCTCTTCAACCTCTTTCTCATATTCGCTCATCTGCATATCATAACAAAACCAAAACTACTTTTTATTTTAATAAATACAACGATATAAACATGGAGATTAATAATAAGATACTAATAGCTTATAAATAAGCATATTATATAATCAGACAAAAAGGAATAAAATTGGTTAGAAGTTAGTATGAAATCTTGGACTATACATTGATTGACTTACGGGAAAATTAGTAGTAGTGGTGGTTCCCCAATACTTGAGTGCGGCTAGATCATAAGCCCTAGCTGCTTTTTCTTCTTTGTCATAACCTCCTGCGTGATCAGATAACAAATATATTAGATTATAGATTTATTTGGATTATACTAATTTATGCATCATAGCTTTATCAAATTTATAATTAATTACTTACCCAAATAAACTGAGAACACAACCACCAGGAGCAAATTATGATAAACACATGAAAAAAATAAAAAACCTAGATTAGTTGGAAAGTAAATGGTGTAAGCCATTTTTCAAAAAAAAAAAAATCGTGATGATTATAATCGATTGAATATATATATATATATACCCTGTCTTCCTTTGCGAGTTTGGCCTTCTCTTTTGCAACTATTATCCCATAAATGTGCTTCATATCTTCCTGTCCACCGATGCCTGGTCATTCAATACAAACATACGGTCATCAAGAACATACCATATATATGTATTATTCTAAATAAGCCCATATACCATAATAACAGTCTCTTTTTTTATATATATCAAGGAACATTCGGTAGCACTCTCCCAACATGAGCCGCTAGAGTGTTAAAGACTTTCCGAAGAATATCACGATTTAAGCGACATTTTACACATTATAATTAAATAAATTAAGGGCACCTTGTAACACCGCGGTATATAGACGTCCTCTGTCCAAAACTCTCAATAGTTTTCTTCGGTGTAGCTTCGACGCTATTAACAATAGTCTTCCCTTGGACAACAACATTATTATTGTTGTAGTTGTTGCTATCACAAGAAGTAGATGAGTTCATTGAGAGGGACAGGCCTCTTGCACCATTACTATTTTCTTGATTATCACCATTCGCCACGGGCTGATTCCTCAGCCATGTATTTATCATCGAAAGGCCTAGTGAGCCACCACTACCGTCTTCTCCTCCATAACCTCCACTTCCATCTCCACCGTTTTCGTTGGTGTTGTAAATCGTGGTGGTGCGGCCGAGGAAATTCTCAAGCTTTGGTCCATCTTGCTCATTATTGTGGATGTTATTGCATGCTCTACCATTGATGACATCTATAAAGAAACAAAATCAAAGATCAATGGCATATACTATCATAATTTGTTAAATTTAATTTTCATCACCGATCTATATAATATACAAAATGGGCACTTGGTTATTTTCTCCAACTGTAAGAAAAATAAAATATAAAAATTCAAAGGTGTATGTATATATGATCATATTATGATATTGAATAAAGTAGGAAATGTCAAATTTCATTTCATATCTATGTATAACTGGCATATGTTTTAGTATCATGATATGCGAGCAAACATCAAACCCCCCACATGGATATTCTCAAAATAAATGAAACCGATGAATAAGCCCAAGAAAAAAAAAATAGGGCTAGTATGCGTGCGTGAGTGTTGGTCTTTGTTCTACGCATTGGAAGAAGAGGAAAACTAAACAAATAAACAAATAAAATAAAACAAGTAGTTCTAAAACAATAACCTCGGGAGTGACTATTGTTGTCTCTGGTGAAGGCATCGAGGACGACACCAAAGGGAGAAGGAAACGATGTTTGAATGGCTGAAGACTCATCGGAAGCAGCGGTCAGATCATAACAAAACTCACCGGCGACATCTACAGCCGTTGTGGTGGTGGAAGAGTCGACTTCCTGACGGTGATGAGTTTGGTCATAAGGAGAGAGAGAAAAGCCTAACCAGTTATTATTCATCGAGTTCATAAAATGATCTAACGAGTCCTTGTGAGAGATAAGAGAAGAAGAACTTAGTTAGGGTTCATGCATGAAGAAGAGGAGAAAAAGGTTTTGGTCTTAAAGAAGAGAGATGAACTAGAAGAAGAAAAGTCAAAGATATAATGTTTCATTTCTTCCGAGGCGACATATTATGCGCATTTATATAAAAGAATTTTAATTAAATTCAGAAGGAACAAAAAAAAAAAGCAATTTACTTGAAAAATGTGGAGATGTATTGGTCGGTTTGAATGGTGGGGGATGGTAATGTAATTCGACTGCCTAATCTCTTGATTCCAATATGGTTTAATGAGATTTAAATCAATCAGTTAGAAACCCTTTCAAATCTCTCTTCCTGCGGTGTCAAGTGTAAACTCTAAGGGACAACAAAAAAAAGAGTAACACGAGGACCAATAGTAAAATCAAACTCGCTCGCTGTCGAATTATGACCAATAATGCTGTGTCTGTGAGAGACATGTGTATGTGTATGTGTGAACCTATGACCGAGCGAGCGATTGCGTTTGGCGTTTTCTTCTAAACGTTAACTAGCAGTTTAATTCAAAGATTAATGGTTTTAGTGCTGCTTGTATTTGAACTACATGACTAAGAGATAAGTTCCCTGCTAAAAAGAAACATGAATATATTTCCCTCAAAATATAATACTACTAATTGTATGTAATCCGCTTCACATGTGCTCTTAATCAGATACGATGACATATCCCAGCCATACTAATAAATTTTACAAATCTGCAATACGTGATACTATTTTATCATTGCTATTTTGTACTATCTATTTGATAATAGTAGTAACAAACTTAAACAGTTAACAAAAACAAATAATGTCCAGTGGCTGTGGCGCAACCAATTAAAACGCCCCAAAAGTTCCAGAACAAAAATATGATAGCTTCCTCCAACAATAACAATGTAACGCAAAAACAAAAAAGTAAATAAATACTAGTAATACTTAAAACAAGCATAATCACATAAGCCGTGGATGACTACTAGGGGATGCTAGAGATGCATCCTAAACGATAAAAGTAAAGTAGTTGAGCTTATCCGGTTAATATCAAGTTATAAATGATCTAGGGGAACTAGAGTAATTAGGGAGGAGAAAATAGGGTATACACATGGATCAATCAGACGATACAGAGCATGTGCATGGGTTTAAAATCTTTCAAATGTTTATACAATTTTTTTTGGACTTTCTTTGGATACGATTCAATGGATTCTCTCTCTCTATTTTATAATTTAATTCTACTTCCTCCATTATTATGCCTGCAATATCTAACACACCACCAGCACACGTTTGAGAATTGCCTCGTACCTACAAACCCATACTATTATTTTCTAACAATTAGTTCATACTGTATACCCTCTCTGTTCCTAAATATAAGATGTTTAAGGTAAAACACGGTTATTAAGAAAATAACTTTTTATCTAAAGAATATTATGAAAACTATAAATTAATAACTAGTTAGCCAATTACAAAATAGAACGATTAAATTTGATTGGTTACACAGTTTTTGATAAAGTTAAAATTACCTAGAAATATGAGAACATCTTACATATTGAAACATAAAATTTTTTTAAAACATCTTATATTTAGGAACGGAGGCAGTATGTTATAACCCCGAAACCTTTGGCACCCGTTTATTAAAACACTCAACCCAGTTAGTGGATCTACGAATTAATAAATTCTTACATTCAGATCAGTTTAAAAAATCTGATTGCTATCAAAGAGAAGTTATTTACTTACTTTATACGGGACAAAAATAAATTTGTCAGGAAATAAAAAAGTTTTAGTTCTAAGCATATTTATCATTCACGACAAACCTTACTGCATGTGTTTTTTTTGGATAAGATTCACTGCATGTATTAGTAATGCTAATCAGAAGTAAAAATCGGATGGTGTTAAAGTTCTGTGTAAAACGATTATTACTTGACAAAACCAAAAGATACGAAGGTACCTATTAATTTTGTTATGCTATCTGTAAATACAAAATTAATTAGTTGGGGTAATTTACCGAAGTGAGAAACACCTGTAGATTCCATCTGAAAATAAAGGAAACACCTGTAGATAAGATATATACAACTGACAAGAGCGTGTGACCAAAGAAATCTTGAAGTAAGCAGAAAATGAGATAGAGAGACTAAAAGTGGCAAAAAACAAAAGAAGAAAAAAGATGCAGAAGAGGAAAATATTATTCAAAAGTTAGATGGATGAGTTTGAGATATTTGTCAGTATAAGTGCAAGTGTTCTGCTCGACCATTCCCCCAACCCAATACCTTTTACTTTGCCCATTCATTGTATTTACATGCACATTTTCTACTATTTATACAGAGACATACTTACACAACACATTAGTAACATTTTTCTTTTTTTTTCCGACAAATTGTGATATATTGATCGCACATACTAGTATTCATACAACAGCTAGCGGCTATATGAAATAGCCCCAGAACCAAAAGTCCATAACAAAGACTACTAGAACCCACACAACAGTGATTTAAAAACAAAATAACCCCATAGAAAGTGGCACCATAAGCTCACACAAGAGCAACTTAAACCCACACAGGATGACTTAGAACAACCCATAAACATACAAAAGAAAAATCAATAGAGATATCAGGAACGAATAACATCTACGCCAGAGCCACATAATAAAACTTAGCAATTTTAAGAAAGGAGAACACACCAATGATCGGGAGAAACCGCTGCTGCCTATAGCCCGACACACGGAATCATCCATTTCTGCATCCGAACCACACTTATCGATGCTGCCTCGCCCGCCAAACGATAAGACCAAGAACCAGAGACTTCAAACCTCGAGTAGGGGAACACATACCTCGGTCCACACTCTACGATCTAAGAAATAATCTCAACCAAACACTAAGAATATGAAGCCTTGCCAAACGGCAAGCAACCAAAGGGCAGATTACCCCTAAACAAAGTTTTGCTAAGCCACAACCAATTACTACCAAGGCTCATACTGGAACAGCTATTGCTTTGGAACCAAACAGCAACGCAAACTTAAAGCTAAGTACTTACACAAAAACAAAAGCAAGACAGATGCCACAACCAGGGGAGATAAAGGATCAAGATTGACGCTACACTTCGACCGGATCTGAAACCAGACTAAACAACTCTCGATCACCGCACATAAGCTGCCGACCCTAACGCCCCAAGAGCTCACTAACCTAGCTAAAGACCCCAACTACTAGGACTAAACAAAGCCGAGCACAAACCCTTCCGCACGAGCTATGAAAACCGAAAGCGACCAAAGGATGAAAACCGGTCAGCTCCCTTAACCCAAAAAGCCGACAACCACCACGACTGCCGATTCCTAACCTCGCCGTTGAGCCAGAAGTAGACAGATCACCACCGGAACTGAAAACGCCTTGCGCGTGGCGTCCATCCCAATGTTAAAACCCTAGACCAGAACGCAAGCATATCGGAGAGGAATCGTCAGATAGAGCGGCTGCAAAGAGGAAGACAGATCTAAGGAGAAAAGGCTCCGCCGGTAACGGACGCGCGCTCACGCGCCGCCGTACCAGAGGAGAAAGGTAACTGAGTTTTTAGAGGGTCGGAAGAGAAGAAGCGTTTTTTGAGATTTAAATCGGGTTTTTACCATTAGTAACATTTTTCTTATTCCGAAGTATTTTGTTATACTCCAATATATGTTAAATGCCATCGGATATTATGATAAATCTAGGCGGCTATTTACATATCAATTAACAGTTTATCTGCTGTAGAATAGGAATTTTTTTCGTCGAGCAAATGTAATATAAATATACTAGATGGATGCCTAGATCAGTTAATCCGTTAATTATATTTAGTTAATCAAAAGAGTTGTGGTTGATTAAAATTTCAAACATTAGGTTTTAGAACTCGTATAGAGTTTATAGTGCTTTTCATACTTATTTTTTTTTTGTTAAAAGGTGCTTTTCATGCTTAAGTCCTATATTAATTACGGATATAAGATTTGAATTATAATACAACGACAATGTTATAACAGTAAGTGAACGTATGAGATTGAAAACTGGTTTACATTATCTTATATGATTACTGATTAGTAGTACCGTGAAATCGCATAATGACACAAACGAAAAAATGTTAATTGGGGAAATTTTTGATTTAACTTAAATTTTTCAGAATAATGGTTACACGTTAATATGTTTTTATTGTTTTAAGTGGAACAGAAAAATCAGTAATCAAAATCATGTTTTAATGAGATTGGTGAAAAACATGTATTGAAATTGCAAAACCTCTATTCATTGATTCCACTTATGACCAATCAAATCAAAAGTTAAAAACATTGGTCCAATTAGTGTGAAATCTTGCCAAGTTCTCATGTTTTTTTTTTTGTTTAAACCAAGTTCTCATGTTTTTTCTTAATAGTAAATAAATAAATAGAGATATACTTTACAGTATGTTTCTTTTTGGGAAGGTAAAGACGAATGTGGAAATGATGAGGGTCTGCAAGAGTCTGCCTTAGCGTACGAAAACCCATAACATTGTCACATTGCAATATTTGCACCAGCCAATATGTCATTGTCCAAATCTATGTTACATGGAAACGGAAGCGGATATGCGGAAGCGGAATCGCATGGAAGTGTAGAAGCGAGATTTTTTAAAAAATTAGGAAGCGGAAGCGTGTCGGAAGTGTATATTTATATATGTGTATATATATATATATTATAAATAAAAATTATAATTATGATAAAAAATTATATGATTCAAATTAAAAATAAAGCACTTATTCATTTATAATAATTTTAAATGATTTCATATTAAAACCATGAAAATATACATGAATTAAATTTATAAGATATTATTATACTAATTATTTTTAATATTTCGTAAATAATTAACACAATATATTTTCATATATACGATATATCTCTAATAAATCCTCGATGCATAAAGATAATATGTAGTATTAGTTTTAATATTTGTATATTTATATACTCTATTTCACTAATATATAAAAACCAAAACAATGTTTTTATATTTTTATTTACTTATGACATTATATTTTTCTTAAAAATGGAAGCGTGATTCCAAAATGGAATCGTAAGCTTCCAACGTGTTTTTAAAGAGGTATTTTTGGAAACGTATTGGAAGCGAGATTCCGAGAGCTTCCATAAACTTCCGATTCCGATTCCGATTCCGAAGCGGGAAACGGACGTATGACGAAGCTTCCATGCAACCTAGGTCAATATTTGTATTCATGCTCTCTATTATTCCATAAATTTTCAATTTTTCATTTATATATAAGAAAAGAGCTTTATTTGGTTCCCCCCGGTTAAAGCGGGCGAGTTCTTGTACTTCCCCTCCACATCACGCCTATTCTTTGCATGACTGACATCTAACCTTTTCTTTTCGTTATCTAATTTATTATATCTTGGAAAAGAAAAAATCTTCTTCATTCGTTCAGACTTTTATAATCGATTGAATGGCTAAAACTGGCGTGCGCATACCCAAGGTCCCATGATTGGAGTGCTTTTTATTGTCTTTTCCAAATCGAACTCTTTGTAACGTAACAGTAAATATTCACCTTTTTCATTTGAAAATATTCAACAATTTGATTTTCAGAGGAATCCTGACTTGAGACAACTAAATAAAGCTCACAGTTCACATAAAGAGCCCAAATTAAAGGCTAAAAGCCCATCTAAGTAGTCACCCCATACGTATACAAATTCGGAATCAGGGTCGGGTCTAAGGATAAGACGCGGACAATCCATTTATTTGTAAAGTTCTTGTGTTTCGCACAAAAACCCCTATACTTTTCAAATTGTTAAAATAAGCCCCAATACTAGTTGTGGGAAAATTCTCGAATTATTTGTATCTCAAGGGACTATAATCGAAAGGCTGAACCCTAATTACCAAAAAAAAAAAATCTTGTGTACACCAAATCGAAACCCAAATCACACTCTGTCCGCAGAGAAGGATCGATTCAGAAAGAGAGTCAAGGAGAGCGATATCGAAAAGATGGACGCTATGAGAAAGCAGCTCGATGTGCTCATGGGAGCCAACCGTAACGGCGACGTGACGGAGGTGAATCGCAAATACTACGACCGCGATGTTTGCCGTCTCTACCTCTCTGGTCTCTGCCCTCACGAGCTCTTCCAATTGACGGTGAGTCTATCTATATATACATCTTCGAGGCACATGTTTTTCTTCTTCTGTTAGCTGCTCGAGCTCTAGAAGTATCGGTTTAGTACGTTGACTGTTGAATTTGTAAGTTTTGTTGTACATTTAAACGTGTGCTGGCTCACTGATGTTAAAAAAATTTCGTATCTGTGAGTTTGCTAATGTGGCTGTTATGTTATTGATCAGAAAATGGATATGGGACCTTGCCCAAAGGTGCACTCTTTGCAGCTCAGGAAAGAGTATCCTTTTTCTTAAAAAATTTGTGTGTTTCTGGAGCCTTTTGGCTAAGATGCATACCAGTTCTTCTGTGGAAATTTTATTTCTTTCTTTGTATTGCTTTAACTCCTGGGTAGATATAAAGAAGCAAAGGCAAAAGGTGTTGACAACTACGACAGGGAATTGGAAGACGCGATAGACAGGCTTATTGTTGAGTGTGATAGGAAGATTGGTAGAGCCCTCAAGCGTCTTCAGGAAGAGGATGCCAAAGCTGCCATTGCTATTTCAGTCACCGAAGTTACTCAGGTTATGTTCTAAGTTTTATTTCGTTGAGACCCTTTTTTTTTGCATTCTTTTTAACTCAAAGTCTTTCGCTGATCATTTCATTATTTTACTGCAGTCACCCGAAATTCTGGAACTATCAAATCAAATCAAAGAGAAGATGAAGGAAGCAGACCTTCATGGTAATATAATTATATCTTTTTACTCTGGTTAAGTTTTAGGATACTTTTGGCTTCTTTTCTGCAAATCATGTTCGATGGTGTGATGCTCTTGTAATTCCACAGAGAGTTATAAATGCGTGGTCAGGTAATGCTTAGGTTCCTTAAAACTAGAAATTCACTGCAGCTCATGCGAATTGATCCTTATGTGTTTTCACTTTGTAGGCATGATAGTGCATTTGTATTTCTATAGATTTCTCTACTATAACTAGAGTAGGCTATCAGCTTGGAAATGTCTCGGATATGTGCTTGCTCCATGAACAATGTAGTTGATTGGTTTTTATCACGCCACATGATGCGTATGTACTCAGTTTAAGAACTAAATCTGCCACTTCGGGTTTTAATATTTTAGCTGCTCAAGTGATATCATGTGTTTAGGTTTTCATCTTCTGGAAACAAAGCTGAGCCTGTGGTGTTGCTTCACCTTTTAAATTGTTCTAAATTTGAGTATTATTTTCTTTTATAATTTGAACTAGTGTCTTAGTTGCCAAGCTTCTGCCGATGATTGTTTTGGTTGTATAAAACTTGGATCCTACTTTAATCTTCAGAAATGATTATGTCATATCGCAGATCTTGAAGGAAAAACGGATCTGAAGATCAGGTCTCTTGAGTTAGTTGAAGAGATGAGGACTAAGAGAGCTGACTTACAGGTCTGTGATTACGTGCTCTGCTATTTGTCACCTTTGGTCAGGTATTAACAGTCAAGTTCTTTGTCTTCTTTCCCTACAGGCTGTGCTACTGTTGGAGGCCTTTAACAAAGATAGGGCAGCCTTGCCACAGCCCATCCCTGGTCAGCAGCCAGCTGCAGCATTGCCTCCGCCGGATCCTCGTACGCAAGAGATGATCAATGAGAAATTAAAGAAAGCTGAAGAGTTTGGTAAGGGACTGACCTTTAACTTGTATCTCTTTCGCAATATGTGGCGATTGTGGATCTATAGTTCTTTAAGTGATCACTGCCGTGGTTCAATAGTGCCGCCTGTCCGCTTTTTCTTTTATCTTCTTCTTATGATATTTGCATTCTAACTTTCTTTGCCAACGTGGGAGTTTCTGGTTACTGATCGGAAAATTTACTTGGCTCGTTAACTAATAGCTATGATATATGAATGCACAAAACTGAGTTTGGAAATCATTTTTACATGCAATGTTGGAAGCCAGTATGGGTTATACCTACACAAAAAACGTCTGAACTTTTTAATGTTGGAAACAGCAGTTTACAGTTATAATATCTATATGTATTTCAGGCGAACAAGGAATGGTTGATGAGGCGCAGAAAGCACTGGAGGAGGCTGAAGCTCTTAAGAAGGTTCGTGATTCCGTAATTAGTTTCTGTTTGGCACTTATTTCCGAGTTACGTCACACCTCATATATCTTGTTTTGGGTAAATTGCTTGAATAGTTCGACATGCTTTCTGTTTCCGCCTACTTCAACTCTATATTATTTTTTCTTAAAAAATTTCAGCTGGCTCCTAGACAAGAACCTGTGGTGGATTCAACCAAATACACTGCTGCTGATGTGCGCATTGTAAGTTGAAATTTCCAATTTGTATCTCCTTATCTTCGACATGATAAATTATCTAGATTCATTGCTCGTAGAGCCCTCAAGATTCATTATTTCTAGGTTTTAATTTCATAAAGCTTTTTTAGCCGGATGCATGGTTAGACTGTAGGGATAATTTTTTTTAATTGTTTTTTTTGGGAAAGCTTGCTTGCATGAAGTCTTCCCAATTGTCAAATAGCTTATTAAAAATTGCTTCTGAGCAGAAGTTTTCTATGTTATCGTCCCCGCTCGATGCACCGTCTCTGTTTCTTTTGTCGGTTTGTTAGTTGGTAGACTCACTCTCTGTTATTTTGTTGTCTCAGACAGACCAGAAGCTGCGTCTATGTGACATATGCGGAGCATTCTTGAGCGTCTATGACAGGTTAAGTTTGGTTACTTCAAATTTTTTATGCTTAATGATTCCCTGGCATTTAAAAAGAAGAAGCTAGAAATAGATCTTGTGGGTTTGCAAGTGGCTCATTATTTGACACCGACTGTTGTACCTCCTTTTCACCAGCAGGCTATTTTGGGCCCAGTTTTACGAGGATTACTTTTGCAGCTAATGAATGTGCGTTCTTTCTTGATTTATTGTGCCTGTTAGAGAATAGAGCTTTAAACTATATATCTTGGGTCATTGTGATTTTGCATTTGGCAATGTCAAAAATCTTTTGTACTGCCTTTAGTGATCGTCGGTTAGCTGATCATTTTGGAGGGAAGCTTCATCTTGGTTACATGCTGATCCGAGATAAACTAGCAGAGCTTCAGGTAAAATACAATACAATTTCTCTACTGTGATTTTCTCAATGTAGTTTTTTAGTTATCTGATCTTGGTCTTTTTCAGGAGGAAAAGAACAAAGTTCACAAGGAACGGGTCGAAGAGAGGAGGTTAAAGTTTCTTAGGCTTTTCAACACGTTCATGAGCTTGCTTCCTTAAATCCTCTTAACATTTGTTGCTGAAAACTTACTAATCTCAGATCAAAGGAGAGGAGCAGAGAGCGAGAATCAAGTAAAGACAGAGACAGAGGAGATAGCCGTGACCGTGGAAGAGATATTGACCGTAGGAGCAGAGATCGCGACAGGCACCATGATCACCGTGAACATGATAGAAACTATAATCAGTCACGTGGCTATGACTCAAGAAGCCGGCGCAGCTCGAGGTCCCGGTCTAGGGAAAGAACGAGGGATTATGATCGCCGCAGGTTACTTTGATTCACAAAACACATTGTTTTTCTGTAATTCTTTGGGATGCATCTAAACTTGTTTGTTTAAATTATGTTACAGACGTCATGACCGCTACTAAGACGCTGTCAGAGAAAGTTGCAGCAAGTTTGAGAGGTTTTCAAAGATTGCGTTTAGGATCAATCTGGAGTTACAAACACTTATTATCGTATGTGTTAAAAAGATATTTGAGATTGTAAGCTGCTGAGTTTGTAAGAGGAGTTTCGTCAGATTTATTTCAGCTTTTAATACGTTGTTGACATCAAAGACTTGCGAATAGAGAAGATTGTGGTGATTACATGGCTCTCTCAGATTTTACTTATATCTTCATCAAATTTGTCATAAGTATTTTTGAGCAAAGTGGTTTATTCCACTTGTGCTGGTTACCACTTACCACACAGATTGGTTATATAATGAACCATTGTCAAAATAAGGCAGGGAAAATGCTAGACACTAGTAGCTTAGAATCATGAACTGTCCGACACAAGTGGCTTAGAATCTACGAGCGAAATGTTTTAGTATAAAGTTTGATAAATAGCATGGGTTGGTTCAACGTCAAGTCAGCGTACTATGTACTTCTCTGTTTTCTGCGTAGAACTTGTTTTGTAATGTTTCAAAGAATTATTGACGTAATTAGATAGATCAAGTTAAAAATATTAGAAAAGATACATACATATATACTGCCTATAAGTTTAACCGGGGGAAACTATTAGCGTTTTGAAATTAATCATTTCATTTTTCTCATCTTCTTGTCTCAGATTGGTATATTAGTTTAAATTCAATATCTTAAACAATCATTTTATTACGTTTACATCATATGATATGATGTAAATATGTACATATTTATATTAGTCTTAGTCAGCAGAACAACATATAATCACACAAACATCCGTTGACAAAAAGAAATCACACAAACATCATTCACAAAATATATCTCTATATAATTACTTATTGGTTTTATCTTTTTATGTATAGAAAACATGGCCTGAACTTGCATATATTCATTTGTAGATAAAGGGAAGGTCAAATATCATTAGTAACTCAACATCACACTGTATCACCATTCACCACAAAGCATCTAAAGTTCTAGCATTGTTGAATGGATTTATTCAAACAATAAGGAACTATCATCGTTCATTTTAGTTTTTGATTAAAGCATCTTATAATAGTATTATATATAGTTTAATGGTTTCTGATAAACGAATCATATTAGGCAATTATTGAGACTTTATTTTTAATAGATAATAAAATGGATGACAAAGCCATAAACTTTGAATCGAAACGAAAGGAAATGCCAATAAAATTAGGGACTGTATTTAATAAGGCCAATAAAAGAGCTTTTAGCACATCATTCCTCACTGCAATAATATATATACAGATTACTCCTGTTTTAGTTTTAAGAAATTCGAGTTCTGATTGAAGACTACGTTGCAGAACTATTTCACCTCTCATAGAATCAAAATGATCCACAATCCATGAAAATGCATGTACGAACAAAATAATTGTTAAAATAAGATGGATTTTTTTCTTCTTTTATCACTATCTATTATTTTTTTCTTTCACTTTCTGTTCCTAATGCCTCTTTTCTTCTACAACATTCTCGTGTAAAATAGTTATAAAACAGACCACTACAAAAATCAAGAAAGCCTATATATATACATGGAATCTTGAATGCATGTCACGTAACTCTCTTCTCCTTCTCTATTAAGAAAGGCTCTTTCTTCCTCTCTCCCTATATATACATACACTCATACAAATATTCATATCAATACACATAAAATATATATTCATACCCATTTGATCATATATTAAATTCATATTATTTTGGTGAAGCGAGAAGAAGAAGAATGGGTGCATTTGATTATATCTCTAGCTTTTGTTCATATACACACTCTAATGCCAAAACCAAGCGAAAGCCATTGCAGGTTTCTCATAATATCTTTGCTACTCTGCTTTTTTTGTTATTTATTTTGGAGTATAATCTATATACATAGATGAATATGGTTAACTTCAAAATGCTAATACGTTTAGTGTCTGCAATAAACTTCAAATGTTAAGTTTTAGAACGAGAACATGTATTCTAACCCCCAAATAAAAACACGTATTTCTATCTGTGTCTTCCTGCTTATTTCTTAAACATGTTTCTTCAAAATTTCATAATCACTTCATAAACTTTTTCGCTGTGTATATTATATCAGTATATCATAGAAGATAACATGAAATAACATAAAAACTAATATCAAACAAGAAACTAACATGAGCTACATGAACTACTGTCTATTGGGATGCTTCAGTTTGCCAGGGTTACTACTGAAAGAAAACATGAAACAAGCTTCGAAAATTAGTTCTGATATCTATAAGAGAATTTACTGGTTAAATATTATCACGAACGTTTAAATGAATAATGGTAATGAATGGTTTTTTGTATAGACAGTGGAAATCAAGGTCAAAATGGACTGTGACGGCTGTGAAAGAAGACTTAGAAACGTGGTTCGTCGCATGAAAGGTTCTCTTCCTCATCTCTCTCTGTCTTCGAATCAAAACTTTCGCCAATCTTTTTTTTTTTTTCTTTCTTTATTCTCTCGCTGCTTTAATTTCTCTTTTAAGATTCTTATTCTATCTTAAAAATTACATTTTCATGACTGGCCCAAATATATAACTATAATTACTAATCATTTGCTCAGATTTTGTCGTCTGAAATGATTAATTATGGTTCAAAAAGTTTGGATTATATTTTTATTTATATTAAAGTTTTCTGATGGCATTTTGTTAAAGTTTATTCTAATTTTGTAAGTTATTTGTAAATATAAAATTCTGGTAATTAACTTTCAAAACTTAAAAGTAAGATTCATCAATAACTCTGGTAAAAAAGTTGCCAAAGAAAATAGTTTACTAAACGTAATTTTCAAAGAGTTCAAAAGGTTTTATTCATATTAGCTTTTGTTCAAACATATATCGATTTAGATAACTGATTACTTATTTTTCATGTATGGAACCGACCGGTACAGGCGTGAAAACGGTGGAGGTGAACCGGAAACAGAGCCGGCTAACAGTGAACGGGCACGTGGACCCAAACAAAGTGTTGAAGAGAGTGAAGAGCACAGGGAAGAAGGCAGAGTTTTGGCCTTACATACCTCAGCATATGGTCTATTACCCTTTCGCGCCTGGCATGTACGACAAACGCGCTCCCGCTGGCCACATCCGCAACCCCACACAAGCGTTTCCAGCCGCAAACACACCTGGTGAAAACTACGTTTCCCTCTTCAGCGACGATAACGTCCAAGCCGCTTGTTCCATCATGTGAAATTTGTAAGAAGCAGAATATACATAATCTCTATATTTCTTCTATGTACGTATAATACAATTTTACTTTGGCTACTATTCTCATAATACATAAATGGTCATGTAGGAACTATGTAATAAATTATAGAGCCAATATTTTCACATTTGGACGACTATCTACGTTCACATCTGCGTGTTTAGACCGTTAGAACATGTAACGCAAACATAAACTTATAAACCAATTGTGACGGTATAATATGAGATATCTATTGTGTATATGACCTTATCTATAAACCTAAAAATTAATAGAATACTTTTCACTTATGCAAAATATCTTTATGCTTTGCTCAAAAAGAAAATCTTTTTTTTTTGGTTGAGTAATTGTTCCATGAAATCAAAACAATAACCATAAGCTAAGTGGAATCCTAAGAGGTGGATATTGTTACCATAATGGACGAATTAACCAGTAAATGTTGGTGAATTTGTCTTATTTCTATTGGATATAAATGGTAACTTTGGCAATAATATAATTTAAAAAGTAAACAAAGAAGAATATTAGGAAGAGACCCAAAAATCAGCATCTTGTGATTTGTTAAGCAAACTGCTTTAATATTTCTGTAGCACAAGCTTCAAAAGGCAAGCGAGTGTCAACATTACAAGCTCCAACTTTTTATCAGCAAAAGAAAAGAAAAAAACTTTTGAAGATCAAAAGGTCATAAAGCTGTATTCTTCCCCCTCTCAAAAAATGTCCAATAGGGACCAAAGCATCTCAAGCTTTTCCTTCAAAGCTTCTTTCTTTAGAAGAAGGAATACTAAAAAGGTCCAGAATCACTCCAAAGGAAAGCTGCTTAATCACGGTACCAATTATTTACAGGACTAGCATCAAGATGAAACAGTCATATCTTAAATTCATTCTTGTTGAACCTGTGTTGTTTTTGCCTAATCATTCTTTTAATCCTACAATGATAGATTCATTTTGAATCAACAAAGCAGCAAGAAAATTAATGGAAATAGATTTGGTACCTGAATCACTAAAAATGAAACTGTCAATTATGAGTGGAATTACCTTTACTTTGAACAAGCAAAGAGCTTTTTTACCGCTTCTGAGCCTGCCTTCTTCTGGACTGTGCCTTCTGCCATTTCTTCCTAGGCACTAGTTTACTCGTAGGCTTCAACTTAATCTCAGGTGTGAATTTGAAGTTTGGATCTCTCATGCGAGTTTGTATATCCTTGAAGAACTGCATGTTCAGTCTCTTGGGTCCAACTTTTCTTAGCTCTTAATATTCATGCCCTGAGATAATGTTCTCAAACGCCCCAATCAGATGTCTACATCACTCATCACTTCCCACACGTTTGTGTAACGTTCGTCAGGCCCTTTATTCAGTTTCTTCAGCGCGTTCTCAACAGCAAGCTTCCTCGCCTCTTTACCTGATGAAAGCTCCTCAGGCTCTTTTTTTTTTTTCAGATTTCAACAGCTCCGAGATTGTTCTGTGCTTTAGTTGGTCTTCAAAACTCAAACAAATTGTCTACGTACGTATCAGATGCTTCGTTTTGGATGTGGATCTGTTGGAATATCGTCGTCATCATCACCTTCATCCCCAGTCCACAACGTTTTCTCATCATCGCTTCCAGAAACAGGCTTCCAGTCCACAACGTTTTCTCAGCGTCGCTCCCAGTCTTTATGCTTTCTTAATCTCTTTCTCAAGCCGGTTTCTTCCACTTTCTTGTTTTGGTATAATCATTGCTTTCGTCTTCACTTCCTGACCATAGATTGTCATCATCATCATTCTCCATTTCTTTCTCACAGGCTTTTCTAAAGTCATCATCACCTGGTTTCACATTACCAAATAGGTTGTAGTCTTCACGTTTTCCACTTGCATATGATCGAATTCCTGCAAGACAAGTAAATATAGAGCCATGAAAATCTCTAATAACCAACACAACCTATAAAAAAAATCCATTGATGATGTAAAATCAATGGAGAAACTACAAGGAATCCTAGATCAAGACCGCCGGTCTTCCCAACTAATGTAACGTTGTTAAATCAATTTTTTGTTTGCAGTTACCAAATAAACAACAACATATAGTCAAAGAAAGTTTGTGTATAACATATGCTGCAATCGTTCTTTAGTGATGATTATGCTACGAACTTGGTCACTTCATTACTTACGGAGAAACACATAAACTTAATGAATCAAACCATTAATCATTTAGCGTTATACCATTTTTATCATGTTAGATTATATTTAGAACTAATAACACTTACGTAGCTTCCTACTACAGTCTCTTTATCATTTTCCAACAGGAAAAAAAAAATCGAAACTTTAAAACAGCCGTGAACAAATATAAGTAGTTCTCTCTCCGGCATTTCCACGAACACCTTGTCTACACTACTAAATCTGAAGACGAACAGAGCCGAAACATAACACATGTTGGTAAAAAACTGGAACCTTGTAAGTTCTGAAGAAGTACCCATTTTCGCGCAGAAGTAGCTGGACTCGAAAGGAAGCGACTTTGTGATCTACAAACAAAAACCCATCAGCTTCGAACTCATTAGGATTTTTAATTGAGTTTGAAATTGTAGTCGCTCGCTCTATGGAATTACATAATCCATTAGCAGAACCAACCTTTTGGCAATAATCATAGAGAACAGAGGAGAGACTCTTCGCAGCAAGAACATCTTTTTCTTCTCGTCGTCAATATCCTATTTTTAATCGAGGGGCTATGATGCTGAAATATTCTTACAACAGTAACTGATTCTCCCGCGCTACCTCAGTTGTGTTTATAATTTTATATATTTTCTTGTAACGATACTGGACTTGATTAAAGAATTAATGTTATTGCGATGTAGCGACAGTTGCCCTGATCATATAAATTTATACTAATGTCTTTTTTTTTTATTAATCGGGAGTAGTTTGAAACTAATCTCTAAATGAAAATGTAAATCCACAAATGGATCTTCTTTCTTAATATTTAAATGAGCAGTAAGCAATAAACTCAATAAAAAGTATATGAATGCATTCGAACATAAATAATTTAGCAATCACAAATTCATCACTAAATCACCATCTAGTGGTTGTAGTATAAGTAGTATCCTATTTGAATTCATTAATCATTATAATGTTTATCTCCACACAAATACAAAAAATAAACTAAAGATAACGTAAATCTTTAGTTGGTTACTATACTTTCAGAAACTAATCCAGACCTTGGATTCGGAACTTTTATTACAAAAAGGAGGAAAAACATTAGTTAACCAAAGACATACATGAGTAGCATAATAACAAAGACAAAGTCAAATGGGAATAGATCTTGAGACTTTAGGATAAACCACGGTGGCTGGATGACCCATTATACGGCGACCTTTTCCGTGTTTAAAGATATAGACCACCGCACCAACTGGCCATTCGATGATTCCGGTCACCAGAAAGGCCACAAATCCTAACGTCGGTCCAACCACTTTGCACCTACACGGGTTTTGTCTCGTCCCGCACTGTACACACGACGGAAACGCCATAGCCAACTTGTTGATTAGTTGTTTTTTTTTTTGAAGAAATCAAATTGAAAGAAAGAGTGGGTAAATGATTGTGATTTGTTGAAATGAGTAAAACTAGAGGGGGATCTTTATAGAGACGAATGATTTGAATGTTATTTCTTGATTTCTTTCCACGTAGGGTCGGATTGTTAAGATATTTATAATTTTAGGTCGGCTGCTGGATATTTTATAATCTCCATTTTGAAGTTTTAAAGAGGTGTCAAAATTACGACACGTGTCGTGAAGAGCCAAAGCTAACTAGACATGTGGCTTAAAGTAATTGGAACTGAGTTATGAAATTCCCTCACGTTAGGCTTTTATTTTTCCCCGACTATTATAAGATCATATCGAATATCCACGCGAGACGACTATGATTGATAAGGGATGAATACGGATCGAATATTACCGCATTTTTCAATATTTGTGATTTGTTTCGGATTTCACGGATATCTGATGTTCCGATTTACTTTGTTTCGGAAAAATATGAATATTCGATTTTACGGATATCCGAAAAATTTATGGATATTTGCGAATATTAACGAATATTTATGGATATTTTTTCCACTGTGTTTAATACAAGTAAATCTGAAAATATTATATAAATTTGTTATTATAAAAGATAAAGTATAATATTAGTGAAACTGTTTATTTATAAATTCTTAAAAATTCATAAAAATTCTTATAAGTTAAATGTTTTAAGAAGAATAGTAGTTTTTTTATAAAGATCTTATAATTATTTTCTTCATATTATATTTTTATAAGTAATTTTATAAATAAAATTATATAAGACTATACATTAAAAATTCTATTTAACTATAGATATATATAACTATTTATATAAAAGTCGGAGTGAATCGGATATTCGTCTCTATTTTTTTTAGTATTTGTGAAATTGCTTCGTTTTTAACGGATAGTGATTTTTAATATTTGCTTTGTTTCGAAGACTTACAGATATCCGGATTTTTTGGATCAAATCGAAACGAATAACGAATCTAATCAAATTTGACGAATAAACTAACTAATGATTGAGGTATTTTATCCCTTTCCAGTTTATTCAGAATGATATTCATATGGTATGGTTATTAACTTATCAGAACACAATAGATTTAATTATATGAAGTACCAAAAAACAAAGCATATAATATTCATGTAATATCTTATCTTTTACGGAACCTCTTTTTGAGTTTGTCAGCAGATTGGCTTAAGAGTATTAATGTTGCCATTAGCCCTGGGCAAAAAAACCGGATCCGAAAAACCGAACCGGAACCGAAGCAAAATATCCGAAACCGGAACCGGACCGAAATCCTCAAATACCCGAATGGTTCCTATATTTATATATCCGAAAAACCGGAACCGAACCGGAACCGAACCGAAAACCGAATGGGTATCCGAATATCCGAAAAATAAAGTTTCAAATTTCTAATATAAGGTAAAATGTTATCAAGCACATTCGAATCCATGTTCGATAGGATCAGTGAGAACATTGTTACCACCATACCACATTATCTTTTACCTACTCTCTTATATTATACATATATATATAGTAATTCTATATTAAAATACAATGAAAACTTATAAAATTAACATCTTAGTGCTCGAATTCTTGTTTAATTGACGAATATGCAAGTATGTAACCGCTAGACCACTTGAATTAACATGTTAACTAAAATATTTTGTATATATATATTTGATTCACATATTAAACGGGTACCCAGACCCAAACCGAAATCAAACCGAAACCGAACCGAAACCGAACCGAAATCTCATAAGTACCTATTGGGTATAAGAATGATTTAACCGATATATCCGGAACCGAATGGTTCTTACCCGGAACCGAACCGAATACCCGAATGCCCAGGGCTAGTTGCCATCTTAGACCACCCGTAATGCGGGGTCTGTAACATCAAATCCTTAAAGAAAAATATTAAATTATTAGCTTTTGTTGGTTTCCGTGCTGTTACTGATCCAAAAAATCCGAGTATAAGGATTGATCTCAGCTGTGGTTAGTCACTGTTTCGTAGGCCACACCACACGTGTTGGTCTACAATTAGCTCGTTTTTATTTATTTTTTAATGGGATGAAAAAAAATTAATAAAATAATAATTTTTTTTTTGAAGGATTCCACGAACGGACTTACCATTGTGGATGCTCTTAGTGTATCTTTGTTACCTCTTTGCTCTGTTCTTTAGACAAGTATAAAGCTAATCTTGTATTATTAAAGGGATTTTTCTTTTTGGTGCTCACTAGTACCTATTTTTTTTAGCTGACTGTGAAACACTTTTGCATCTTTGTTCTATTACCAAGTAATGAATTCACATACTTATATAAAAAAAAATCTAGGAACAATACCAGCACAGAGCCGGTCCGAAATGTTTTAACAGAATACTTACACCGTCTCTAGTGCCACCCCACTCTTTACATACAAAGTGATGGTGCAGGGTACCTAATGAATCGTCTGCTCCATGCAAGACCCAAAATATTCCTTGACGTTTCATCCTCTTCTTTAGCAATAAGCGACGAGGAGCATGCCCTCCACTGCTCCAAAGACAGCCCCATAATTAAAAGGCCAGTGGGAGCTAGCATTTCTTCTCAAGTACTTTGCAAAACACACTATCTAACATTGAAAGCTTTTTGCTTATAATGTTAAGATACTTTTAAAACTTATATTTATCTTTTTGGGTATCACATAGATAGGAAAAGGAGAAATCTGAATAGACTGGACATATAAACTGATCAGTTAAGATTAAATTTTGTTTTAGCATAAACTTGTAGTTAATCCGAGTCTGTAAAATCCCCTAGCTAGCTACTTGAATCTGACTTTTGTGAAAGACCAGGTCACATTCTATTTCCGTATAATTAGTTTAAATTCGGACTATTTGTGTTCAATTATTGTTCAGTGTTATTCCTCCAAAAGTTCCTAATTAAAAACACATCCTCTTTAACTTTATTGGTTATTCAAATATCTATATAATTGGATAATTATTTATTCTTCAACCAAAAAGGAAGTTACACGAAAAAATTTGAACATCTTAAAGACACATTATGGCTGATGCGACGGAGAAAGCCGAGCACGAACGTATTTTCAAGAAATTTGAAGCTAACGGCGATGGTAAAATCTCAGCAGCCAAACTGGAAGAAGCTCTTAAGAAACTTGGCTCGGTGACTCACGATGATGCGAATGTATGATGACTGAAATTGATACTGATGGTGATGGAAACATATCATATCAAGAATTCACCGATTTTGCCGGTGCTCATCGTAGACTTATGAAGGATGTTGCCAAAATTTTCTAAAATAGAGCTTGTAATTGTATTTTGTTTGAGAATGTCTTGTACTTCTTCAATATCAGAGATTTGGTTCTAAGCATTAATAATTGTTCCTTTTTGTTTGTTACTAATTTCTCCTTTTTGTAATGATTTTTTTTTATATCATAACAATCCAATGTGATCATTGCGATGAGAGGTGTATGATCATTTTTGTTAACTTTATGTCTATGTTTCGGTAAAATATTTTTGTTCTTATATTTGTTTCCCTTTAATCACTCAAAGTCCTTCAAGCTAATCCAAGATCTCAGTTTCAGCATACCACATCAGAAAACATAATGTTGAGCATAATCTCTCACAGAGATAGAGATGATCAGTTCTGTAAAGTGAAGAAAATGCTCGCTAAAATGCTGGAAGTGAGCATGGTGAAGAGCTTTGGGGCACTTGCAAGAACGTGCGTCTCTAGCTCGCAAAAGAAAAAACTAGCATGTCTCAGTCACGATCCATACTTCCTATAGTCCACTCAAAGTAAAGAATATATTCTATTTTAGTTTTTGATGGTTCAAACAAAAAAAAAGTATATTCTATCTACCTTCTTACTTCTTGTTAGATATACATACTACTCGATGATCTCGATGTACATGTTAAGAGTTTAAGAGATTGATCTATATACAAAATGATAGATATATGATTCGGATGACTGGTTTAAACGAGTAGTTCTCGCGGTGAATCATAGCTAGTAATCCTCTGACAAGTTAAACATGATCAGAAAACATGGGCATGAAGTAGTATATCTTTTTATAAATATATACATTTTTTTTTTTGATTGAACACTTATGAATATATACATAATACATATATTTTTACAGGTATCAAGCAACCATCTATTAAAAATTTTGTTTACTCCAATAATTGAAGATATGTTTTTCTGTTGGGGACAAATTAAAGATTAGTTTTTAGTTTATATATTACACATTCCTAAGCAGAAACGGTTCACCCATTTGATCAAAAGCTGACACTTCAGACTAGGGCTGGGCACGGATCGGATATTCGGATTTTTCAAGGTATTTGCGATTTGCTTCGAAAGTTACGAATATCTAATTTTTCGATTTGCTTTGCTTCGGAAAAATACGGATATTCGGAAAAACGGATATTCGGAAAATAATTAAATATTTGCGGATATTTACGAATACTTACGGATATTTACGAATACTTACGGATATCTTATCTGTTTTGATTAATACAAATAATTTTACAATCTGATACAAATTTATTTTGTAAAATATTGTTTTGTACGATATAGAAAATAAAAATTAAAAGAAGTAGTGAATCTACGTCAGTTTTGTAAACTTAGTTAACAATTATAATAACACAAACCTTAAGAAAAAGTTATAATTGTTATAAAAAAATTCTCTTCTTTTTATGTAATACTTTTATATATGTAATAAGGTGAATAAAATTTGTCAAATCATATGTTAGAATAATAATTATATAATTTTATACATTTAAAACTTTAAATATAATTAAGATATATATGTATTTATATATTGACGGATCGGATTGGATATTCGCTTTCCAAAATTTTAATATTTGTGATTTGCTTCGATTTTAACGAATATTGATTTTTAGTATTTGCTTTGCTTCGAAAGTTTACGGATATTCGGAATTTTCGGATCGAATCAAAACGAATAACGAATCGAATCAAAAGTAACGAATAAAATGCCCACCCCTACTTGAGACATCAAAACCGGAAAGTAGAGGCTGGACTCCGGCTTTTCGGTAAACGCAAGACTCAAGAAGAGGTTAGCTTCTTTATCTCCCCTAACGTTAGCCTCTATTAAATAACTGAGTGGCTCCAAAGTCCTTGCATGCGTTAGCACATCTTGGAGGAGGTGCGATTAAATAACGTCAATTCTTCATTTTATTATTGAAGAAAAAACACTAACTCGTGCTGACACACACACATTTTCCTCATTCTCGAATCTCGACGACAATTGGGCCCAAAGGCAAAAAAAAAGTACGTAAAATGCGGGAGAAAAAGTTGGACTAAATAGTCATAAAACTAAACTAGCGGGGTAAGCCACAGTAAAACACGAACATAAAGGTTACGATTTGCAATTTTATTTTATATATGTTTTTTTGACGACGTATGTCTTAATCCTCTACCGCCGCCACTCCACCGCGATGTCGCTGACTTTCCACGCCGATGCAGCGATGAGCGGTTTCGTCTGCCACGCAAGCATTAGACTTCCGTCGTTCTCCTCCACTCTGTACCCATCTCCGCCGCCGGATAGCGCCAGTAACAAACTCGCCTGCTTAAACGCGTCTGATCCGAGACTAACCGGGTCAAACCCGGCGGATCCCAACCGCTTCCGCCACTGATCCAACGTCTCGTGCCTCTCGATCCGATCGGTTCCTTCTGCAGCCACCACGTTGAGGATCTGTCTCCCTAAGAAAACCTCCGACATTACTCGGTCTTGACTCGGTATTATAACTCCGTCCTCGAGCGAGTCGAACAGGCTCGAGTAGTAGTGAAGCGCCTCATTGAACCGTTCCAAGAAAACGGCGCCGTTATGGTTCGCTTCTTGTTCCACCACCGTTACAATGCTCGGTTTAACCGCCTTAACCGTCGCTAACAGTTTTTCGATCGAACCGGGTCGAGCTAAAAGCGGATGGAGCTCAAAAACCGAATTAACCACTAGAGTCTCCGATTCCGGTCGGGTCTCGAACATTTCCGGTTCGAGATCGGTTAAACTCTCCACGGTTAGACCTTTGAATTCGAATTCGACGCCAATGGCTCGAGCCAGCTGAGCTAGCTTCCAACCTAACATTTGAATCCCATCTCCTTCCGACAGACCTCCAACTCCGGTGAGACGGAACGACGGAGAACCTCCGGGTCGTAGAGCCAAAGCTTGCATCAACGCCGGCCACTGCATCCCTTGGTTGAGCCCAAGATCGATTACGTGTACGCCACGCGCCGTCGCGACAGCTTCCAGAATCGCCTGGTTGGCCGTGAAATGCGCGAACTTCAGGTACGGGCAAGACTCGTAGAAGTGCATCTGGAGAATCTCTTCGAGAGAAGGATCAACGGCGGCGGCGGCGGAGGGAGGGTGGATCCGGTAGATCCTACGAGCGAGCGCCTCGGCGAAGTAGGTGGCGACTTTCCCCATCGCTCCCGCCTGAGACGCCGCGAGTGATCCCACGCGTTTCACGAGAGCGTCTGCGAGGATCAGATTCTCCCGCTGGACCGCCTCGGCGCACGCCACCAGAGCCTGGACGAGTCTGACTCCGGTCTCCTGCGAGTCAACGCAGGGCATTACCACCGTCTGTCGAGTTGACTCGCTGCTCAGAGAGTCGCACCAGGGACCGAGTCTGATCCTCTTGCTGCTGTTGTTGCTGGTGGTGGTGCTGGAACACTCGTTGTCGTCTGGGAACGGTGTCAGGTTGCACATCCGGGTCGGGTCGAGATCCGGGTAGTAGTTAAGCTCGGAGAGCATGGTCTCGGCCCAGCCGGAGAGATCAGAGGGATTGTAATGAACGGTGTCGTTTAATGCATTAGAGCCAAGAACATCATCGTTGGACAGAACCACTTCAAGCTGTTCGAGCTTCTGCGCAACATCGGCCATGTCGGAAGATCGAACCTTGTACCCTAAAGCAGATAGAAACTCGTCCATGTTCTCGTCTTCTAGCTTCTTACTCATTGAATGAGGTTCTACCACAGACGTTTCTTGATGGCTTCTCTTCATGATAATCAAGATTCAAGAATGGTTTTTTTCTTCTTTGGTCGGTTGATGTGTGGTTATGGTATGCGGTTGAAATTATTGGTGTTAGAATTAGTAGACAAAAATGTGGAAACAAAGGAGAATCAGAGGAGAAGAATTTAAACACGAGAGAGGAAGAGAGAGAGGTCCAATGAGGGCAGTGAGGGACCTGGAGAGTGTGCAAGTAAAAGAGATAAGGAACAGAGACAGGCCATTATACTTAGCCATGTGTTTTCTCTTCTTCTTTCTTTCGTAATTCCAAGATATTTTTATAATATCTTATATTATTATTATCTCTTTATACTTTTTTGAATTTCTGATCCAAGTTACCAAAAATTCGTCGCTCGATGCCCTCTATTCTTATGATTATCTTTTTGTTTACTGGTCCAATGGACTGTCACAGTCTATTAAACTATTTTTACTTTCCACTAGATGTTGAATTTAAAGTTTCCAAAAATATTAAAATTAGTGCATAACGATAGAGTTATTTAATTATCTCAATAAATAGTACTCGGAACTGAAAATATGCTTGATTAGTCACAGCTGAAGAAATTGAGCAAATGTGTAAAATCTCCAAACTAGTTTGCCTAGCTAGTTCGCAATTATTTTGTTTAAATAGAAGTGATACTAACGGAAGTCTTATCACATCGTGATAACTACCACTCTCTCTGTTTCTAAAATATTCATGTTTTGAAAAATATTTTATTTTTAAAAAATGTATATTTTATGCTTCTTATGAAAAAATTGCAAATTTTAAGAAAATTAATTAGTTTTATTGGATTACTATTGGTTAAAAATTGTCGAAAATTGAAAATTATAGAAAACGATAAATTTATTACAGTGATATAATACATTTTCTTAATATGTGTGAAAACATTAAAAAGTGTATCTTTTGAAAATAGAGGGAATAATAAACATGACATAAGTTATGTTATTTTATGTGTTTAAAAAAAAAGTTATGTTATTTTATTATTTTGTTTAACAATATTTTTAGTATTTTGAATTTTCAATAAATTGAGAATAGATTGCAGGTCCCCAAGGAAGTACAGCTCAGAGTATTTGAGTTTGTGAGACAACGTGACCAACCTCACGGTCGACATGTGGCGGCAGACATAGCTTACGAGACGTCTCCAACATTACGTTACTTTCTAGTTTTTATTTTATTCAAAACTGCAGTTTATATACTGTACCATGACATACATCATCAACATGCAAATCACATGAATTCCTGAAACGAAAAAGATTTCTTTATATAATTGTCGAAATATTGATCGCTTGTATAATGAAATGCATAGAGATGTTAGTTAATCTATAAATAACTTATATAATTCAATTAGTTATAATATTTGGATTCCTCAACTTTGAATCAATTTCATTTACCAAAAAAACCTTTGAATCAATTTCATAAAGACGAATAAAAAATTATTTATAGTTATTACATTTGATGAAGGTTCACCAAGTTACTTTGCCGAAGTTCCAGGCGATGATCCACTGACACTATCCTCTTATCTTAGAATAGATATATAATCCGAATGTTTTAACATAAATAATTATCCAAAATGTGTGGTAAGAAGATATTGATCCACAATGTTCCGTAATAATCTCAAAAGAACTTTGAAGCCTATCATCAAACTAAAACCTTGATCTATATTAGTCAATTATCTTTAAAATAATACAACAAATCTCCTAATATTATGACAAAACCTTTGATTTCCTTCTATATATATACTAGAAGGTCTTACTCAAACAAAATCACTAATAATTCACATGGCAAAAATAATATTTTCTGTAACTCTCCTTTTGTCTTTGCTATTGTCATCAATATCTCTAACCCTAGCAACAGATTATCCACTATACACAAAGTCACGATGGATAGTCAACAAGAGAGGCCACCGCGTGAAGCTAGCGTGCGTGAACTGGCCCTCACACCTTAAGCCAGTGGTGGCCGAGGGGCTGAGCAGCCAGCCAATGGATTCAATATCGAAGAAGATAAAAGAAATGGGCTTCAACTGTGTTAGGCTGACTTGGCCACTTGAGCTAATGATTAATGACACCCTAGCCTTTAATGTTACCGTTAAACAATCATTTCAGAGATATGGGTTGGATCATGAGCTTCGAGGGATTTACACTCACAATCCATCCATTGTTAATACTCCTCTTATCAATGTATTCCAGGCAAGTATACATAATTAATCATGTGATTCATACTCCTCTCAAGTCCTGATTCCTGTTTTAACTAAATGTTATAACTTCTAACGCAAGCAACACTTTTCTTAGACCGTGGTGTATAGTCTTGGGAGAAACAATGTGATGGTGATACTTGATAACCACAAGACCGTACCGGGTTGGTGTTGCAGCAACGATGACCCTGACGCGTTCTTTGGCGACCCTAAATTTGATCCGGATCTATGGATGCTAGGTCTTAAGAAGATGGCCACAATCTTTATGAATGTGAACAACGTTATTGGTATGAGCTTGAGGAATGAACTTAGAGGTTACAATCATACTGCAAAAGATTGGTACACGTACGTAATAAATTCCTTTTTTTTTTCTTGATCATAATGCCCATGTGAAGCTTAAAGACCAAGGAAATTATGCACGTTAATTAGATCAACACTGATTTTATTCCCTTGTGCAGTTGTGCTATAAATAATTAAACCCCCAAAAATAATTTAGTACTACTGCATCTATAAAAAAATAACCATATGTATACATATTATATTTATCGGTTGATATGGGAATCCAAGGTTCATAGATTAAACAACAAGAATCAACGCAGAGGAAGAACTTATTAATTTACATGATTTTATTGATTCTAACATCTCTATTGTTAATGTTTAAATTATTAGAATGGGAAAATAATTATTAATATGGCAATTGGAAATGTTATTTTCAATTTTGCATGTACCTTAGCTTGGGTTGTTGGCTTAAACAACAAGAATCAACGCAGGAGAAACAATTTATTAGTTTACATGATTTTGTTGATTCTAACATTTTCTAATAAGTAATATCAATGTCTAGATTATTAATATGGGAATTGGAAATGATAATTTTCTCATGGTAGGTACATGCAAAAAGGAGCAGAAGCAGTGCATGCATCAAACCCTAACGTTTTGGTCATACTCTCGGGGCTTGACTTCGACGCTGACCTAACTTTCTTAGAAGATCATCCAGTGAATCTTAGCTTTAAGAAAAAGCTCGTCTTTGAGCTTCATTGGTATGCTTTCACCAATGGTACTGGTCAATGGAAATCGCACAACGTCAACGATTTTTGCAGCCACATCTTCGCTAAGGAGCATCGTACCGGAGGCTTCCTTCTAGAACAAGGCTTTCCTTTGTTCTTGAGCGAGTTTGGAACCGATCAAAGAGGTGGTGATTTTGAAGGAAATAGGTAAACATTACATTTACATATTGGTTGAAAACACATTTGAGGGAAGTCCAAAATATATAGTTTAGTGTCTATAGTTTCCAAATAAACCCATGATTTTAAACTTTTAACATTTTAGTAAATTAAACCCTTACAGATTATGTCTGAAACAATTGAGGCTTAAACTATTATTATCAATTGTGACATTAGGTACATGAGTTGTATGCTGGCATGGGCAGCCGAGAAAGATATCGATTGGGCGGTATGGGCACTTACAGGAGTATATTATTTCCGTGAAGGCAAACGTGGTGTAGTTGAAGCTTACGGTATGTTAGATGCAAACTGGCACCATGTTCATAACAATACTTATCTCCAGAGGCTCTCGGTTATTCAACCACCACAGAAAGGTATAGATCAATCTTGTTTTACTTGTAAATAAATGAAACTAATCATCATTCATGTGTACAAGTTTGGTATATACAAAACTGAAGGAAACTAGTTAACCTATAACAGGGCCTGGTATAAAGCACAATCATCACAAAAAAATATTCCATCCATTAACTGGACTCTGTCTAGTGAGAAAATCACCGTGCTATGAGTCAGAACTCACGTTGGGTCTATGCTCAAAGGACGAACCGTGGAGTTATTCTCATGGTGGCAGACTTGAAATCAAAGGCGGTCACACATCTTGTGTAGAAGGTGAAACATCAGTTGGTAAAAGCGTGAAACTTGGCAATAAATGCACAAAGATTAAGCAAATATCGGCCACAAAGATGCATTTGTCGTTCAAGAATAACAATGGTTCGTTGGTATGCTTAGACGTGGACTCAGATAACAATGTTGTTGCTAATCGTTGCAAGTGTTTGACGGGAGATATTAGTTGTGAACCTGCAAGCCAATGGTTCAAAATCTTCTGAGGTTTATTTATTGATTCAATTATGAGAATAAACAAAAACGCATAGAATAAATTAGGATTACTGGACTGTTTAGTTGTCTTTTGTTCGAGAAGAAGATCCAAGGCTTTTGTATATTTTTTTAAATTGGTAATCATGTTAAAATAAAGCTTTGTATTTTTGAAGGTTGGAGCTCGGTAGAATATCTATAAATATATTTGAAATTATATAATTTCCTCGGAAGACAATAAATTTTAAGCAATTGTTATATTGTTGTGACCTAACATCAAAGCTCATAATTGTAGAAGAACCATTTAGCTTTGTGCCAGTGAAAGCTCGATGATACAAAACACCAAGAATACACAGCTGATATTGACCTAAAAGAGAGCAAGGAGTAATAATACTGTTTTCAATCATCTTCCAAGAATTCCCGGATCTCCTTAACTAAATCACATATCATTCCTCTTCATGTCATATGATGCAAAACATTTTATAAGCATTGTCGATGGGATCATCGCCCAAGAAGTATCTTATGCGTCTCCTCCATAAATTGATCTCGGGCAAGGTAATGGGTCGTCTAGTGCTAGCGTTGTATATATCACAAGTCTAGTAGTTTGTCCATAGCAACTTAAATTGTGGAGAAAAGGAGCAATGGTGGTCCACTGGCAACTCACGTGGAAAGTGGTCAAAGAAGATGAGAAATCTACATCGCGATCTCCTCATGTTTTGGGAAGTGGTAAACGTGCTGCCGTTTTGGAAATTCAAATCGTAGACGTTTTGAGGGTTTACGTAACAAAAATACCATTTTACTATTACAATCATCCATAACAAAAAAAACAACCAATCCATACATACATAACAAAACCACATTAAGTACATAATCTTACCGAAGCTCTTACACCTTTGACAAGATTCGCTAATAAGATAACAAGCCACTCCATCTCCATGAAAATGAAGAACTCTATTCCTCTCAGGACACTTTTCAATAAAAATTAAACACACATCTAACTTAAGCTACATTAAACATTAAAACCGATAAAATTCCGAGTAATGCTTACTTGGTTCAGCTAGTGGGCTTTGTCGCTTTGAGCTTGACCATCCCGGTGTGCATAGCATCTTAAATCTTAGCTGTTTCAATTATAACTTCTACAACAATTTCAAACTCATGAGACTCCAGACAGTGTCTCCACATTGGTCACTTAACGGCTGTTCAAATCGAATTCCCCTGCTTCACGCCAGTTCTCCTGTTCACCAGTCTCACCGTTCTCATTCTCCTCATCATTCAAGAAATCTTCTGAAGGCTCCTTCTCCTCTCTCTGACTATTGTTTCCCCACCCATTCATCATCTCATCAGGGTTCATGCTACGTCCTTGCTCTCCCATCTCGTGACTCAGCTGAATATTACTCCCCTGATTCCCAACCGCATTCGCCCTCAAAGGGTTACGAGCCATTATCTCGGCATGGGACTGTGACTGTCCAGCCTGAGCCAAAGCGGCCATCCGCAGCTTAGCCTCCTGAGCCTCACGGCCAGCCTTCTCCCTATCCATCTCTGCTTTCAGCTCAAGCAACGCCTTTCTCTCTTCTTGCAGCAAAGCTTGCTCTACCATCAGCCTCTCCTCGGATCTGAACTCTCCCATTGCTCGCTTCCGGGTGATTATGTTGAAAGCAAGGGCTTGTTTCTCAAAGGTTGCAGTGAACTCAGCGACTTTAGCGGCGATGTTGTTGTCCCACTGCTGAGAGCGGGAAAGGGCCTGGCCTGTTGGGTCTGAATCAAGGATTCTATCGTCCTCTTCTGCTTCGTAGTCTGCCACGACGTGATAAGGCAGTAATCTGCATAGGACACGTATGAGGTAAGATAAAACAAACAATATACAGAAATGTTCAATCAAGGCAACAAATGTATCTAATAAAACCAATAATATGCTAATGTAAAGTTGTAAACTTTTAGCATAAATATAAAAGTCAGGGAATAATTATCAGTATCAGGGAATCAGGTAGCTATACTAAAATAGGAAACTTTCACAAAGTTTTGTAATTCTAAATCAACCACATTAGATGCCAAATAAAAAAAAAATCAACCACATTAAAATCAGAAAGAGATTGAAGTTTCGCACGAACACCAAAAGAAGCAGGATCTATTGGATCTAACACAAACAATACCAATCGAAAGAAGGCTAACAGATATCATCACCATAATACCAAACACGAACTAAAGAAGAACATACAAGTTGCAGATATGACCAGTAAGTAAGTCATTAACAGATCAATGTTTCATTTCAAAGATCACAAGACCCGTATGCATATATCACACGATAGCCTGAAATAAGATTGAACGGATGAGATTGTCTATAACCGATTTTATTTAAGGAAATATCTCAAAAAAGACAATGTAATTAGATAAAAATTAGAACTGAACCTTTCGCAAGCGTCTTCGAGAGAAGAGAAAGGTCGCTTGAAATCAGGGTGGCAGACACGCCAAGCGTCCTGATAAGCGAATTGAAGCTCGATGTGATTCAAAGGACGCATCAACTTCTGCTGCTGTTGTTGTTGCTGCTGCTGCAGCATCTGCTGACTCGCTACAACCTGCTGTTGCTGCTGCTGCTGCTGCTGCTGAAGATTCGGTGTAGGCTGTCCCAAGCTAGGGTTGGGATTAGGGTTCTGCTGAGGCGGGGGAACAATTGGTCGGGTCTGGATTGACCCTGGAGGTCGGAGATGAACGTCGATGTTGGAGGGGAACCTAGACATGGCGGCTTGTTGTTGTTGCTGTTTCTGCAACTGCTGTAAGAGAAGCATCTGTTGCTGTCTCTGTTGTAATTGGTGTTGATAGAGGAGTTGTTGTTGTTGTTGCTGCTGCTGCTGCTGCTGGGGATGATTCCCTACCAATGGCTTCGTCTCCTCCATTTTTTTCTTTCTTTCCTCCGTTCTTTCTGGATCTCTAGGTTATTTTGGGAAAGTCAGTCATGGTGTGATTTAGGCAAGAGGAGAAAGATACATGGGCTTTATATTGGTAACTAAAAGCCCAATACTTTTAGCTCTAATAGTCGGTCTGAAAACAAGGAAGTCAAACCAATCGATAAACAAGTTCAACCGAGAAAGTTTTGATGCCAGATTTTATATTTTTTAAATCTTAATAACATAAAATATCGTAGGAATTAGGCCTGGGCATTTTAACCTGAATCCGAAAACCCGAATCGGAACCGACCCGAAAATACCCGACTCGAAACCGAACCGAAAATTTACAAGTATTTATTGGGTCCAAAGTTCTTCTACCCGAATGGATCCGGACCCGAAAAGAACCGACCCGAATAGACCCAGACCCGAAAAGAATCCGACCCGAATAAATCCGAACCGATAAGAACCGATTCAAACCCGACTTAAAAACTTTAAAATATCATTTTATTAACAATCTTTGTCATTATTTTGTAACATTTTTAAGTAACATAAAATTTAAAATGTAAAATATAGAATTAAAAATGTTATATTTTAACTATTAATAGTTTATTTTAAGTTATTTTGTAAAATTTTAGATATATATGATAAATTTTGACTAAAATCGATAGGATTTGAGTATTTCATTTCCTTTTTATATCCCAAATACCCGACCCGGACCCGGACCCGACCCGAATCCGAAAATTATGGATATTTTAATTATACACCCGAATCGACCCGGACCCGACCCGGAACCGACCAGAAAAATGATGGGTACCTAAATGGATCTAAATTTTCAGGACCCGAAGGACCCGGACCCGACCCGAAGACCCGGATGCCCAGGCCTAGTAGGAATTAACAAATTTATAGATGGTTTAGTGTGAATCAGCTTAAGTAATGAGAGTGGCACTATATAGGGGTTTATATAGGAACTTGGGACAAATACAAATAACATAAATATTACATGGCTTGGTCCTTAATACAACAAACAAGTAATCCTCTATGTACTTGCTTGCTTGTTTCGAAGCAAACGGTGTTTAAGCTCTATTGAGTTACGGCCCAAAAACCAGTTCCTTCAGTGATCTAAACGGAGAGTTGTGACCATGAGCTGCTGAATCTCTCCATAAAGCAAGTCCTGTTTTTGAATCACAACAATCAAAGTATTTTCAGACAAGTGATGAAAACAAAGGATGATGATGATGTAAGATAGTATCTTTGAGTGTTATGAACCTATCCATGAGATCAAACCAATTGTGGATGCCGCAAAGAATGACTTGCTGGTGCAGTTAGACCTGCATTTGGAGATTCCCAGGTTATTGATAAACTCATGTACTCACGACAAAAACCATTCTAGGTGTGCGAGGATTCTTACAAGTATAAGCACAGAATGTTTCCATATCCATAAAAGAGAGTTGCCCATATTGAACCAGTGAACCTAAATCACAGAAATGATGAATATCAATAGCTTGTTACTATGAGTGAATATAGTGTTAAGCCTGAGAGCCTCCCAATTGAGGAAGCTTAGGTTTACCACATCAAATCACGGATAAATAATGCTCGTGGGAGCATAAGACCGTTCCCCATCATCGAAAGCAACATTGTGATTGGTGATAGGCCTTTTATGTTGTCTGGACTTAGGAAGTTTGTCCACTGAAATATAGATGAATATCAGATATCCAGTAATTGGGAGACGTTCAAAGAACAGGAGAAGTGAGACTCGCTATTATACCATTTGGGAAACTGGCATCCACATGAACATAAGTGTCGCTGTCCATCCAGATAAAGACTCCACAAACTTAACACCTTCCTCTGAGAGTTTCCCGGTTCGAGCCTGCATTCTTACCAGAGGAAAGTTAAGATAAAAGGAAGATTACTACATATCTTAACACTTGTTGTAAAAGATCTGTGAACACGGGGACTAAGAGGTCAGAGAAACCAAACACAGACCTATAGAAACAGCACCCGGCGAATCATTTAAGCGCCAAGGCCACCATTTCCCCTTTCTATAATCGATAATTCCTACGTCCTAACATAGTTTTTCTGTCTATTAACCCCGAAAATTCAGCACAAAGACTGAAAATAATTTCGCAATGGAAAGGTTTACAAAGTTCAAAAGCGTCAAACCAGCGTCAGTAGAACAATTCCATTCTTAGAAACAAGATTCTTTTCAAACTAAAAAATATGACTTGTTTGTAAAGTATACAAGAGGCTAGAGTGACCCTGAAGAATGTGTACGCAATCTATGAGAAGAAAGTAAAGCAGAAGTACTTGAAATCTTACCATAAAGACAGCGGCTACAGCAATAACAAAAGCAGTTGCCCCAGGCAAGATACTGTTTGGTACAAGAGGGACAAAAGTTGACCACATGACCTGCGATTTCAAGTTCAGAAATTTCAGTGTCTAACTAAATGTATATGTGTCTGCTCTGATGCCTCTATGTCAGTAAAATCTATTGTACAAAGCCAAAACATGAGGGGAAGGGTAAAGAAGCTAACTTGAGGAAGCACGGAGAGTCCACCAACAGTGATAAAGTCTTCCCACAGTCGCCACAGAGTTGTACTTAGCTTACCGAAATAGAACAAAGCGTTCAATATTATACCAATGGTGACAACGGCCGAAGTAGCAACGAAAAACGGTAGAGGCATGGCTCCAGCCATGGTGAGCTGTGCAAGGACAATGTGAGTGGAGATGACTCCGAGTGTTTGCACCACAGCTGCTTCTTTTTCTCTCTTCTTTGCGAAATAAGAAAGCAACGAAAGGTTTCCTAACAAACCAGTCAACATCCCCTGTTTTCCATTAAAAAAAAACGTGCACTTTCAGATTCATCACAACGCAATGTAGATATATTCAATCTGCTACAGTGAAGACGAAATCAAACGTATCTTGAGTATATATAGAGCGAGTGAGATCTTAATGTATCAAAGAGTTTTTACCAGCCATGGGACAGCCGAGAGAGCGGTGTTGTTTCCCGCTATAAGATTCTGTGCGTTGAGGATGATCTGTGGCAATTGAAGCATCAGAAACGGAATATTCGCTCCGCCGGAGAACTTGGCCGTCCATGAATCCCATTCTTCGTATTCCTTAACCTTCTCTAAACCTGGAGATCCCTTTGAGAGAAACAACCCCCCAAAATCAAATAGCGATTGATGTTAGAAGACAGAGACCACAAGTAGAAACTTTTTAGAGCAATTCGAAAATGAAACGTAAGCTTCAATTTGAAAACCTCACTTCCGAGCTAGCTGCACGAACAGGTGGGACGAGTCGGCGGCGAGTCGAAACAATCGGATTCCACCGAGTCAGAGCCGATCCACGGAAGCCATCGACGCCTATACAAGCACGTTTCAGCGGCAGGCGGGAGAACCGAGATGTAGAAACGAAGGAAGAGCGAGGAGAAGTCGGGAGAATCAAAAGGCGGTTACTAGGGAGAGACATTGAGATGGTTTTAGCTTCCATGGAGAACTATTTTCTACTTAACGCCTTGTAACAGAGAGAGATGGCGACTGAAGCTGGGGGTTATACGAGTGAAAATCATCTTAGAGAGTGATGTTGGTAAATGAGAAGACGACACGTGGATGTTATAATATCGTAAATTGTAGCTACGCGATCATGTGCTACTTTGTATTGATCCTAGATTTTTTATTTTTTCTAGATTTTCCCCAGAACTAAAAAAACAAATTTAAATATCTTTGAACAACTTTCGCGGAAAAAAGCCCATTACTTTCGCCAAAGGCCCATTTAGTCAAATAATCAACACCTTTGGCGCATAAGTACTTTACAATAGACTCATATCGCTCGCTGCTTTGTGCTCTATACTCTGTAGTGGAAGGTAGAGTTTCTTTAATGATTTTGCTTCTACAGTTTTCAATCTTCATAGTCGATAAAGCTCAGGTATAACTTATGATTGACAGAGTGGGAAAATCTGTTCCACAAAAACCTTGATAAATAGTAACATTATTCTCAAATGAAGAAAGAACCTGAACTGATCCCAATATAAAATAAGTTAATTAAACACCTAAACACAAGCTTTGAATTGCACAATGCACAAGAGAGAGAGCAAAAAAATAAAACTGGTATCAAATGGCTTGACCAGGCCAGGCCACCAAACCTGTTTCGACTGTCACATTACACAACAGTTTGGTGAAGACTCGAGCATATCCGGAGACCTGTGAACATATACACAAGAAGTCAGTCTAATTGGTCCTTTTAAAGATTCACAGAGATTTTTCCAACTTAGGAAGAGAGGAGGACTCTTACATTTGTCCTAGACTAGCGAAATCAAAGCCAGGATCCATCTCTTGCACTATATCACTCGGTGGTTGTCCACACTCTTGCATCTTCTGCATTATCTCCATAATCTTGGTCGAATTGTTTGGTTCGTTCTCGTACACCGAGTTGAGTTCTTTGATCAGTTCATACTGGCGTGAATAACGTTCGAAATCTTCTTTGCTCAGACTGCTTTCATGCTCTTCTAGCCATTTCGGGTATCTTGCGCCGATCTCTTTCATTGGTTCGTGAAGAATATCCTTTGATAACAGCTGTTGCATCATCGTGTCCACTATCGACTCCAAATCCTAAACAAGGGCAAGGATCAAGATCTCTCTCAAGAAGTAACAAGTCAGTTAGTGTTTGATAAATTTACTTGAGATCCAGTAAGATCCTCGAATTGCTTGATCCAATCTTCAACCATAGCATCATCAGAAGAAGAACCAGGCGGCTGCATCTGCTTGGATGACAAGGACTCGAGGCCTTTAACGGTTTCTCTGGTTTGTTCCCTGAGTTTATCAAGAGCCTCAGCGACATGGTCCTCTTTAGCAACCTTGTTCTTTCCTTTCTTCTTGGTCCTCATATCTGGTAAACCCATTCCAAGACCTTGAACCCCACTAGGCAATGACTCCATCTCTTCTTTTCCACCATCTTCTTTCTTCACCCCTTCATTTCTACAAAACACTCTTAAAATCTAATCACTACCCTTAACAAGTATTGATTTTTCATGTTACGCGCAGAGCTATAAGCTCAAAATTGAGAAACCACAAATCTTGAAACAAGTAGGGCAATAAAGACGGTACCTTTGAGTAAGATTGAGATCCTTGAAATCATCCAAGGCGCCTGCAAAAAAAAGCCACAAAAGACAATCGACGTTTTCACAAAGACAATCAAAACACATAGAATTCGCGACGAAGAGGATATCAAAATTAAAACCGAAAAAACAAAAAAATCGATTACTGTCGAGAAGCTCGTCTAAGTCATCGGTGTGAGTGTCGTTAGCCATTTTCTGGGAACCTCTCTCTCTCTCTTCTTCTTCTTCTCACTGTGGTATAAGCACTGGAAGACGAAGAAATCTCACAAGAGGGAAGAAAGGGCGGTGTTCAATTGATGATCTCGATACGTCACGGTGAACTTAACGATTCTATCCAGCGGCTGACGTTTTTTTTCCTATTTTTCTCTTGTTTCTCCCCCTTTTTTTCTTTTTAACATCTATCTAAATTATTTAGTGTATATCTAAATAATACTCCCTCTATTTTATAGTAGTTCTCATTATAAAATAAAAATTCTGTTAATCATATTTATTTTCATTAAAATAATATTTTTAAAAATACATTCTCCATCTAAGAGACACAAAACTCTTATATCTTTGCCTTATTGATATATAAATAAAATAATTATTTAAATAAATAATAAAATAAAATAAATTATTTTGTAGATTTCCAATTATAACTTTTCAAATTCAATTTTTTATAATTTTTTTTTAAAAAGTTTTTTTCTATTTTTCTTTACAAATTTTCTTTTCCTTTTGAATTTTTTTTTGAATCTATTTTAAACAAGTTTTTGCAATAAATTTATGTATTTATTTATATATTTATTAATATCTTAAACTCCACACCAAAACTCCTTCCATTTACTCTAAATTACAAGTCTAGATTAGTTAACATAGGTTATAAATATCTATTTAATTCTTTAAAACCGATGATAAATATAGTTAAAACTGAAGGTAAATGTAGTTAAGATAAACATGAAAACTAGTATTAAAATGTGGTAATTTTGAAAATTTCTCAATAAATATCATTTTAAAATGAAAAATTTATTAATTTATAATAATAATAATTCATATTAAATGAAATTATTATACTAAACTAAATATGATAACATTATATTAAATTGATCTTTTTATCTATTTTATAATAATAATAATTTATATTAAATGAAATTATTATACTGAACTAAATATGATAACATTATATTAAATTGATAAATTTGTAAAAGCAATTTCATAAATATAAAATATTTATGCTAAAAATATAATACGATGACATTACGACTTAACATTCGAAAACTATATAATACATGTATAAAAATTGACATATCTTAGACTTTTGTATATATAATAATATATTATCTGAAATGAATAAAAGAAAAAAATATTGCTAATAGGAAATTTGATTTTGAAGGTCGGCGGGTCAAAACTGAATATAAATTTAATGCAAAATAATATTTAATATGTTGTTTAATGCATATATTAATCTGTACAATAAATAAATGCAAATACAATATGATAATAAATATATAATAAGAAGTGATAAATACATATGACTGTTTTAAACAATTGATTAATTACAACATGTAAACTATAAAATTATTGTATTTAAAATAATTATATAAACATTTAAATATATGATTAACATTAAAATATATACCACTAATGATCTAAAATATATATACATATATAAAACTGAAAAAAATACACGCGCGGTTTTGCGGGTCAAGATCTAGTTCTAGGTTTAAATGAAACAAGTATTGAATGAGATGAGTTCATGTGGATTTATCCATTTTAATTTTTCTAACAAAATATTTGATGCATTTTATTAGATTTTCGTTACATATATTTTGTGTTTTTAAAAATCAGGGTCAAAATGTAATTAATTTTTATCCGAAATTCAAAATAATAACTGAAAATCCAAATCTGAAACTTAAAAGAATATTTGTAATACCAAAAACATATACGAAATACCCCAATAAATCTAATATACATAAAATACTTTGAATACCCTATCAAATCTCAGATAGGATTTAGACCTGAACTGAGATCCACATATCCTACAAAATATCCAATATATACTTTGTAGTGGACCCGGATTCGAACCAAGCATATTTTTGGGTTGGTTTTGGTTAAGTGTTTTTGGATTCTGATAAAATGCTAGGATTTAAGAAAAAATTACATAGAAATGTATATACCAAATCTCAAATAAATTAATTCAAAAATTATATAGTTTTAAACAAATTTGCTGCTTCGATATAAAACAAACTCTGTAACATCATAATAATGTACAATTTCAAAATACTAATTCATAACAAAGTTTGTTTATAATTCATAAATTATATAGTTTTAAACAAATTTGCTGCTTCGATATAAAAAAAAAATTCTGTAACATCGTAAATTCGTAATAATGTACAATTTCAAAATACTAGTAATTCATAACAAAGTTTGTTTATAATTCAAAAAGTCTCGCGCTTAGGAATCGTAGATGAAAATGTAGCTAAGACTTTAAAAAAACAACCTCGTAGCTTCCAGACACAGTAAAGCCCATAAGTTTGAGTGGCCCAGATCACTCACTACAACAAAGCTCCAACAAAGCTCTCAGCAATGGCGAATACCTTAATGGCGACAACTCGTCCACTCGTTCGTCTCTCCACCACAAGAGCGACCCTTCATCTCCTTCTCCAATCTCCGGAGAGACCCTTCTCTTCATTTTTTTCATCTCCCGCCGTGAGAAGCTCCAATTCGAGATGCGTAAGCGCCGTTTTGCCTCGTGGAGAGACGGCGTCGATTTACGGCAACGGAGTTTATAGGGTTTCTGGGTTGGGTGCTATTCACATTCGCAGCCGTAATTTCAGTACTAGATCCTCTCAGATTAACGATGCTGGGTCGATTGATCAAACCCTTATGCAATCCATGGAACAAAAGGTTACAATTTTTTTTTCTTTCTCATAAACTAGTGCCGATGTTTATCGGTTAGATTAGTGTAATATCTCGTTAATGATTACCCTTACTCTCCCAGTAGCTCGTATAATCAAGATTAGGTTATATCAGATCATTGAAGACCAATCATATCTCAGAAGGCATCTGTTTTTGTATTTGTGGTTAAAGTTCCACTTTTTTCTCGGTTAATCAAACTCATTTTTTGATGTGCAGATCAAAGAACAACTGAATGCAGAGTCGGTTTCTGTCAAGGATATGTCTGGAGATGGACGCCACGTTTGGTAAGTTGCACATAGTTATATCTTCCGGATCATTCGTTGTTACACTTAATTATAGTTGTAAATGATATAGAAAACAAGATTCACGTTTTGAGATCCCCTTTTCCTCCATATTGAAGTTTATTTGTCTTGTTTCATGCTACTTAAGAACATCGATTATTAAGTTGCTCTGTATTGTGTTGAAAGCAAAATCTTAGCAACTTACAAATTCAGCCAGTAGCATTCTTTTTTTACTTTGTAGAAACATCAGAGTTGGGGTTTAAGTGAGAACATATTCCATTTTCTGTTCCTTTATGTAAGTTTGAATTATTGTGTCAGCGAACTCAGATGAATACCCAGCAAGAATCTTACCTTTTAGCTGTCGTATTAGATGATTCTGTTAATTAACAATCACGATTGCTTAATGTTTTTTTAGCATCAATGTGGTATCATCTGCTTTTGAGGAACAATCTGCAGTGAACAGACAAAGAATGGTCTACAAAGCCATTTGGGAGGAGCTTCAGAACGCAGTTCATGCCGTTGATCAAATGACAACTAAGACTCCTTCCGAAGTTTGAAGCTTTCAAGTTTTTAATGACACGAAGCCAAATCTATTATTGATCAGCAGACAAAGCTATTTTGTTTTATCAAAAAAAACAAACGTAGATGTTTTTTTATGGAAGATGTTGGTGTATCCGACTCTGTGACATCCTTCGTTGTGTTTAGTAAAATTCAGTGACAAAAAATGTTTCTGTTTCAGTTTTTTTTTGTTGTCTGCCACTCACTCAAAGTACATTTACATAGCTTCTTCAACCTGGATTATAACACAACCACAACACTAGTTTTCAGGTTTCACAATATGGTTGGCTCAACTTGGAATAAAGATTTTGCCCCTTTTTGTGTTTGTGACATTATTAGAGACTTTTGATCTGATACGATTATAAATAATATTATATCCAATATTAAATTCATCTATTTCTTACTAAAATAACATTTATGCTTCAACAATTTTTTCTTTATTTAAGCAAAAAAAAGACAATTACAGTCATATATTTTGTTTATAACTGTTAAACTACCACATTACATTTGCAATCATGTAATCCAGAATATTCCAATCCCACTACAAGTGTACTACTTGGATAACAATGTCTAAATATTTCTTCACAAAGAACAAATAATGTTGTTGAAAGGCAATATCACATTTTCCCTTATAAACGAAAACAATGCAATAGAGAATAACTGGAACTTTACTGGGTCTTGAAATGAAGGAGAAAACTAAAGAATGAACACTTGGACAGTTCAACAAACTATGTTCATGCCTTCATTTTCTCTCCGAACACACTTATATTCGGAGATCACTACAAGAAAACACAACACTGCTTCCCCTCTACATTAACCCCAGCGGCCAAGTCGGCGATAATGTCCTGGCAGGTTTCCATAAGAAAGTTGAGTTCTCTTTGACAAATTTTGTCTTTTTGATGGACTCGAAGGAGGAACAGTAAATACTTGACGACCCTGAGCGGATTCCTCGCCGCCGGTAGTGTGCGACCTGAATGTTTCTACGGAGTTTGTAGCCGGCAGAATGAGAAGGAATAGAAGCAGTAGTTGTGAAGGAGACATCACAGAGACTTTTGTAAAGAATAACTTGTCTCTTGTTGCATTGGAACAGTAACTATATATCATAACGATATCTCTTGTGAAAAAATTGTTTCAAAATCTTGCTGTAACGCTCATTGGTATGGGCAGAGTTTAATTTTGGTGTTTCTTGGGGATGCACCGCTACAGGTGTTTATATAACATGAATAAGAAGCCTCTATTGACTTAGTTAGCTTCATTTTAAATATCCCTAATCGAACCTTTTTGACATGTTGTTCATCAGTTATGTAAGATTATTACAATCATTGCATTTGTTTTATTTCACTGGGTGACAACACAACAAGTCTATCCATGTCCAAACATGACTAGGCATTTCCATATTTTGCCTCATGTCGAAAGTTAGCGCACTGCTGCACCACGTGGATTGACCCAGCTTCATACTCTCCAAAGAGAGAGAATTGAGAAGACCTCCCATCTTCTTTAAATAGATGTTTCTTCTTTTTTTTTGAAAAATTCTTTAAATAGATGTTACCTAAGTGAAATTAGGGTTAACGAGGTAAATAGACTCTGCAGGAGTTTTCTTTTGTCAGCCACACAAATTTAACAAGAAAACCACTTTCTGATGGGTTACTCAAATGACGCAGTAACAAATATTGTAAATTTGTGTAAGCACTCTAGTCCATTAAATTAGGGTTTACTAATCCTTCATCCGTTTTAAATTATACGATATTTCAAAAGTTTTTGTTATTTCAAAATATAAATGTTTTGAGTTTTTTTTTTCATTTCAACTTTAATTTTATTAAAAACTCTTCAACCAATTATATTTGACACTCTATTTTATAATGGGTTAAATAAATTTTTAATTTATATTTCAGTGATACTTTTTATATAATAGTAAATTTCTTAATTAGACAAAACATCTTATCATACGAAACTGAGTAAGTGTTTGTATACTATAAACTGTGCTGGCTCTGAGCATGTGCTCAGAGTGCATTTGCACCAGGTCCCTCTTTTGCCTTTCATTTTTACATAGGAAATTAGGATCCTATTTTATAAAGAGCACATAGTTTAGGGTCTTCTTTTTAATATTTATAATAGTATAACCAAATTTTTTTTAAAAAAAGTTATTCAGCATAGGCCCAGATATACTCTAAGCCGGGTCTATAAAGGTCTCACTTTTGATTTTTTTTTTTTTTAATAATTGATAACATTCATGCAAATTAGTGAAGAAAGAAAAGCAGTTAGATGTGAATTTTTCATACAACGTTTTATGGTGGTCAGACAAAAAAAAATTTTATAGTGGTGCAAATAATAAATTTAGGAAAAAATGAAGTAAATAACTGGAGTTTTTTTTTCAAATATATAGTGGGGTCAATCTAAAATTTATCAAAATTATTGGACAAAAGATATAAAAAGAGAAAAACAAATACCGTATTTGGGAGTAAAACTCAGAAAAAAAACATTAGGAAGCGGTTCTGAGAAAGATGAAACTGTTCGACGCACACTGTCACCTTCAAGACCCCAGGATTCTCAGCAAAGCTCCTCAGCTCATCTCCTCCGCTGTAGCTTCTGGCGTCTCTTACTTCGCCGTCAATGGAGTCTCCGAGGTTTGATTTTTGTCAGAGATTGCCAACACGATAGCTTTTACATTTTTAAGATAGCTTGAATTGAATATGGGTTTCGCTTGAATTGGTCTAGAAAGATTGGAACTTGGTCAAAGAGATGGGAGTGAAATACCCTTCTGTTGTTCCCTGCTTTGGTATCCATCCATGGTACGAAACTCTGTATATGTAATATATATACGTTCAATCACTGTTAAAGTTTCAGACTTTAAAGGTTCTTTTGATTGTTTGAGTTCAGGTATGTAGCTGAGAGGAGTCCTCAATGGTTTGAGACATTGAAGAGTTTGTTTGAGAGCACTCCTACTGCTGCTGTTGGAGAAGTACGTCTCTTGTCTCTTTTTGATTTGGAGGAAGCCTATTATTATTGTTGGTTGAAGCTGATTACTTTTTTCTTAACAGATTGGTTTGGACAAAGGGTCAAAGGGAAGGGAGATTGATTTCTCAGACCAGGTAAAGAAGAAACCTTTGTGCTTATATAGTTTGTGTTCCTTTTCGATTGATGGCTTTTGATGCAAGTTCAGGTTGGAGTGTTTCGTCAACAGCTCGAACTTGCAAAGGAACTGAATAAACCTGCGTCGATTCACTGTGTCCGTGCATTCGGTGATCTACTTGAGACAACAAAGTACGCTCTTTTGCTTCCTATTGTGTGTACCTGAACAAAAGTGAATGTTTTTGTAGCTTTGGAATGTTCTTAATGTAGTGTGATGCTGGTTGAATACGCAGATCTATGGGGCCTTTTCCTGCTGGACTCATCCTTCACTCGTATCTAGGCTCTGCGGAGATGGTTCCTGAATTTGCTAAGCTCGGTGCATACTTCTCATTCTCTGGTTTTCTCATGTCAATGAGTGAGAAGAAAGCCAAGAAGATGTTGAAAGCTGTAAGATTTCCATATATATCTCTAAGCATAAACTACAGTTTTTTAGATGGAATGGAATCTTGATTTCAGTTCTTGGTAGGTTCCTTCTGATAGGATCTTATTAGAGACTGACTCACCCGATGCATTACCAAAGTTAGAGTCAGGTAGTCTCTACTTTGTAGAAGGAGATCCTTCTCTGTCTGAAGAAGGAAACTCATCACATGATCTTGATTCTGCTCCAAATGAGAAGCCTAATGCGTCCGGTGGTAGTGGCTCGATGAAGTTGCCAAAGGAAACACTTAATCACCCTGCTAATATTCATACCGTATGTTTTGTTGTTTCTACTTCATGACTGCTTGAACCAATCGTCTTTCTCATATATCCATGTACACTTTAAGACTAATCAAGTACGGTTACAGGTACTTGAGTATGTAGCAGGGTTGTTGGACATGAAGAACGAAGAACTCGCGGAACTAAGCTATAGAAATGCTGTTCGGTTATTCTCTTACTCAGGTTCGAAGCTGCTTCTTGAGAGAGGTAAAAATCACTTATTTTAGTTTGTCTCTTCACATCTTTTCTCGGTCATGGAACAAGTTTTTGATAAAACATAGAATGTATTTTTTGTCTTTAGGTGCCGCTGATGTCTCTGGCCACACTCAGAACCATTCAACAACACATGTATCATGAGTGTCATGAGTTCTTAGGTCATTGTAGTTGTGTTTGTCATTACTCTGTTACGAGTCTTTGAAGTTGTAATAGTGGTTATAGACTCACACTTCTCTTTGTATAAGACCTTTTATAACTATGTGAAAATTTAAATTTGACATTTCGTATATGTGATGTGATGTTCTGTGTAAATTCATTTGATGATGTTCTGTGTAAATTCATTTGATGATAAGATTTGAGTCATTGTTTTTTTTGCGTTTTAAATTTTAAATTGGTAACAAACATCTTAACTTGATTCCTGAATCTCCGGAACAGCCATAGGTCTGTTGATTTTGTTTTTTGAATCTTATTTGTGTGTTTTGACCTATGCTTCTCTGCTTTTTATCTTTCGTTGTTGCAGAACACATGACGAACTCATAAACACACACATTCCTTAAAGGAAAAAGATGTCAGATTTAGGAAGAACCAACAACAACGCGAACCGGTAAAGTTTCTGCATCTGTTCTACATCAAATCACTATCATCATTTCTGATTTAAACACATAAAAGTCTTTAACTATATTCATTTTGCTTGAAGAAACTCGAAGTCAGAGCTTCATATCAACGTAAAGGATGTTCCATTTCATCTTTGCAAAGTATGTTTCTTTCTATTCTCCATTAGATTAATCAAAAAACGAAAAAGACTTGTTTCCTAAATTTTCAGTTTTTTTTTTTTGTTTGTTTGTGTAGGAAACTATAGCAAAGAGATCAGCCATAGTGAGCTCATTACTCGAGAGAAACAAGATCGATGAGCTGCGTTGTATCTTACGAGATATAGAAGCTGATCCAGAAACCTTCGAGCTCGTTGCTAGATTCTGCTATGGCTACAAAGTCAAGTTCACGTCTGATAATATCGTCTCAGTTCTCTGCATTGCCTACTACTTAGGGATGAACGAAGAACACAGCACTGATAACTTGCTGGGGAAGGCATCTGGTTTTTTAGAAACAAGAGTTCTCCCCTGCTGGAACGAGACGGTGAACGCTCTTCGTTCAGGAGACAAGAGTCTCGAGAAGCTAGCGGATTTTGGACTCGTGGATCTCTTCTTCGATTCGCTTGTCCAAAAAGCTTCGTACGATCCAAGACTCCTCGGTGAACCACCGATCAAGAACAGTGAGTACAGACCTAACCCTAGGAGAAGACTGTTTGATAACGACTGGAAGTCTGAAGACTTGATCACGCTCCCGCTTCGGTTTTACGAGCCTTTGATGATCCGAGCTATGGAATCACGCAGCATCCCTGTCGAATACATCGTTTCATCGGTGTGCAGCTACACGAATAAATGGGTTTTGGACGCGGAAGATGATAGCGTGTCAGGCAAGAAAAGAGAAGCGGTCGAAGCGGTTGAGAGGCTTTTACCTCACAAGAGAGGGCTCATCTCTTGCGAGTTCTTGTTCAAAACGCTTAAGCATTCGATATGGTTAGAAGCTAGCTCCGAGTGTAGAAACGGACTCGGGATGAGAGTCAGCAAACAGCTCGACATGGCTACACCGACAGATCTCAAGATCCTAACGCAAGGATACGGAGAGAGTTTTTGTTTCGAAGATATGCAGCTCGTTAGAACTGTGGTCACTAGCTTTTACGCTAACTACACCAACGAAGAAGAAGACTCTGAAGAAGACGTTTCACATTTCGTCAAAGTGGCGAGGCTCTTGGAAGAGTTTCTCCTCTTGGCTGCGAGCGAGGCTTCTCTGAAGCTGGAGGCGTTCGTGGCGTTAGCCGAGATCACGGTGGCGATTTCGCTCGGTGTTTTGAGATACTCTGATGGAGTTTACAGAGCGGTTGATGTTTTCTTGGAGAGGCATGGATACTTGACTGAGTCTGAGAAGATGGAAGCCTGTAAGGTTCTCGACTGTAAGAAACTGTCGAGACAAGGGTGCGAGGAGGCTGCGAAAAACCAGAGGCTTCCTCTTAGGATCGTTGTTCAGGTTTTGTTTGATTCTCATCTTCAGATAAGGGATACAGTGGCGAAAGAGATTAAGGGTGTAGAAGAGAAAGTAGATGTTCAAGAAGAGGAAGAAGAAGAGATTAGGGTTTGGAGCGATGAGGATGAGGTGGAGAAGATGAGTGAAAAGCTGTTAGGGATGGAGATTGAGAATCATGAATGTGTTGTTCATCGATGGAAGAAGACGAAGAAGATAAGTGTGTGGAGACAAGTGAAGAGGAAGTTTGGTTGCTTGACTGCTACGTCTTCTTCTTCTTCAGCAGATGCTTGCACCTGTGATGTCAAGAAGAATAAGAAGAAGAAGATTCATCATTCACTACAAATAAATAAATAACTTAAGATTAAGACACTCTATTTTTGTTGTTGTTCTTTCTCCATCCTCTGTTTCTGACATTAGAGAAGATGTTTTGTTTTTGTTATTGATTATTTTCTCAATTCATCCAAAACCATAAGAAAGAAACAGAAATAAAGCTACAACAAAACATATTCTTCTATGGCCTTTTCACAGTTCATACTCAAAAAACGTTGTTCCTTGTCACACACGTCTATTATGTCTAGCTTTTTCAAAGCCTTTCTTCTCTGTTTTACAACCCAAAAAGACAAATCAGTTCCTGATCATTTGTTCCCCACGGATAATCTCAACGGAGTTCTATCGCAATCCTTATCAACGCCACTCTCATCATGATGATGATCATCATCGCTTCTTGAATTCAACCTACCATGTTCTTGATTACCTTCGTCTCCCATTCTCATATGATCCGGAATCAGTTTATTAGTACTTCTCTCATTTAGATCCTCCTCCTCTTCTGCTTTTCCTCCTCCTTCATCTCCAAGAACCACCACATTCCCGAACTGCACGTGCTTCTCACCATCCCTCGGCGAATTCCTTGGCTCCACCGCAGCCACAGGATCTGAAGCTGACATGGCCATTTCCGTGATGCTTTTGTTGTTCTCCTCCTCCTCCTCCTTTCCTTTCTCCGGATCATATCTAGAAACTCTTTGGCTTAGGGAGAGGATGCAAGGCTTGAGGAGGCAGGAGTAGAGGTAAGCCAAGAACCAGAAGAACCAAGGGATACCAACGAAGAACATGCCCGCTTGTAGAAACAGAGGATTCGGATAAGGTTGGAGGAGGTATAGTCCGAGAAGGACTCCTCCTGTGAGGATACATGAAAGAAAGAGAAGAGTGACGATGTATATTCTTGGATCACCTGTTCTCTGATCCATTCGAATTCCCGACCACTAGATCTGAAACACAGATGAACAAGACCTAGAGATCGTTTTTTTCTTTCTTCTTCTTGTTTTTCTGTTTTGTCTGTGTTCTTGAATTAGACTATGTTTTTTTTTTCTTAATTCCTTTCTCCGGACAAATGGATGTAACAGAAAACATGAAAGACCGCTAAATGAGGACTTGTTCTATATATTTATTTATTTTCCTTTTTCGCTAAATTACTGTGAATTGTTTTTGTATTATAGAAGTGTCATTGTGAATTGACTTGTAGGCTAATATCAAAGATGAGATACAAGCAGATAGTCTTTTTTTCTCCAGTTTTTTAATTTTTAATATGAGGGATTGTGGTAATATATCATATTCCACGTAAGAAATATTATATTATCTTTATTTAGTAAGACTACATGGTAATATGTCTATCGTGCCATCAACCAATATGCGACTTAAGTTCACGATGCCTAATACATGATCTCCACTTTTTCTATAAAAATATATCTAATAAATGGAACTAATGTGTAACTATTCAATTTTCTCAATAATGTTATTGGATCTCGGAGTGTGTTCGCTTGTCAACCATCTTCAGAGTTCAACCGCTTCATCAAAATCTGCTAGTCTTCATATTACTGAAATGAATGGAGATATTATTAAAGATTTACAGTATTTAATTTGTCAAGCCAAAAGAAAAGTTTATCAAGACATTATTACTCCGCTAAAATAACTAGCTCCATTAACAATCATTTACAAGAATTGTTTTTCTAATACAGTCTATGACATTTTTAAAATACATAATCATCTTATTGCATTCTCTGTGCAGTAAACTTCTGACCAAAAGATTCTTAGTGGTCCATGTTTGACTAGGTATATGTTAAATACTTTACAAACTTACGACTCCTGATTGTATTGGTTAAAAATAAAAATAAAAATAAAAAATGAAATAAAAATTCTTATGTTTATTATCAAAGGGGCGTAACCTTATTGATACATATGTTCATTGGAATGTTTAAAACTAGGAAAAACTTCCAATTATTCTTTTAGGATGTCAATGGGTTTCTCAGTTATATATATTTTTTTTGTCTTTGCTAAATAACAGTACAATTTTCAAATTTATATATCAACAATTCTTATTTATTTGAGAACAAACATTAAATGAATTATAATGAATTTATCTAGAAGTTTACTATATAATGAAATCTGATTAACAGAAAAAAGCAAAATATAACTGTGATCAAAATTATGATGAGTATGCATGAAAAACTTGCATCTATATGAAAACTTGAAAATATGACAATAGCTATTATTATACATTGAGAATGAAACAAGATTATTGCTTCATACCGAATTAACAGGTTGATGAACTTTTATATTTTATAATATTTTAATTTACCTAAATATATGACATGTGTTTTTTTTCAGGTAACATGTGTGTAATATGTCTGTTTTTAGCATTTCGTCAATTCTTTTGTTTGACATTCTATACGATATCACTCTTAAAGTTTTCAATGAAATGACATATTTCACATTTTATATTTTTTTTGTTAACAACATTTGTTATCATCATAATTTTGCATTTTCACGTTTTTAATAAATTGTAAATTTTGTCGATTAGAAATAAATACATTTTTTGTTAGGCTCCATTTTCTCTTTTGACACCTTTTCGATGATATTTTGAAACAAGAATAATTCAAAAGCATTGATATACATATATTCACACTGATAATCGTTGAGTAAGCATGGATGTGCTATTTAAGAAAATTCTATTTTTTTCATTTTCTAGCTAGTTTGTTAAGCTGTTACAGTCTTAGGTTTTAAGAAAAAATTGCCAAAAGAATAATTCAAACCCTAATAGTAAGGATTAACTTGGAATAAGTTATGATGATCACATATGCTTGGCAATGATTCGATTTCTGTAGGAAATGAAATGGATTGTTGTTTGATCAGAAAAAAAATATATATATACAGTGGCGGAACTAATGATAGGAGGATGGTCAAGAACCTATTGTTTGTATTTTCTTAAAGAAAATCTGACGAAATTAGTTATTGCTCTCTTTAAAATTCGCATGTTATGAAATTGACTCTAGTCAGAAATTAGTTATTGCTCCCTTTAAAATTTGCATGTTCTGAGACATAATGAATCATTGCTAGGATGAGTTTTTTAGGCTAAACTTGTTACCGTTTAAGTTTCTACAATTATTCTTGGCACTTTATATTGGTTTCTGTTCTTGGCTCACTTTAGTGTTGTGTTTTGTGGAAAACAACAAGCAGTGGGTTATGGGATTGGCAATGCAAATCTTCTCTAATAGCAAAAGAGAATTGTGCCATGCGTTGCCTTTCTCCTGTTTGCTATCAACTCATTTATGAGAGCGATCCGGTAAAAGATTGCTAAACGATGATGAAAATGAGTTTTTGTGAATTAAGTATTTTCTTCCTTTTTCTCTTATGCTATTGTGTTCTTTTGTTGTTGAGCAGCTTGAAGAAGGCGAAAAAGATTTGGTAAGTAGCCAAGAATACAAATGTTGTATGTACATACAAGTTTGTTTTACAACGGCAATATATACTTATCTCTCTCTCTCTCTCTCGCTCTTTGGTTCTTCGGAAACTTGATGTATCAATTAGTTTGAGGACCAAACGTGATTAGTTTATAACTTTATATGTTAAGTTCCTTTATTGCTCATTCAATCCACATGAATCATACGTACATATTGATCTGTTTTTTGCTGGTCTTCGCTCGGGGATAGCCTAGATGGTATTCGAGGTAGTTATTGATAGAATCAAACATGACACTCTTTAGTTTGTAGAAACAAGAGCTTCTGTAATTGTGTAGCACTCAGCTAGTCAGCTCTATCACGTTTTGTTTTACATGTGAAATAAAACCGCACTGCTGCATAAATTTATGAAGAAGCTATGAGAAACTTTACTCTTTTTTTTTATTGATTGGACTCGGTTAAACAAACTTGGCAACACAGAAGATAAAGAGTTCAAACTATTTAGATCACAAATCACTAAACCCTAATGAACTCTAATAATAATAAAACAGGAACAGAGCCTAATTTCAAGTAAATCATTCGTGGGCAGTAGTTACAGACGCTCCCCTTGCTCACGAGCTATAGAAGCAGAGAGGATTCCAACGTCTCGATTGAGAACCGTTAATGCGGCTTCACACTCGGATACAATTCTAGTTACAAAAGATGGCTCTCCAGCTACTGTTCCCCATGATCCAATCGAAAGTGCTGCATGCGAGTCTCTTAGGTTCTTCAAGTTCCCTAGGAACTGTCACCAACCAACACACAAACTCATTTATTTTCATTGGTGTTACAAGAAGCAAAGCAAAACTGGAAAGAGCTACAGTTTTGGATGATATGATCAAAAGATATTAAGAGAGAAGGAGACATTTGGGGGTTTGGTTACCATGAGAAGCATATTATATGCCTCCAGTAAACGGTTTGCAGCAGGACCAAACCCATGAAGCTGAGGCACTTCCATCATGTGAGTCCATGGACGGATTTCCTGCAACATCCATATCATATTTTCATATCTATAAGAAAACCTTGCACTTAAACATTTTACTGTCAGCTGATGTAGGTTGATAGGGAGAGAGCATGGAAACACAGTACCTTTGTGTAGATTGTGTTGAAAGCTCTAGCAGTTTCAAGAAACGATTCTAAACGAGCCCTTAGTTCAGATTCCACTTGTATATATTCTTCGTCCGGGTTGTAGGCATGCTTTAAAACAAGAAACCAAGGAGCATAAGACATGTTTAACTCAAACAATCTGGATCTTACTTCATTATATATTCAACTGAAACAGTTTTATATTCATTGGAAGACAGTTAAATAAAGTGCCGCAAGTGGAAGAAGAAAACATAAAAGATGTAAACATCACAGATGAATGTTTCGAACTCTGATGAAACGGCGTATTGGTCTAGCAAAGTCATGCAGTTTATAGTCAAAACATAATATGGGAGCAACCAAAAACACACCTTTGCTGCCAAGTCATCTACTTTTTGCTGAAGATTAGAGAGAATCTTGGCCTGTTCTGAGAGTTTTGTCTCCAGTTCTGAAACATCTGGTCTGCAAATAAGCTTTGATTATGTTACATAATGTCACTACATCAGCTAGAATATGAGCCTAGAATCTAAGGAGTAAGGACTAAGGTTTGCACGTATAACTCAAAAGCTAGGATTCAAATTGAAACCTCAGATACCAGCTAGTCTGGAGTATAAGTCAAGGATGGTTTTGGAAAACATTAAGTCAAGAGAAAGGGATATAATTAATTAAACCCAAAGGGATATATCTTGAATTCCTCTGAAGCAAATCCATAACACCCACAATCACTAAATAACTATAAAATGTGCTATAACTTGGAGAAAGCAGGAGGAAAAAAATAGTTCATACAGTGGATACATGGACTGGATCTGCACATCAGCAGGGAACAGTTTGCATTCCTCAGAAAATATCAGAGACTGTCTCTCAGCAATAGCATCTATGAGTTGAATATCTTTGGCAACCTGCTCATCAATACTGAAGTATAAGCAAAATCACTGTTACTCTCTAATAAAAGGAAGAAGCAAGAGTGTAGACAGGACTATGAAAGACTACAAAATTGTATCAGCCCTCCATTCTGGATAATCCGAGAAGAGGCTTGCCTCCACTAAATCAACAATATCGCGAAGCATTTCCATTCTATCTTCATAGGTTCCATGTCCCTTTAAAACAATGATAAGCATTATGATCGCATCTTGAAGAAGTTGAAATTTGCAAAACAAAAGAAAAGCTCAACAAGTTTTAGATATAGAAAGATGCTTTACTTGAATGGCTTCTATATCTACTGTTGGTGTGAACCCCAGAAACTTAGCAATCTCTGCCAAATCTGAAAACGACAAGTTCACTTAAACAAACTCTTCTTCCAAGTACCAAAAGATCAAGGGAAGCAAACACAATAGTCTATCTATCTGAAAGGCTAACACGATCAGAGGAAAAGCTTACACTGAATACGAACAGTTTCTTCATCACGAACTCCAGCATCTCCTTGGAGATTTTGCTGTGAGAAAGGAGATTTATCACCTAATAACCTTCAGGATAGCCAAAACAAGCACAATAAGTCAGCACCAAGAGAATCGCCATCCATAAAAAGGAACTAAATTTCAACGCTAATCAAGCAATTTAAACAGACCCAATTCTACATATTGAACCTTGATCAACACACAGTGTCAACTACTCCACTGTGAAAGCCAAACCAACAAACACAAGTCCAAGTTTGATTGATCTTAAGAAGATGTGTAAAGTTGTGGTTGGAGAGGAAGAGAGATTCTAACTTGAAAAAGAGCCATTCGCGAAGAGCACAACGCTCCATCCCAGCGAAGAGGAGAGACTGAGCAGGAGCATCAGCCCTAGGGTAACTAAGCCTCCCCAGCTTCTTCTGTATCTCTACCATCTGCTTCGCCGCCATTTCCCTCCCACCACCGATTCGAACCTCGAGATCCGACACTAACCACGTGTCTTTGTTTCTTTCCAAACTCCAAAAAAAAAAAAACCTAATTTACCAAACTCCCATTATAAAGATCAAATCTTGGCCGTCAAATACTAAAATTTTAATTGGAAATAATAAAAAAAAGGTTTTTATATATTCGGAGGAGACGCAGAGTCCAAGAACAGAGCTTTCAAAAAACAATTTGTATTTTTCCCAACGGATCTCTGGCATTTAGTACAGAGCCCAAACAAAAAGTTTCTCTCTTTTATCATCTCTCTCTCTCTCTTTCTGTGTTCATAGATTGCTGTTTCCTTAAGCCAATATGATCTCCTTGAACCTATCAGCTTCGCTAAACCCGGGTCTGACCCGGACCCGGCAAAACCCTACCCGTTTCTCTCCTCTTCACGCCGCCGCCGATAAACCCTTCAGCTGCAGATACCCACTAGGGCTTCCACAGATCCCCAATCTCCAGATTCGCGACTCCCCCGCCAAAAGACCCTTCCTTTCAATCATCAAAAGATCCAGATCCGTCGCCGCCGCCGCCGCCGCCGCGAATCCAGACGGAGAATCCGTATCCGAGGAAGCAGCTGCGAAGAAGGAGGAGAAGAAGGCAAAGAATCTCCAGCTAGGGATAGTGTTCGGTCTCTGGTACTTCCAGAACATCGTCTTCAACATCTTCAACAAGAAGGCCCTCAACGTCTTCCCTTACCCCTGGCTCCTCGCTTCCTTCCAGCTCTTCGCCGGTTCCGTCTGGATGCTCATCCTATGGTCATTCAAACTCTACCCTTGCCCCAAAATCTCCAAACCCTTCATCGTCGCTCTCCTCGGACCCGCGCTGTTCCACACCGTCGGACACATCTCGGCTTGCGTCTCCTTCTCCAAAGTCGCCGTCTCCTTCACCCACGTCATCAAATCGGCTGAGCCTGTCTTCTCCGTGATCTTCTCCTCTTTCTTGGGAGACACGTATCCGTTGGCTGTTTGGTTATCGATTCTCCCCATTGTTATGGGTTGTTCTTTAGCTGCGGTTACTGAAGTTTCCTTCAACTTAGGTGGACTCTCCGGAGCTATGATTAGTAACGTTGGGTTTGTGTTAAGGAACATTTACTCTAAACGGAGTCTGCAGAGCTTCAAAGAGATCGATGGGTTGAATCTCTACGGTTGTATCAGTATACTCTCTTTACTGTATCTGTTCCCTGTGGCGGTTTTCGTCGAAGGGTCGCAGTGGGTTCAGGGCTACCATAAAGCCATTGCTTCTGTTGGGAAACCGTCGACGTTTTACGTTTGGGTGTTGCTCTCTGGTGTCTTCTACCATTTGTACAACCAGTCTTCTTACCAGGCGCTTGATGAGATCAGTCCTTTGACTTTCTCTGTTGGGAACACGATGAAGAGGGTGGTGGTGATTGTTTCCACGGTTTTGGTGTTTAGGAATCCTGTTAGGCCTCTGAATGCTCTTGGATCGGCTATCGCGATTTTCGGCACTTTCTTGTATTCTCAGGCCACGGCTAAGAAGAAGAAGGTTATTGATGCTGGAGATGATGATAAGAAGAACTAAGATGGCAGCAACTCCACGCTTTTTAGTTTAAGCATTTTGATTATTCCTCGGTTTTGTTGTTGTTTTTCATTTTCATTTCTGTGAAAGACTCTTTTAGTTGCTACTTGGTTCTGGTCTGATTCTGAGATGAGTTAAAACTTATTAATCTTAAACTCAGTTTCTTCCTAATACAATGACTTGAGGTCCAATTTTAAAACTGTACATAGAAGGAAAAAAGAAAGAGAGTTTCATTTGATCACCATGAGTAATGGCGGAACCTTCTCCGGCTAGTCCTCCTGAAAGGTTTACAAGCCAGAATGCTGAGATCAACAGCAGCAGCAAGCGCCATGAAAATGGCTGCATCTTCCACACAAGTCACATGCCGCATAGCCAGCTGCACAACCGGCTTGCTGCTTTTCCCTTCCCCTTGCACTCTCGAGCTCATCACAAACCCACCTCCAGAGACACACTGTCCTAAACCCGAGTAGTCTCCGCTACTCTGCGGGCTTGGGATCGGTGTAGCTGCAATAGTCAGCATCTGTTTATCAGTGTCTATCAGAAACTCCCCGCCTTTCTCGGCGCTGATGAGAATCTCTGACATCAAAACATCTCCAACTTCTTGCCCGTTTGAGAGGATATGGAACCTGCAGCAGACGGAGTCTCTGATCCCGCGTTCCCGCCAAGCTTCCAGCTTTCCCCATGGCTGCCAGCTGTTTGGTCGGCATGGGTCAGGCCGGACCACGTGCCAAGCACCAGGGTTGGACTTGGCAACCCAATCACAGCCGGTGGATGGGACAAAAGGAGTTGTTATGAAAGCTGCAGCAACCGCAGAGCCAGAGAGATCATGTATCTTCACTTTCCAGCCTTTTCTCTCACGTCTCTCACTCCCAATCTCGGTTCCATCCCCTGAACTTGACCAGTATCCGTTCAACGGATCCACCTGTGACACCCTAAAAGAATCACTTATCAGTAACTAAGTAGTAACCCTTTTTATTTGAGCAAACTATGAGGATGTAATATGTCACCTGTCTCGGCTAAATTTGCAGCTGAAGATTGGTTGCTTGACTGAGCCACGAAGCTGAACAATCTGAGGGCTCAAAGTAGTCGCATCCTCGAACTGGAAAACATATCTAGGATCAGGATCAAGCTTCACTCTCAGATGAAGCTGTGCACCACCATCTCGCTTGTTCTTTCCAATACCTATCCAGCCATTGAACAGAATCACTGGCTTTCCTTCTCCCCATTCAGGACCTACCTCCAACTTAAACACCCCAATCTGCTGTCTTTTAGCACCAACTCCGCAGTGAGAAGAAGAACTCTTTTTACCGGTGAAAACAGAAATTTCCAAGTGAGCGTTGGGGTTATAGAAGCATCCAGGGGTCAGGAGAGCTCTCAGATCAGACTCTTCGAGATAAAAGCTTGTGGAAACGCTTTGATGGTCAGGAGCTGCGTCTAAGGAAGGCATCAAAGGGATAGATGTGGTCTGAACAGGAAAGCCTCTGAGTTTTATCTCGCAAGAGCATTGGGAACAAGAGGAGTTCTTCTTCTCATCAGATGTTGAAGTAGAGTTGAGGAGATGTTTAGGACTTCTTAAGGCAAGTGAGCCTACTGAAAGACGGATAAAAGCTTGGGGATCCATTTGAAAGTCAGAGATGTTTCCCCATGGTGGTATGATCAATCAACCTGACAAGCCAGAGACAAAAGAGACAAAACCAAAGTTAGTTTCGTCCTAAACCAGTTTTAACCGGAAACTGAAACACACAATTGAAAACTTTAGCTAACGGAATCAGATAGAGACAGGGTTAAAACAGAGCTAATTTACTTGCACCAGAATCAAGTCCTCACTGGATAATTGTTAGTGTTGTTCTTTTATCAGTATAGAACTAATAATCTCCAAGAAACAAAGAAAACTCAAGCTACAGCTCTGTGACATCGAACTACTAGAGACCAAACAGCAACACACGACGAACTTGGTTAAATTAACAAAACAAAACTAAAGCTGGTGTCATCAGAGAAGAAGCCAAAAGCAATTTGAAGTCAAGTGAAAAGAGCTCAAATTGAATATGATAATGAAAAAAAGCTACAAACTTTATGGAATTTGATACAAACCTGTATAAACCCGTAAGCATTATCTTCAAGAAACTTTGATAGATCCCAAGGAAAGCTAGGACCTTTCAAAATCCTTTTTAAAAAAGGAAAATACTTTTTACTATCAATCTGGGGGAGGAAAAAAAAATGTGAATAAAGAAATGGTAGAATCAAGAAGAGAGACTTTAAATTCGTTAAGAGAAAGACAGAGACTTTATATGATTACGATGAGATTTTGATTTTGGGGTTTCACAGAGCACAAACAAAGAGAGAAGCTTTTTTCTCTTCTTTCTTTTCTTTTCTTTCTCTCTCTCGTTCGCTGTGTAAGTAAAAAAATATTCTGAGACCGAAGAAAAAATTGTGATATTGGCTACGAAATTGACGGGGAGAATATAAACTCAATTTAAGTGTTTCTATTTTTGTTCCTTAATGCAATTTACGTCACACGTCCAACAATTGTTTTGGCTTTTCATTGGTCCAAACTCCATAATATGTAACTCGACCAAGTTCTGTAATATAAAGAATTAATGTCAAATTGATTTTCTTTATCTTTTTGGAGAAATTTGTTTATACAAAAGTCATTTATATAATTTACATTATGCTTTAACATATAGATGCGTTCTTCCATCAATATAATTATAAATATTTTTTTCTCAAAAAATTATAGATATTTTCATTTTATTTGATTATGACATCACCTGTTATTTTATTTTATGTAATTTTTAATATATATATATAAAATGTATACTGGCATACATGTTATGGTGAAAATGTCTAAAAACTGTCCACTCAAATTTTATCACATCATCCTCCCTTTTATTTTCATATATATTTTCCTACAAAATATTTTGTATCATGAAATATTTTTATACATTTTAAATTAAATTTCGTCGACAAAAAAAGTTAAATTTAGGGTTTCAACTAATATATATATATATATATATATATATATATATATATATATATAAGAATCAATATATTAAGCCAATGTTTGTTGTGTAAGTTTTTGGGTTGGTAGTACAGTATTACCACTTTAAATTACTAATCTATAAATTAATATATACTAAAAAATTTTATAAAATAATATAATTTTATAGTTTTAAATTTAGTTTTTGGTTCAATTAGTATATCGATAAATTAATAATTTCTATAAAATAATAAAAATTTATAATTTTGTCCCAACATTATTAATTTATAGAGGTTTCACTATAAATACTCCAGAGTTTTGTGGTATAAGCTCAACATGATCCAATGTTTATACGGTTATACCTAGTTTTTAGCTTAATAAAGCCCTATCCAGACCTACCCTCTGAGCATATTGAGTTACGATTTTAACCAAAAAAATATTGAGTTATCAGTAAGAATCCTAAAGAAAAATTTACATCCACAGACACTTTCTTACTTTTCAATTACATATAAAGCCACTTTGCACTTGGGAGACACTTTTCCGTGTCTAAAAGACTTTCATACCCTCTGACTAAAAAGAAGCCAAGTCAATTATGGTCAAATCGCCTAATTCATCCTCATCTCTCGTCTCTGTCTCAGATGAAGAACTGGTTTCTTTCTCGTCTCTGTCCAAGACAATTCATCCTTGTGATTTAACGCAGAATCACTCTATCAATTATTTCAATCCTAATTTAATCCTGACCAAATCAAAGATGAGAGAAACGCTGCAGTTTATAAGCATGGAGGATCTCGAGTTCATCATCGATAAAGAAGCCGCCATGGTTTCTTCAGACCATCTGAAGCATGCTCGGTTCTCTAGGTCTCTCATATCCTCTGTTTTTTTTTGTTTTTTTTAAGAATCTGCCATGGTTTTTTTTTCCTTGTCTTTCTCTTTGATGTGGTTGTAGCGTTAGTCATCACAATCCTCGTCTCTGTTCTTCTGATCTTACTTGAGGCTAAAATCGCTTTCTTTAAAGATAGTTTCTTTACAATGGATCTGCATTTACTTCATTTTCAGATCTGTTTATGGATCTGATGACTCTTTCTTATTACTTACATGTACATCATCTCTTAATTTATGTCTGAAAAAAGTGAACTTTGTCCTAACGCAAGTTTATTACCATCTCTAGTGGTTTTATCTCCAAGAACAAGACACTGGAGGATCAGTGTAAATAGGAGTTCATCAAGTGTTGATGTTTCTGAATCGGAGAGAGTACCGTACCGAACCAACTATGTTCCTCCTTATCATCTTAGGAGCCGTACACAATTTTCTTACTTTGCTGCTCCTTTACCTGGTAATTATCTTAGGTTCTGAGCACTCTTTTAATTGCATCTTCTTTCATCATCTTTAGCTTTGTTTCATGAAATTTTAAATCTTGGTTTATGCATGTGGAGTCTAATTGACTACTAGAATTATTAATGATTATGTGCCAACGATCCACATTTTTGTGTGCATATAATTGGTAATCTTGTTCCCAAAATCCTGTCCACAAAAAGAGCATCCACAAAAATACATATTCATTTCAAGTCTCAAACCTTCCACAAATTTGACTCACTCTCATTTACATTCACGTTGAGGTTTCTCCTCGTTTCCAATAACAATGAAACCCACGTTGATTTGAAGTTAAGTTGGTAGCTTTCTTATTTTGGTACCTAATTGTTACTTGTATTTGGGACAGTTACTGGTCTTGAGTATGCTGCTCAACTCCACAGATCTGCCGTCCACAATCCTCCCATCCACGTCTCTGCCGAAGGCATCCACAAGGCATCCACGTACACACATCCTCTATCCATAACTCGTTCATCCCCAACTCTCAGTCCACACTTCCCTTGTCCACACACCTAAAGACTAAGAACACATTGACCATGATATCGAGAAACTTTAGAACTGTCCACATTTTGTTATCCATATTTTTTATTTATACATATTTTTATATAATGGTTAATATATGTAAAATATACATATGAAAATGGATGTTAAAATATAGAGAAAAAAATTTACAATTTATTAAAGCAATTATTTTTGCTTTTACATATCTCAAAATTTAAGAAAAACAGTTAAAACATGAGATAGAAGAATAATAATAATATAAAATAAAAGAAACTAAATAATTTAAAATGGTGTTATTAAAGTAAACTAAAGTTGCACGACATAAACACTTCTTCTAACTGGATTCTTTTCAGTAAGGGTAGAATCGTCCAAATTATATCTCGTATAGTGTAATTGTGCCTTTCAAGTTGAAAGTGCCTTTGAATGTAAACAAAAGATAAAATGTGTCTTATTAGGTAATCGACTCAATCCTAAAACTCTTAAATAAAAGGATGTCCATTATTTTATAAACATTAACTTCACGCAGTCGAATTATTGAACTTAGAGGTAGGTTAATAATGCAATGGGAAGTCAATAACTAAATGATACAGTAAGATAACAATATACAATTTATTTATTATTTTTAAAAATAAGGAATAAACAAAATTTTAAGAATATAAATGAGAGAGGGATGGGTACGTGAATACAGCTGGAGCCATGTTTCTTCTCTTCTTTTCCATTCAATATTTACACACAAATATTAAGAAAATAACGAAAAGCAAATAAAAATCTAATCACTTTCAGACACATAAGCCTGACTTCATATCCCAACTGTCCACTTTATTTTATTAGATTGTTTAAGAATGCAACTTCAATTATTCATTTCTCTGAAATTACAACTATTTGATGAAATAATGCAGTAGTAGCCTAGAAGAGGTGATCACCGAAATTTTGTATATTATTTTGATGAGTACTTGAGCAAATAATAGAGTTAAGTACAACAAAATTAATTAAATCTGTAATTCTTTTTGGTTAAAATAGTGGTTTTGAACTAAAATCATAATAATCTGTAAAAATCTTTATTACATAAGCGATATAAATATAAATGAAGATATATATTATATATATCTAAATCATCACATGATTGTTGAAAAAAATCATCACATGCTTATTTATATTATTTGCATTACCAGTATAAATTGTTATCCTATTACAAAACACGAACTAAATATTCCTGAGGAAATAATCTTATACTAAATATATATATATATATATATATATATATATGAACTAGACATGAACTAACATATATGACCATGACTCGACGAAAGATTCTATTTTCACCATGTTTTAATGGTTGGGAAATGTTGGTAAGTTTGCATCCATTGAGATCTTGTGATCATTTATTTATGGTCTGTTTGGATTATATAAATTTTATAATTTCAGGACATTTTAAAAACCAACTTTCCTGAACAAGAAAATTGAAATAAAAACCAAAGTAATTGATTAAACAAAGAAAGAGCCGCAAAGGAGGAAAGGGATAGAGATGGGTTTTCGAGGAGCTGACATCTTCGACATGTGCCTCTGCTCTTCCTGCCAGTTACTTCATCAGCCACACACTTCTTTTGCCATCTTTCTCTTTTAATATGTTAAATTAATAAAATCATGTCTAGATACTCTGGATTAATGCTTTCAAAACATTTCTAGATTGTGTAGTTTCCAATCTTTATCCTCGTGTATATATGCGTGTTTCCATTTCTAAATACCTGGATATATATAAATATATATAATGTATGGATATCGTAAATGAAATTGTTCTAAAAAAAATTCTGATAACTGATTTTTTTATTGGTCGACATATATAACTTTCGGTAAATTTTATAGTGATGAGAAATAAGATACACCCAACATTAAAAAGTTGTTTTTTTATAGAAGGAAATCAACATTATGCCTGCAAAATTTCTAATTATCTTGGTTTCTTCTCTTTACCTATCAACCATTCGTTTTTCATGATTCTCCCTCAAGTAGCATTGTATGCATTAAAATGTTCTTCTTTTCTTTTTGCTTTAGAGAGTTTTGTTTGCATCCACAGCTTAAAGACACTTGATTATGAAAATACACTTGTAATTAACACAATTTGTTCGTTTTGGTTCTCTTTGAGTGACCGCTCTTAAACGACTATGGAGCTGACAAATATATTCGCTGGTATCTCGTCTTTCCATTGATCTGAATCCGGAAGACTTCCAAAACTAGAACTTTCTCTTCTATATTTTTGTGGGAATTTCTATAATCCTTCCTATAAACGATGCCTTTACAGGATTACAATTTACAAGAGATGGTGTCTCTTAGTGTATCGTAGCTAAATACTTTAATGTAATAGTTTTATTCATTTTCTCTCTCTCAAATATTTGCTCTTAACTTAGTTTTTTAGCAAAAACAAAACAAACAAAAAAACTTAGTTAATGTGTTATAATTCTATAAAATCCGAGATTCTTAATCATCAAGAATTTGTTTAGAAATAACATAAATATCTAGCAAGCATCCATGTAAGTCTAGATAAATGAACAAGGTCAAATTGTGGTTCAACTAATCTTTTGTCATGTTCAACTTTTGTATTCTATTTATATATAAAAAAATTTGTTTTGTATCACAGATATATAACTTAAATAGGGATCCCACGCTCATACATGTTATCATCACATGATAATTTCATTTATATTCAAAGTGTAGGGGCCATATGAGTTAAAATTAATATGTACATCGATACCTCAGTCAACTAAACAACATATTACTGGATTAACATAAACTAATTCAATTCAAAGTTTGTGTACCACCCTTTTCCTTTCAATTTTTAATAGTTATAAGCATCTGATTATCATGACATATTACAATGCATATAGGTAAATTATCGAGTCTTTTTTTTTTGGTGCAAACTATCGACTCATTTATAAAATTAAAACTTGTGGCAGGTTGGAGAGATAATGTTCTCTTTTGCCCAACTTTTTTTAATACTCTTTTGGTTTTGGAATTTTTATTAATCCACGTTGTTATTTCCTAGGTTGGCAGCAAACTCAAAAGCATCGAGTACTCTCTACCAATCCTAATCACATTTCATTTGTGGTTTATATACACCTTAAACCTAACCGAGAAAAAAATTTTGTACACACTAAACAAAAGTGGATAAGTATTAACGTGACCAATCTTATTCTTACTTAACTCGAAAAGAAAAGAAAGAAGAAGAAATGAGTGGCTTATTGAAGATTCTCCATCAGTATTAAAAGATCGTTTTCAATCAAGTGGATTTTAGTATCCGCTACCAAACGAAGCAAACTTTATACATGACAATGTAAAACAAAAAGAAAAGCTTGAAAATACCAAAACCAAGAAAGAAAGATTATGACTTTCTAGCCTCTTAACGCTCATAATAACTATGTAACATTCTCAGAGACTTGTTATTTATTGTTGTTACGTAATGATAATGTATAGTCGCTGAGTTGGGTCAATCTTTTTCGATAAGGAAACAAATCACTTCCATTTCTTGAAGAATTTTCCCTTGTGTTTCCCAAACATGCCATGTTTCCAGCGTTTCCCGAATTTCCCGTGCTTGAACTTACCGTGTTTGTGATACCCGTACCCATAGCCGTGACCGTGGTGGTGACCATAGTGTCCATGGTGGTGAGACATATGGTGAGAACCAACTGCTGCAGCTGCCACACCCGCTATCATCGCTCCTATACCTCCGTGGTGGTGGTGTCCTGTAACATTAAGTTGGCATCATGCCTGAAGGTCTCTATAATTCCAAACGTCTAGTCATTATCTGCGTTTGTGTTTACAATAAAAAAAACACTAATATTTTCGAAACATAAACATGTTCACTATTCTGCCTTATGATCTTTGGCAGAAACCAATACACACTGTAACATAGAAGCAAACGCAAAATAATTTGAAAACCTAAATGTGGTGACATTTGTAAGATGAATAATGAGATTGAAAATATATACTAGAGTGATGACTGACCGGGATAACCGTGAGGTGGATAACCAGGTGGAGGATAAGCGGTTGGATGGTAACCACCGTGTGGAGGATAAGCAACTGGTGGATAGCCATAAGGAGGAGGAGGAGCAGGGTATGCGTAAGGAACTCCATAACCATGATGACCGTGATTACTATAACCATGATGACCGTAAGGTCGGTAGTGTCCACCTGCTAAGTGGTGGAAGAATCCTTTGTCACTGTGATTACGCTGATCCTCCCCCATTATTTTTCAGACTTAGATCTCAGAGTAGTCAAACACTGTAAAGAAAAAAAACACCTTGGTATTAGTTGTGAAGAGTGAAGACAAATCGTTAGACATGCATGCATGTTCATAAGTTAAAGATAAGGATAAGAAGAGGGGCAATAAACATGGATATTATAAAGTGTAAACCAGCTTCAGGATTCTCATACTCACAAGATTGAAAAGATACTTAACACAGAAACCCTACTGTAAGAAAACAAAAACAAAAACAAAAGAAAGAGATTGAAGATGTGCGTACCAAAGAAGCAGAGGAAACGCATGAGATGCTGCTGATCAAGAAGGTGCCGTAGTTTCCACGCCACGCGTTTCCTTTTATTTAATTCCCCACAAAATTCTTCAAAGATAATGTTAACTATCTTCTAATATGCCTTTTTCTCGTTGTTTTGTCTTAACAAATTAAAAATATTTACAATTTTACACATGAAGAAAGAACAAAAATCCAAGAATTGTTATATTATGATAGGATCTGATTCTAGACTGTCTAGTCAAACTTCCACATACGTAATCTATTACATGTTGCCTATTCTATTGCCTCCAAGTCCAACAAAGCTACTTTCTCTCAAGCTAAAAATCTTTCAAGAGTTTTGTAAATTGTGATAAAATTGAAATAAACGGGCGTTTCTGTCAATAAATCAAACTGCTCAAGAACTATGTGAATTTTTGAGCCCTTGCTTTCTCTCTTACAAGTTGACGGTTTATTGAAGACTCTCATCAATCAATATCTTCTTCTTCTGGTATAGTCTTCTGTAGATCCTTGCACCCTCGAGTTCAGCGTGAATCTCTCGTTCAGTCCGTATACCCATTGGGTTTTCACTTAACCAACCTTCCTCTGCGACTGTGTCCACATGTTCAAGAACCTTTGCTTCCTCGTCTAACTGATCTCTCATGTCCTTAGCTACGTCGAGCACATCTGACTGCACAAAGATCTGTTGCAGTGTTTCATTGATTAGTAATCTAACTCTAACCTAGCTATGAAACAAACCAGCAATGTTGGTAGCCATTGTAAGGCAAATAAAGCTTTGAAAGTGTATAAACTTCTTAAGAACTAAGCAAAGACTTTACCTTTCCGCCGGGTTTTAGGTTTTGTAGAATGGAATCTACCAAAGGCTTTTGGACAACACGTCTCTTGTGATGCCGTTTCTTGAAATGTGGATCCGGACACTGCAGTAAAAACCGAAAAACAAGAAGTTGGATCAACACATGATATATATTATAGGCTTTTAGATGTTCACACTTACCAAGATTGAGACAAACTCCAACGGTCCAGGATAGCTTGATATAAGCTGATCAAAGGAAACCATGGCATTTGCAAATATGAAGTGTCTGAAAACACATCCACAAGAGACATACCAAATAAGTTAAATCAACCGAGTATTCAAAACGCTAAAGATGTTTCCTAAGGTTGTGTGGAAAGAAGATACTACGCGTTTGAAAGTCCCAGCTCGTTCACCCAGAAGTTAGCACGCTTGACCAGCTGCAAAGAAACCGAAAACACATTACCTAAAAGCAGATGAGTGGCCAAAGTGAATTGGAAACTATCAAAGGAGCTCAAACAACAATCATACTTTCTGGCGTATCTCCAACCCCAAGTAGTTTCCTGACTCAGCATTCTTCTTGGCTAGCCACAGGAGGAATCTGCCACTACCTGTAGTAATACAAATCATAAAACCATTTCACAAAGCGGAGGGAAAGTTTTGTTATTTTTACAAGTTAAAACCCACATTTCAAGCGTAAAAGAGGCGTTACGACCAGAAAGAGAAGCAATATAGATGACAGATAGTTGAATCTCAAATGCCACGGAAACAGATGAAAGATTCCAAGAGTCTCCCAGTGTGAAATATAAACTCAACTTAAAAGAACATAATCTATCAAAGTCTAAAGTAAGCTCACAAGTTTACCACTTCCAATATCAACCATAAGAGGTAGCGATGGATCCTTATAAACTTCATCCCAAGCAGGAACCGCAGCTGGCGTCTATCAGATATACAAAACACTGTAACTCAGTTACGCTGTTTCACACATCAGGACAGAAAACAAACTGTGATAATAAGCTTAGTAACATCATCAACTTACAGAGAAAGAGGAGCTGAGAGGGTTGACATGCTGTCTGATTCTTACATGACCCACTTCCTGCAACCAAAACAGGGGAATAAAAAAAAATGATAACTCAAACCATATCTAATAATTAGAGATGGTGATAGACCAACTCGTAAGTTAACAAAGGTATAGAGAGAGATGAAAGGAAGATACTTCAGATATCTTGTACTTGAGGTTTAGCTCTGCATATTCCAAGTCAACCAAATCAGTGCTTCTCACTTCCTTTAAATCGTGACAAACTGACGCCGACGCTGAGGTGGATGCTGTAAAGCTGCTGTAGTAGCGAGTGATTTTGTGCCCCTTCGTGAAGATAAATGGCGATGAAGAAGCCAATGAAAACACACTCTTCGCCAGAGACAATGGTGTAGCCAGAGAAGAAGAAGAAGAGCACGCTTGACAGAAAGAACCCATCTTTTTGTTTTCAATTGGATTCGACGACGATAACATAAAAATGATTCCTTTTGTCAGCCTTCGTCTTCTGCCTGGCGTGATTGCGTCTCAAACCCAAATGAGGAAAGAGAGAAAGCTACCTTCTCTATCTCGAAACCTTTCAAGAGTTTTGTACTTAAATGTGAAACTATCGAAATTACCGGGATGATTCTGTAAATATATTAAAATGCTTAAGAACACGTGGATTTTAGAAGCTCCAACTTTCTCTCTCCACTGATCCACTGAACAATACGAAGGCCTCGGCGATTGTTTTATCGCTCAGGCTGAGTCCCAGTTTCTCCGGCGAACGTCACCATCGTCTCCCTCTTCCTCCGGCGACGTCAAGCCCCAACCTGCTATCATTCTCCCGGTAATGAACACCCTTTCCCTGACTCTGATAGAGGAAACTATGCCCCGAAATTGTATGGTTCCACCACTATAGTTTTGTTTTTTCTTTTTAATTATTGGATCAATTCCCTGTTTCTCTGCATTTTCCTTATGAAACGTCTTCAGAGTCCGAATTTATGTTGTGTTGTTGTATGATTCCATTCCATGGTGTGTTATATGATTCCTTTGTGGAATTGATTGATAGGGTTTAGGGAACAGCTCAGAAGAATACAAGAAGCTGGAGGTAACTTTGGATGACAACGGTGTTCCTGCAGTGGTTGCAAGGCTCGATTGGTTTTGAAATGCAACTGGTTTGGTTGATCCAGCCTAGGCTTGATTGGTTTAGAAATGCAACCGGTTTGGTTGATCCAGCCTATTGGCGTGGCATTCTACGCCCTCGTCTTGTTCTTCATTGGTATGGATTGTTCTATGAACTCATCACTTTGTTGTGTTTTGAGGACTTTTTTGACTGGTTTCAAATGATAAGAGTTTGATTTCTTATGGATCACAGTGAGTTATCTCAAGGTAAGGAGTCTCATAGTGTATAATGATCTTCGGACACATTGGATTTTGTTTGTCGAGAAGATAGATAAAACTTGTTCTGTGTTCTTGGATCAGACTTCGCTTCTAGTTTCAGTTGTGAATTGCGGTAACCTTGAAAGAAGGTAGTTTTGCGTCACTCACAGGTCAAGGATTGTCTTTGATTGGACACTCAGCTCTCAGCTGGAGGATGAATTGCTCGAGTTTACTTGGAAGAGTATGGAAACGCAAATATCTCCTTGTTGTTGACACTTGGTACGCCTCACATGTAGGTAACAAAATTGTTCATTACTTTTTTGTGGACTTTTCAAGAGATGTTGTTTGCCAAGTTTTGAAACTATGTTGGATTTTTTACCGTATAGACACCACCACCGAGAGTGCTATCATGGGTTGATCAAACAAAAGGTCTTCTCCATAACGTCGAAGAGCATTTATGCAAAACCTGTTTACACTCCTGAGCTGAGAGATGTCTGGTAGGTTGTGTTTCTTCTTCTAAAAACCCTGCATGTTATTTGTATCTAAACTTGGGATCCTGAGTTGATAGTATATAGGTAGATACATTCGTGGAGCTCCTTTGGTGGACAAGGCAGATCAAATGTTGATTCTGATGTGACCGTCGAAATCGACAGTGGTGAAGCGATCTCAGCGCTTGCTATAGCAGGCCACAAGGGCGACTCACTGGTTTCTTCAGGGCTTAGTTTGCGTGCTCGTTTAGTAGGGAAAGAATATAAGCATGTATGTGGAAGAGCTGATATGTGGGGGTGATGGAGTGGTACCTGAGGTTTCAGCTCATCTTGAAGGTGCACTAAATCTTAGCTTCAACGGTTTTTACCACTCGCCTGTGGGTTCAGACGAAGCAACCGGACCTTTGTATGGTTCACCACCTCCTCGAGTGAGTTTTCAGGTGACTATTAAAATTATTCATCTGAACTTCCTCAAGACTTTTGTTATCTCCCATTGTTTCTATCTCTTCACCCTCAATTCAAACTCCGTTTACATTAATATCTATATGTTCCACTTTAAGATCAAATTCTATCAGATGCCATTAAGTGTGTAAAGATATGATTTTGAAGTTGGAAACCATTTTCGTAAAAGTATCTTTCAAGGTTCCAGATTTCGGGGAATCACTGGATGATGATGGTGGTGATATTTTATTGTTTAGGCGTTTACTTTGCCATAGCGTTGAGGACAAAAAAGCTTTGACTTTTGACTCTGACTCTACCACGTGTGGTTATAAAGTTGGAACCTTTGACTTCTAAGGTCTGACTATCATTTTCATGGTTTCCAGATAGGAGAATCACTGGGAGATAATAGAAACCGGTGTACTCTATTATAGCAAGGAGGAGAGAAACTTGACGACTTTCTGCGGTAGAAGCTTGGAAAGAGAATCCATGGCTTACCTTCCTTGTCACTCTTCACCTTCTTCTTCAGCCGTCTGGAAAAAAGACGTTTTCGTGAGTTTTAGAGGAGAAGATGTGCGTAAAACATTCGTGAGCCATCTATTCTGCGAGCTTGATCGGATGGGGATCAATGCTTTCAGAGACGACTTGGATATTGAGAGAGGAAAGTCAATCTCCCCAGAGCTTGTAGACGTGATCAAAGGCTCCAGGTTCGCCATTGTCGTGGTCTCTAGGAACTACGCCGCCTCAAGCTGGTGCTTGGACGAGCTCTTGAAGATCATGGAATGCAAAGATGCATTTGAACAGACTATCATACCCATTTTCTACGAGGTTGATCCTTCAGATGTGAGAAGACAGAGTGGCAGCTTCGGTGAGGATGTTGAGAGTCACAGTGACAACAAGAAGGTGAAGAAATGGAAAGAAGCTTTGACGATATTAGCTGCGATTTCTGGCGAAGATTCTCGGAATTGGTAAGTTTATTTAGCTTATTTTTGTTTTGCAGTCTCTCATTGGTGTATTCTAAAGTTATAAAGTAATAAATTTTGTATGGTATAGGAGGGATGAGTCAAAGCTGGTTAAGAAGATTGTCAAAGACATTTCTGATAAATTGGTTTCCACTTCATTGGATGATTCAAAAGGGTTAATTGGAATGAGTTCCCATATGGACTTTCTGCAGTCTATGATGTCTATAGAGGACGAAGATGTTCGAATGGTAGGGATTTGGGGAATGGGTGGAGTTGGGAAAACTACGATTGCTAAATACTTATACAATGAACTCTCATGTCGATTCCAATCTCATTGCTTCATAGAGAATGTGAAGGAAGTATGTAACAGATATGGAGTTAGGCATTTACAAGGAGAGTTTTTATGCAGAATGTTTCAAGAGAGAGATAAAGAAGCGTGGAGCCCGGTTTCTTGTTCGAGCATTATAAAGGAAAGGTTCAGGCATAAAAGGGTTTTGATTGTCCTCGATGATGTAGATATATCTGAGCAGCTGAATGAATTGGTGAAGGAGACTGATTGGTTTGGTCCGGGAAGCAGAATCGTTGTGACAACGAGGGATAGACATTTGCTAGTTTCTCATGGTATAGATATAGATCTGATATATGAAGTGAAGTGTTTACCTAAAAAAGAAGCTCTGCAGCTCTTTTGTAACCATGCTTTCAGAAATGAGATTAGAATTCCACATGAGTTTCAGGAGTTATCGGTTCAAGCTATAAACCATGCTTCTGGTCTTCCCCTGGCTTTAAGCGTTTTAGGTTCTTTCCTTTATCGAAGAAGTCAAAGAGAATGGGAAAGGACACTTGCTAGGCTTGAAACTTCTCCTAATAGTGATATCATGGAGGTTCTGAGAGTTAGCTATGACGGATTAGCTGAGCAAGAGAAGGCTATTTTTCTCTACATATCATGTTTCTTTAACATGAAGCATGTTGATTTTGTCACAAGACTTCTTGATATTTGTGGTTATGCCGCTGAAATTGGTATCACGGTTCTCACTGAGAAGTCATTGATAGGCATATCAAAAGGATGCATAAAGATGCATGATTTGCTTCAACAGATGGGTAGAGAACTTGTTCGTCAACAAGCAGTTAAGAAACCGGCAGAACGGTTTCTTCTATGGGATCCTGAAGACATCTGTGATTTGCTGTCAGAAAATTCTGTAAGTTATCTGCATATGTTTCTCTTCTGCTCTTATTTTTTTTCAAAATTTTCAAGTAAATGGTTTTGATAGCTTCTTCTTTTCCTTTTTATAGGGAACTCAACTTGTTGAAGGAATGTCTCTGAACCTCTCTGAAATTTCTGAGGTATTTGCTAGTGATCGTGCTTTCGAGGGATTGTCTAATCTCAAGCTTCTCAACTTCTATGACCTTACATATGATGGAGAGACCAGAGTGCATCTACCTGATGGCCTCAGTTATCTCCCACGCAAGCTTCGTTATCTACGCTGGGATGGATACCCTTTAAAGTCTATGCCTTCAAGATTTCATCCGGAGTTTCTTGTTGAATTTTGTATGAGTAATAGCCATCTCCAAAAACTCTGGAATGGAGTCCAGGTAAATTCTGCATAGAAACTGCCGATCCTTTCTTTTTGGCTACTTATGCTTATTGGACTATAACCATTTCATGTATAAAAAAAATTGCAGCCTCTTAGGAAACTGAAGAAGATGAATCTTTCTCGTTGTAAATACCTACTCGAAATTCCAGATCTCTCAAAAGCTACAAGTCTCGAGGAACTCGACCTTTCTTATTGCCAAGGCTTGGCTGAGGTTACTCCATCTATCAAAAATCTTCAGAAACTTTATCGTTTGTACTTGACTAGTTGCATCCTACTCCAGAAATATAAGTGCAGTACAGAGACAGAGGAATTACCATCGTCGATCAACCGTCTCTCTTGTCTGGTTGAATTGGATTTGTCAAACTGCAAGAGCATCAGGACTCTTCCAAGTTCTGTAAGGCACATGGTGTCACTTAAATCCATGAATTTGGACGGTTGCAAACATCTTGAGAACCTCCCAGACTCATTACAGGACCTCACATCTCTTGAAACTCTTCAAGTGTCTGGTTGCCATAATATCAACGAGTTCCCTTGTCTTTCCACGAAGATAAATGTTCTGCGTATATCTGAGACATCAATTGAAGAAATTCCTGCAAGGATCTGCAACCTCTCTCAGCTTAGGTCATTGGATATTTCAGGAAATAAAAGATTAAAGCATCTTCCGGTAAGCATTTCTGAGCTAAGATCACTTGAAAGGCTCAACCTTTCTGGCTGTTCTGTACTTGAGAGCCTTCCACCAGAAATATGTCAGACAATGAGCTGCTTGAGGTGGCTTTATTTAGAAGGGACCAGCATTAAAGAACTGCCTGAAAACATTGGTAATTTGATAGCTCTCGAGGTGCTTCAAGCTAGAAGAACAGCAATAAGACGAGCACCATGGTCAATTGCGCTACTTACCCGTCTTCAAGTTTTAGCAATTGGGAATAGCTTCTATGCTTCAAAAGGTTTGCATTCTCTATGCCCTCGCTTATCAAAATTTGATAACTTGAGAGCTCTGTGTCTAAGCAACATGAACATGTTAGAGATCCCTAACAGTATTGGTAACTTATGGAGTCTATCAGAACTAGATTTGAGTGGTAACAATTTCGAGTTCATCCCCGCGATCATCAAAGGACTCAGCAGGTTGAACATACTGAATTTAAACAATTGCCAGAGACTTCAAGCATTGCCTGATGAGCTCCCACGGGGTCTCCTGTATATCTACGTACATGGCTGCACATCGCTAGTTAGTATCTCATGCTGCTTCAAGCATCGTTGTTTGCGCAAGCTTGTAGCGAGCAAGTGTTACAAACTGGATCAAGAGGCACATATTCTCATTAACCGCAACGTGAAGCTAGACTCGGCAAAACCAGAACACTTGTACTTTCCTGGAAGAGATGTGCCATCTTGCTTCAGTCACCAAGCTATGGGATCTTCGCTAAGAATACACTTGCCTCAGAGTCAATCGTCTTCTGACATTCTGGGATTTTCCACCTGCATCATGATTGGAGGCAATGGACAGTGCTCGATGAACGATGTCAAGATACGGTGTTCTTGTATTCTAAAAGGAGTTGATGCTAAAGAGCTGGTTGTTATGGATGAGCTATGGTATCCTGATCCAAAAGCTTTCACAAACATGAGTTTTGGATCAGATCACCTTCTCTTGTTCAGCAGAACTTGCATGTCCGTGGGAGCTTACGACGAAGTCTTCTTTGAGTTTTCAATCGAAAACACAGAAATAGATTCTTCTAACCCCCTTGTAGAGGTTAAAAAATGTGCGGTGCACCTCATAACGTTTAAAGACATGTTACACGAGCGTGATAGCTCCTCCTCACTACTGTTCTCTGAGCACATTCACAATCCTGATTTGGAGTTTTCAGAAGCATTCGATGACCCAAGGGTTCCGAAAAAAAGACTAGATGAAATAGATTACTTGTATAAGGAGCAACCAAATCCTAAGAGGATCAAGTTTCTTCCTGTTCCTTCAGCTCGAAAGCGACATTCCAAATTACAACAACCGAATGTTGCACCAGAGTGAAAGTTGTTTGTTTGTTTGTGGTAACTTCGTATGCATAATAAGTCTATAACGATTGATTCATATCTTTTGTTTCGATAACATCAACGCGTCATAAATATGATCTTTTGCTTAAGCCTTTGAACTTTTTAGGTTATGTATCTCTCCCTACTCCTTAGTCTGGTCTTGTTGTGCCATGTCTAATCTTTGTGTGATGCATCCAAACCATGTATTTGCTTGTTCACGGTTCTCTAATTAAAATATGAGAACATTCACAATCTGATTTGGAGTTTTTTGGCTTGAAAGTTACACCAGAGTGAAAGTTCTTGTAACTTTGTACATATCAACTGATCCATATATTTTGATAGCATCAAAGCAGTCATGAATTTTGATCTTTGAACAAGCAAGCTTTAACATAAATCTCCACCAAATTAAAAGCAAATACAATCTGAAACCTCCCAGGAATACAACTTTGCCACTACATCATCAACTCTACACTAGACAAAACTTAAATCTTTCTCTACCTACAAGAGCTGTTTACAAACAAAATTCTTTATCTTTCCGGATTGTACTTGAGATGTTGCTCGTAGAATTCAATCAGCTGTCGTCCAGAAAAAAAAAACACAAAACAGACGAAGCTTTTAGAATCTTCCAAGTGACTACAAAAATGCAGAAGAAAAGCCATGAAAGATTATCTCACCAGAAGAGGATTGTGAGCCTTGAGAAATCTGTTGTCTACCATCACTTCCTCTCCATCAGACCTATGAGGAGTAGCAGCCAAATAAGTAACAAAAAGGAGTTTGAATTCAACTGACCATAAGTGTGAAGAGACAAACCTCAGAGCCAAAAAGGTCACCAACACGTCTTGTACATTGTTTGTCACAGATGAAGAAAACTTCACTGGTTTAAGGATCTTAGCAATGTCCAGCTCCTCCATCTTGCTTTTCTGAGAGAGGTTGTTGTTATTTTCCAGCACACCAGGATACTCGTTCCCTATCCTCGCGACTCCACCAAAAGAGTCTAATGTAGCCAACTCTTGTGTCCCTGCATTCTGATCTGTAGCTGCTGTCGTCTGGTTGTTGTTGTTATTGTTGTTACTTGTGGATTCGTCTTGTTTGAATCTTTTCACAGAACCAGACTTCCTCCTCTTAGCACCTATGAACCCACTGTTCTTGGGATAAACCTTGAGAAGGCCATTTGGTCTTACATTATCACCACCTTCTGTACCAATGCCTCCTCCTCCACCGTTACTGTTAACAACTGGTCCCCTCAGCTCGCTAAGCGTCGGATCATAATCTTTCTCTACACTCCTGCTGTTAGCTTCGACTTGGTTGCCTGCATAAGCAGTTTCCCCGTCTCCTTTTCCTAGACTCGAACCACCGCAGAGGTTGTCGAGTGGACCACCACGAATGTTATTAGGAAGGCTAGAGTTGTTAAGAGATGTGAAAGAGTCTGATCTCTCAGAAGCATCATGTGATGTATTAGATGTTAAACGTTGCTGCTTCTTCTTCAACTGAGGATTAGAAGTAGAACCTCCTCCTTGATGTTTACGCTTCCTTCCTGGCTTCCTTCCAGGCTTCCCTGGCCTCAAACTTTTGAAACAAAAGAAAGCAATTTTTCACTACTTTGAAACAACCAATCGAGAAAAAAAAGTTCACATGAGATGCATTTTTTACCTTCCTTCAAATGCATCTATCACATCAGCAATAGACTGGAGATTCTCTTTAGGCTCCCATGTGTTGGCAGTTTCTGGCCATCCACGCCTTACCACAAACCAGAGTTTATTAAACTTATGTCAATGGAAAAAGCATATGTTGTTTGACCAAGAAACAATGGTTTGAAAGAACTCACCATTTAATTAGATACTGGACCTTTCCCTATGATCAACCAAAAGGCAGAATCAATCAATCAATCAATCCCAAAAAAAAACAGATATCAAACATTAAAGCTGAGCATTCAATGTTCTGCTAAGTTTGGATTATTTACAGTTTCAATAAAGGAGACAACTTTCTCATACCAATGTGTTGTAAGAAAACGAACGATGTAAAAGAAAAAACAAAAGGAGCTTACTTTACGAACTCGCTTACGACGAATAGCTTCGATTTCGAAAAACCCTTCATCAAGCTTTGGCCTTTCCTCTTTCCCTTCACCTCCTCCTCCATCTTCTTCATCCTCTTCTTCGTCTTCGTCGTCTTCTTCTTCCTCTTCCTCATCCTCCGTACGCCTATCATCACCCATCTCGCGAAGAATTGACTCTCCTCCTCCACCTCCTCCGTCGTCACTGCCAAACCCACCGTCTCCACTTCTCTTCCCGCTTCCTCCGGCTGTTTCCACCGCCGTCTCCGCCTCGCCGGCGTCATTCACCACCTGGGTTTTCTTCTTAACAACTGCCCCTTTCATTCTCCGAGTATTCGAGCTCAATCTGGTAATCGCGTTTCTCCTCTTCGTCTGCGAGATCAATGGAGGAAGAAGGAGAAGGAAAGATTGAAACTTTTTCCAATTTTTTTCGAGAGGAAGAAGAAGACCAGACCTGTTGTGTGACCTCCCCTGAATGAAGACCAGCTTTCTCCCTTTTTATTGTCCTTTTTTTTTTCTCGATAGGAAAACATCAAAATTAAAAAGATAATTATAAACAAACTTATACAAAAATAATAAATACTGTTTAGTAACTTCAGTTGAAATTTTGTTGTATTAATGACGTGAGATGATGTTAATCCAGACAGTATTTGAAAGAAAAAAAGGCTTAATTAGAAGATAGAAACAAAAACATTCAAGGAATTAAATGATTTTCTCACAAATACAAATGGAATTTCTTTAAGAAATAGAGAGAAACTTTGACCAGCAAAATAGATACATTTGAATAGACAATAAAAAGAAATCTAGTAAAGATGGAAACAAATATAAGCTGAGTAATTTTTTATCTTGCATCTGGCTATGATACACTGTATAGATAAGGATGTTAAAATGAGTCTAAATTCATGAACTAATTCAGTCCAGCTCATATTTTTATGAGTACAAGTTATATTTTCTAAGTTATGTTTTCTAGTTCATTTATTAAAACAGTTTAATGATCAAATTTGATTTAACTTACAAATTATATGAGTGAGATTTAATGAATATGAATTTGATCTTTTTAGAGTTAAAATATATATAACACAGTCTGTGCAGATACGCTCATCTCCACAAATTGAATGGTTTTTCCAATGTTAGTTTTATGTTTTGTATAAGCATGTGTAGCGTCTACTCATGACATTATTACATGGTTCCTTCATTACGATGCTATGTTTTTCTCATGTTCCAAATTGTTTCACTACTATATTTCAGTTCAATGGTTACCATTTCGTACATAAAACATTTTTGTTAAACTGCATGAACACGAGAGTATGTTCTTCAGTACCATAATACGATAAAGATTATAGATTAATTTGCTTGATAAGGGGAAAAGGTAAATAAAAAGGAATGGAAAAATAAAGAAATATTTGTAATTCTCATGCATATGTTTTTGAGAACATTGAAGTTGCTTGGTAATATCTATTACTAACAGCACTTTCCTCACGCCTGCAACCATCTTCAAGCTCGACAGGGACATCCGCAACATCATCACCTCCCGTCGACATAAACAAAGCTTCCACAACATAATGACGTTATGGATTAAGATGATTCCAATCTTCTTCATATCCACTAATCAACTGTGCTTCTCTTGTTTTTTTTTTCTGGCAACCAAAAATTAAACTCTTCACTTCTTAATAATATTTACAGTTTAGCAACCAAAAAAATTATTACTGCACCGATAAGAAATTTTTTAATGAAACGTCGAGTTCATATTAGTCTGAAAGCTGTTTAGCCACCACGTTTCAGAGTTATTAATCATTGTAAATCTTGAGATTTTCGACGCTTGTTGTTCAAAAAAAAAAGAGATTTTCGACGCTTAGAAACTAAGATAGATACATCGCCTTATAAAGTTTTGATATAGAACAAATAATTATGGAACTTTGTTTTAATATGTATATTACACGGGAAAAGACAGCAAATAAAACATACTGCAATCAAAATCTGTGGGTGGTATTGGGAGGACGTTGCCATTGCTTTCATTATCTTTATTTTTATGATTTACAGCTTGGTATCTCTCTTATACAAAGAAAATTAACAACCAGGGATTGGATTGTTGTCAGTGTATTCGACGATCAAGATAGCTAACGATTTGCTGTTTTTCGTTGAGACTGATCAGTTCAGTTGACATTTGTGTTATAGACGAACGATGGAGATTCTTGATGATTAGCTCGAGATTTTCCCTCAACATAATTAACTTGAGCTAATAATCTTATGTTTTGTCTTTGTGATTCGCAAAAGGATACGAATGTCATGAAAGTGCTTCCTCGTGATTTTGGATATACAGTTTCATTAGGTTGTGAATTATTATAGGATTCGCATTTGTATTTTCATTTAACAATAGCGCTTCTTTTATAGTTGTTTTTACAATTTCAAATGGGGATGAAACAAGAAAACATGTAAGCTTACTAAAAATTTAGTTTTGATTTGACATAAACAATTGAGTTTCTTATCAAATGGTAAGGTAATGAAACTTTTGTAAAATTTTGAAATATAGTGTATACGAGTTCTTTCCAAAACCGATGATTACAAGTACCCAAACAATTCAATTTTTCTACAATCAAAATACATAACCAAACAAAACTCAAAGTATATTAAAAGCAGACAAAAGATTGCTTAAAATCTGAACAACGACCATTTTTCAAAAACCAAGAAAAAAAGGAGGATAAACCTTATTAAACTCTTTTTCAAAGTTACGAGAGTTGCACTAACCTAATAATGCAATCTCAAACACCAGAAATATTATACCAAACTATAAAAAGAATATTGTAAAACTTCTTAAATGATTTAAACATATATATGTATAATCACTTTCTCTCTTCATCTCTCGTCGTGATAGAACTCGATTCTAGAGAATGTGGCTTTAGAGTCCAGATTTTCATACGCTCGTTCGTCTTCTTAACCTGTAATTAGGTCAAATTCAACTTTAATTAATATATTGAGTTTGTGCTCAATCGAATTAACTAAAGAGTAAAAGACAAAGTTTTTTTTTTTTACTAAAGACAAAGTAAATTACCTCCATTTCCCAATCAGTTTTGTAAATAACATAAGACAATATCAACGTTTGCATACCAACTCCAACTAACATTCCTGACCACAGTCCCTGCAATTAAAGGCATACAATATCGGTTAATTAGAATATGAATAGTCTTATAATGATGATATATAAACTAATAATAATTGACATATAATTTCATTCTTTTTTCTTTTTTTCTTTCTCTGATACAAAAAACGTTCATTATAAGAAAGTTTTTGAGTTGAATAAATTTAACATTTATTCCAGAAAAAAAACTAGTAATAATTAGTGAACCTTGTAAAAGTTTAGAATTACTGACCTTAACACCAAAACGGAAAATGTTAATAAGGATGAACCCCAAAGGAATACCAACTGCATAATAAGTTGCTAAGTTCACAAATGCTACCATACTCTGCATCCCTGCTCCAATCGCTACTCCTGTTTATTCAAAAGTATTTTTTTGGTTGTTAGAATAAAACTTTATGTTATACATTATATTAGTATATGTATAGTAAATGGGTTTTGAGTATTTACTAACCAGAGAGAATGGGCTGGACAATGTTTAAGAGTATGGATATGCTAAGGACGATAGAGAGATCAGCGACAGCGTCTGAAACTTGGTGGCTATCGGAGAACAAATACGAAATCTGACCACCAAACGCTAAGCAAAGAATAGAACATAACACACCAATCACCGCTGATACCACAAGCACCACTTTTATCGAGAATCTCACTGCGTCTGCATCTCCTTTTCCCAATTCGTTTGCTACTCGTACGCTACATTGATTAATAGATTGCAACATATAGTATAGTACTAAGCAAATAAATCTAATACAAAATATCTTATAATTAGTGTAGATAGGTTACATACCATGCTGCACCCAACAAGCCTAAGCTTATGTTCATCTCCCAAGTGTATATATATTGGCTGTAAATGGATTGAGGATGTAGTTTTTAAATGGTATAATAAAATTACATATTTAATTGCATGAGGATTTAAGTTATACCATATAGAAAATGCAGAAATTGCAATATTGGCATCCTTTGTATATCCAGACATTAAGACAATGATGCTCATATACCAATACTCTAAGCTGTCAAAAGCAAAAAAATAAAAAAAAATAAATAGGTAAAACACAAGAAGAGTCATTAGTCATCATGTTTTACCCTGAAAAAAAACTTACCAAAGCATGAATCCAGAGGAAATGGATAACTTGAGCATTGGAAAAAGATCAACAAAAGCAGCAGTGCTAAAGCCGGTCCAAGTATGCGGGCACCATCCTCCAAACACGTACACAAACTCGGCAATTACCACTGTCCACGAGCTTATATTAAGTCCTAGAAGCGCACCATGGATTCCCATCCCCATCACGCTCACGCACCACCACGTGGCCACAATGTCCACAACCAAGGCTACGGTCGAGAGAACGCCTATGATGGCGTTCTTCATCTGTGCTTGGAGATACATTTGCATTGTCATGGTGAATACGATGCTGTATAGATAAGGAATAACCCAAGGATAGATCTCGTCTACGGTCTTGGTGATCTCAACGTTTTGGCCTAGTAGCCGAAGAATGGGACCTGCGAAGATGATGAAAGGGACAAAGAGAGTGGCTGTAAAGGTGTCTACTATCCAAGAACGTTGTAGATATATCCCCATCATGTGATATTGTTGTGCTCCGTAGGCTTGTCCACATAGCGTCTCCGTCGCACTTGACATACCGGCCTGTGACAAAAAAAAAAAAACACATTATATATACACATTCGATTCAATCATACAATCTTTTTGTTTTGAACTAATTCTTCATTCAATCATACAATCTTGGTTCCATCATAACGATTCTCACTCGTTGTTTATTCTTTCATTTGTTTTTTTTTCTGCAATAAAAGATGTGAGATGTTTATCTTTTTTATTTCGTTTACAATTTGCGTTTAGCTACTATATATTTGGACATGGCTCCTACCTTTAAATCAAACCACCACGTTTTATTTAGTGTTTTCACAAGTAATTTTTTTTTTAACTTTTCTCTTTTTTTGCATGTTACCGTTTACAGTTACTTTTATAGTGAGAAATGTTTGTAAATGCAATATTCTAACATACACACACACATATATATATATATAAATGTCGATAACCTGGATTCAAACCGATCATGGATCATTAGGTGCTTACCATAACACCATAGATGAAACGAATGAAAGTGCTTTGAATGAGAGCATAAGCAGCAAGACCCGTTTCACTGGAGTGGCCAATGAAGGCTTGAGCCACGACTATGCAACCAAACGACATCACTCTGAACAAAGTTGATGGTAAAGCTATTCTCCACATCTTTCTTACTTCACTCCAAATCTTCTTTGTCAGGTAGAGACTCTCTCTCCTCTGTTCTGTCTCTGACCCATTTAGCAGTCTCTCTTCCATTTCTCCACCACCTCTACTCATTTTCCTCTTTAATTTCTATAAACAAGAATTAAAAAAATACTAATTACTCATATAGACATGTTACAAAGATAAATTAAGCTTCAATCCAAACTTCATCTTGGTTTTAGAAATTTTGTTTAGCACAGCTATGCAATCGATTAGAGAACTAAGAGCATGCGCAGTGTAAGAGTATTTTCATGAGTTTCTTAGAAATAGAATAATCAAAAATAAAGGAAAATAAGTAGAATGGAATAAAAAGAAAAGATAAGAATATGATCGATTTTACACCAAAAAAGAGAGAATATGATCGATTCGTCTCTGATAGACTCTAGTCTCAGTCTCTCTATGAGAAACTTTCAGCAAACATGTCATTTTTTTAATGGTCAATACCTTTTAAAAGTATATATTTGAGAAACTCCACTAAAAACTAATCGACGATGATGGCCTAAATATATCTAATTCATCAAACTTCTTTTTTTCATTTCTTGATATAGGGTTTTCTATCATTAGATATCTCATATCTATATATATGCATGTGATCATTAATGAAGTATATTCTACAAGATTTTAAAAGGTATGGAGTGATTTACTTACCTGTCGAACTTGGTTCAAGTGGTAAGAGTCGGAGAAACCGAGAACAACAACAACAGCAACAAAATTATTTTCTGAGAACGGAGAGCAAAAAGTTGTTTATTACCGAGAAAAATCAAAAAAAAAACAACAAAGACGAAGAAGAAGAAGAAGAGAGGCAAGAGGAAATTAAGTGTAATCTTCTCTCCCTCTCTCTCACTCTGGAAAACTGTTGTGAGTCTAAACTAAAATGCTTAGCTATATATAATGAGAGACGGAGAAAGGAGAGAGTGGATTTATACAACGTGTATATACAGACACTAAAAATGCATATGTCCTCTGATGTGAAAACGTTAACGAAAAAGGCTGTCGTTTTGTGCCAGGACAACAATAATGTGAAGTTTTAGAAACCAAGTGCTGATTTTAATTTTTGCTGACTTTTTTTTTCTGTGGTCTGTTACTGTTAAACCGCTTTTTTGTATATTACGAATGGATCCAATCTCATATGATACTTACATTTCATTTATGACAACATTAACGTACATTGTTATCTCGACTACAAAGATTCAAAATAAATGGTTATATTGTGCTATGTTTCTGATGGACAACTTTACTCTTAACATACAAACTAAAAACTCTGCTACATACAGATTTTCATTAATCTACAATAATTCATGTTCTTTGACATTCGAAATCTATTGATATAAAGAATAGTTATGTGAATGGATTTTTGTTTTGCTGTTGATTTCCAAATAACAAACGTCGTTAAAATATACTCCCTCTGTTTCACAAAGTTACATATTTTAGAAAAAAAAATTGTTTCAAAAAGATACATATTTTGTATTTTCAATGCATATTTTATCAAATTTTAATGATTAATTGCAAATTTCAAAAAACTTAATTGCACTTATTGAATTTTTATTTGTTTAAAATTATAAGAAAAAGATCAGCACAAAAAATTATGCTTTTATTATATTTTTTATTAATATATGTGAAAAGTTTAAAATATGTATCTTTGTGAAACAGAGGGAATATATATTTCTGGCAGCCGTCGTTAAAAAAAAAAAAAATATATATATATATATAACCTTTAAAAGGATCAAAAGTATATGACATGGACTCCGAGAGAGCCAATCAAGCTTGTAGGTGTTATCCACGTGCTGGAAATAAACATCAAACCCATGCATCCCCAAAATCAAAAGTTTGGACTTTTGGATAAAATCTCACTCGTCAAAGAAACAATGGCCAATAGTGAAACAAATAGATGCTTTTGCTTTAGGTTAGGTTTATCATGTCATATCTAAACGACAATAGTTGGCATAGCTTTCTGTAAAAGTTCCTTTTAAGTGCTCAAACAATTAAAATTATTGTTCCTTTCTTAAACAATTTTCTTGATTGTTCTTTTTTGGTAATTACTTTTTTCTCAGACCCTTAATTTTTCCTCAAAACTAAAAACCTACGTCAACAGAAAAAGAAGAAGCTAAAACCTTTGCACCAAAAAAAAAAAAAGAAGAAGCTAAAACCTAGAAGAGCTACGTCCCGTTTGATAAGAAAAACTAAAAAAACTACGTCAACAAAAAAAAAAGAAGAAGCTAAAACCTTGAAGAGCCACGTCCCGTTTGATAAGAAAAGCAGCTAATATTCCAAAAAACAACGTCCCGTCTAGCACACAGTACGCGATGTTTTAGAGACACCTTCGATTAGGGGTGGGCGTTTTATCCGTTAAATTTGATTCGATTCGTTATTCGTTTCGATTCGATCCGAAAAATCCGAATATCCGTAAGTCTTCGAAGCAAAGAAAATATTAAAATTCAATATCCGTTAAAAACGAAGCAAATCACAAATACTAAAATTTTTAAAGGCGAATATCTGATCCGCTCCGGTTTTTATACAAATAAATGAATATCTATAATTAAATATATATAAATTTTTACTTTAACATATATTTGTTGTTATTTATAAAAATATATAATGTATTAAATTAAGGAAAGAATATAAAATCTTTCTAAAAACTACAATTTTATAAAACTATGTGTTTTATCAAAAAAGATTATTTTATTATAAAAAAGTATGGAACATATAATTTCACTAATATTCACTTTTGCTTTAATATTATGTAATATTATTTTTTTTAAAAACAAAAACATGTATAATTTTGTTAGATTTACGTGTATAAAACATGGTGTATGAGATATCCGTAAATATTCGTAAATATTCGCAAATATTTAAAAAAGTTATGAATATCCGGAAAACCAAATATCCGTATTTCTCCGAAGCAAAGCAAATCGGAAAATCAGAAAATCAGATATTCGTAAGATACGAAGCAAATCGCAAATACCAAAAAATATGGTACTATCCGATCCGTGTCCACCCCTACCTTCGATGACTCAAGAGTAAACGGGGGACCCGTATTAGCTACACGTTATGAATATAAGTTTGTGACAATTCATTCCTAGCAATGTGTCCACGTTTCAATTGGATACGTTCATCTTTTTTGTTTTTATTCTTGTCCTACTAATCCTTGCATTAACTTCTTAAGAACAATAAAGACGACTTTTAATTATGATACGTATATTTCAGCTATTTAGTATGAATATATTTCTCTTTATTTTACGTGCCTTACACTTATGACTCATCCATCCAACTTCTGGCCAGAGTTATAACTTACATTTCTTGGTTGTCAAGTATTAAATTGTAGCATGCAGCAACATGTGGGTAGTTTTTGCTTTTGTTTAAATTTTACTAGTTAGCTAACTTTAGAACTTGAGATTCCAATGTTATTGGTTTTCACGTTTCATATGCACCAAACATCTATGAATATGATGAGTGTTTTTCAGTCAAAACTAAATCATTGATTATGACGAGAAACAGAGATGACCTTTTTCTCAAAAGAAGACCTCGGTTAAAGTCGATATGGAAAGTACCGATTGCATCGTCAAAATTGAATCAAATTGATGATGACGATAAACAAATTTCTTGTTAAAAAAAACTTCTTATAATACAATCTTCCTGCTCCAGAATAACTAACTTTCATGAATTTAAATGGCTTACCTAACGACTGACAAGATGACGATGCCCTTTAAGCTAATATCCGAAAGAGTAGCGACTTTTCATTCCTGTTTTTTTTTATATATATATCTTGCATATATCTTATATGATTTACATACTCCGTATTTATAAGTTTTAGGACTGAATAATATATTGGAACTACGAAATTATATAACATGTTTTAGTTCCGAATATGTGAAATACATGGATCTCAACCTAAAAATTATAATGTTTAAAATAGATTTTTGACAGACTATCTATTTCTCTAAGAATGTTGTAAGGTTTTTGGTTTTTATGATTTCAAATGAAATTATTATTTGGCCTTTTGATATAGCTAAAAATAAAAATTATGTAATTATATTTAAATAGATGTATATTACTAGTGTTACAAAAAAAGATGTATATTACTATATTTACAAACGTAGATGCATATTACTATATTTACAATAATACTTAATATGCAACGACAGTTGTGTGGAATGGATTATCATTTAAGGACATATAAATTGTTTAAAAGAAAAAATCAGCATAGTTTTTGTGAGACAACAATTAGAATATTTCCAACTCATCTCTATATATATTTATATGAAAATCTATTTAAATTCGTCTTGGTTTCTTTCTATAAAATAGAAATATTTATTTTCATTTATATTTAGGAGAATAAATAATATTACTATATTTTACTTTATATTTAGGAGAATATTATTTTAATATTACATTGAAGTGGATTCCACTTGTATTATAGAGTTATTCTATTTTAAAAGGAAAATAACAAAATATAGAAATGATACTAAAATGATGAGTTAAAACTCTCCTGGAAGTCTTGCCACATATTAACATGGACTTTTGATTCTGGATGAACCCTTACTAAATAAAATAGGTTTGCTAGTTTTGACCCATGCAGGAACGATTTAGCTAACATTTTAACCCCAAAAAGAAGAAGATGAATCTGTCATTGGTGTGGACTAGTGGACGGTGGAAGATTGAAGAGCGTCGAGGACCGGTGTGGATATGTCCACTGCCTGGTATTATTAGTATTTAATTTATTAGTTTCATTTATTGTTATTTATTATGATAATGGTATATTTCTGCTCGTGTCAATAAAAATGGCCGGACCGAGTAGGTGGTTCCATTGAAGAAATGGGAGACCATATTAGCTACGTAGACAACTTCTTGAGCACATCCTCATATATCCGTGTCACCTCATTTTTGTTTGGTATTGCAAATAAATATTTGTATCTTTAAATGTGATTGCGATCAAAATCATATTTTGTCTTTGTATATTTGATATAAAACTAACAATATGGTTATCTTATTTGTTTCAGCGTATAGAGCGTGACCAAATATAACCTACATAAACAAAAACTCAAAACTAAATCACTGAACATTGTAACCGAAAACCGATTTTGTCACTATTAAAACAACAATCGTCAACCCATAAGTTAAGTATTCAATCTATGGTTGATCTCTAATTCAATACAAAATTATTGGATTTTAGAGTTTTAAAATATATTTTAAATAATGCTTAGTCGTAAATACATCATCTAGGGCTTGACTGGTTTCCCCACTACCACCTGCAAACGCAGCTTTTGCAGTTGCTAGCGGTTGACAGCATTTCGAAACAATCATACAAACCGCTACAAATTGCTTCAAACCGTTCTGAAACCTCTTGACATCAAAAGCTAGTTCCACCTAATGTTTGCGATTGCGGACGTATGTGAGTGGATAAATAAATATAAAATTATTTTCAAAATTTTCTATAAAATTTTAAAAATAGAAATATTATAAATAAAAATATATACATATTTTATATATTGATTTAAATTCAAAAAAATTATCATAATTTGTTTTATAATAACTTTCATCTAACTATTCATTAGACTTTCTAAAAATTAATATACATACATATATAAAAATATACACTTATATAAGACGAAATAAAATTTTCTTTTAAAATTTTTAATATAAATCTTCAAAAAGAAGTTTATTAAAATTATACCTTTCAACTAATTAAAAAAATTAAATAAATAAGTATAATATTTTTATTAATCATATTATATTGATAATTATTATATTTTATTGAAATAGTTTTTTTTATATTTTTATAATGTTATAATATGTTAATATTGGTAATTTAATTATTAAACTGCTGTAATATCTTATAATCAACCAGTCACAAATATTCCACAAACGCAAAAATTTTCAAAAGTTGTGTCAATCATATAAAGCGCATAATGACGCTTGAAACCGTAACCACCCGCATCCGCAAACTCCCGTAGCCGCAACCGCTGTGTTTAAACCAGACTCTTACTATGATAAACAATTTACCATAGCTCTAAATCAGAACAGTAACTAAATAAACTCATTTCATTTTTCAGTATATCTTGAAATTGTACTTTCAAGCTATTAATTCTTTTTTTCAAAGCTATTATAATTCATTAAGATTTGATTTCTCAGACTTTTACAAATTCAACAATATGGTATATATTAATATGCTTAAAAAATATTATTTTGTAAACTAAAATATTTTTTATTTAAATAATTCAATTTTCTGAAAATAGAAAGATGGAAGTCAGAAAAGTAAAATAATAGAAAGATATAGTGGGCAAATGACTCAAATCGAGGATGTCCGCTATTATCACCGAAACCGAAATAATAAAAATGATTTGATTGATGGTATTCTAACTTCCAGGAAAAAGTGCATTATTGAAAGTTTCCTTTAATTTTATACTGGAAAAAATATTAGCCACAAGAAATATGTTGGTCATGAACATTATCATAGAGAAAGCCTTGTTACAACAAAAAAACACTATCATAACTTTTTTCTCGGAAAATTTAATTATGTTTCTTTTTCTCCTTAACTGTTGTGGTGCAATTGGGTATTTATGAATGAATATGAAACTTAGGTTCAGGACCATTTTGCGTTGCCACTAACAACAGTCCTTCGTGCATATGTTAATGTTTAAGTTGGGTGTATAAAAGACATATATAATTAATCATATAGAGTATAGGTGTAGTAGGACCAAACCAATAACAATAAGCAGTCAAAAGATAATATGGATGAATCATGATATGAAAGCAATGTATTTTGCATGAATCATGATTAATAAATGGTATCAATATAAATAATTAGCATAACCACGGTTAAGTATCATACAAATGATAATAAAAATCAAAAGCTACTTAACTCTGCCTCATTTAAGTAAATGCGCTAGATATAGATCTGTTTTCGCTTCTATTTCTCTGATTAGGCGTACTCTGGAATGTGTTTCGTCATTGTTGTCTAGTCTTTTTGCCTTTGATGGGTTTAGAGTTACCTTCTTATATTTACACAAAAAGATATTTATCTGCAGTTGCAAGTTCCTACATCCCATAAGTTTAAACCACTAAAAATTCGAACCTTTTCTCTTATCATTATATGACGAGAGAGGGTTGGTTAATGATTGGTAAAAATTCAGACAAAGATTAATGTGTGTCATTTTAACTGAACAGTAGTATATTGGGACCTACTAGTATGTTTTCGTATTGAATTAACTTTTTCATGAAATATGTGTACCACTTTTGTGAACTATATGCCAGTTGCCGCTCCAAATATAAAAATCCATCAAATCTATCTATTTAACTGAAAAACAAAAACGGTAATCAATTCAATGCAAATTACTGTCAATAATCAACAAAATATTATCTCTTTTTCTTTCTTTTTTTTTGCTAAAATTATCTCTTGCATTATAAAAGTTTTTGCATGTTTTCCTTTTTTTGAATAAATTATTTTGCATGTTTTTCTATTTTAACTATTCATTACTTATGCAGTAAAACATAAAAAGCACTATAATAAAGTTTAATAAGCAGCAAATTTTCTGAGCCCAAACAAAATGAATGTGACTGAGTTTGATTTTAAATGAAGATATCACGAATTCAAATTAAACATGCACCTCAAAACTCTGTTTCTGCCGTTGATGAGATCCAAAACCAGCTTCTTGGTTTTTGTAATTATTTTTTTTTTTGGTAAAATGGTTTTTGTAATTATTAACCGTAAGTAACTAGCGTTTTTTTCTCTACGAGTTACCGCGTGGCACAAGGGTTTGCTCATTTTGCTGGAGCATTCAGGTCAGGTGTAAGAGCATCTGCAATGGAGGTATTTAAAGGGAATCCTTAGGGAAAAAATAATTAAATAATCGGTAGACTTCACCAAAAGCTAAAGATTTAATCTTTAAAATCTCTAAATAAGGATTCATTCTTAGTGAATTCTTGCACTATTTGCGGGTCCCTACGAAACGTGGCGGCCCGCGATTGGTTGATTTTTTTTTAATTATTATTTCTTAATCTGAAAAAGTTAAAAGACATTTTTTCTAAGGATTCCAATGAGAGTAACACCATTGCAGGTGCTCTAAGTATCTTGCCTTGGTTCATAAAAAAATGATTCCCTCGCAAACAATGAAAGATAACTCTACTCTTTGACAAACCAATACTTCTATAACACCTTTTAACCAATAACCAGACACCGATATTTTTGGTTCCAATACTTCTGTCCCTAACTGAAAATATTGTACACACACAACTGAAAATTATTTTGGTTAGTTTACTAAACACTGTATAATTCTACGTGTACACACGCAATACAATGCATGGTTGTACTAATTCCTAAAATATAAAGATGGACCGGCATATTCCACACGCAACACACGTACGTCATCGAGATTTCATGTGATATTTTAAATGGGGAATCTAGGACTCCTACCAACACATTACATGCTATTTAGAAATATACCAAATACCGCTATTTGATCACTGTACAAAGTCGAATATGAGTCTGATATCCCTACACGATAGGCAACAGAGAAAAAGTAGTATAGTAGGCAAAATGTTTTACGCTGACAGCATACATATTCATATCTTTTTGTCTGATAAAAAAATTCTAGAAGAAGTCTAGTTTTTCAACCAAAGTTTTCAAATTTGAAATTGTAATTTCTTTTGCTATTACATCTCAACAGTCGTCTCTCTCTCATCTATCATACGCAGAAAGAACTTTCTTTGGGTGTTCACCTACTCAAGTTTGGAGAAGAGAGAAAACCTAGAAACAAGTACAGTCTTTGCTTTAATGGGTCGCAAATCTATGGCTGTTGAGTTTCTCCGCCTTCTGCGACTACGCCGGCAACTGCTGTGGCGGTGACTTTGCTTGCTCATGCGTTTCGATATCATTCGACTGACGAGGAACTCATGAGCTATTACTTGAAGGGAAAGATTTTGGGTAAAATTGTAAGCCTCAATGCAATTGGGGTGGTTGATATCTACAAGCATGAGTCGAATATTTGATCACTGTACAAAGTCGAATATGACTCTGATACCCCTACACGATAAGCAACAGAGAAAAAGTATTATAAAGTAGTATAGTAGGCAAAATCTTTTACGCTGACAGCATATATATTCATATCTTTTTGTCTGATAAAAAAATCTAGAAGAAGTCTAGTTTTTCAACCAAAGTTTTCTAATTTGAAATCGTAATTTCTTTTGCTATTACATCTCAACAGTCGTCTCTCTCTCATCTATCATATGCGGAAAGAACTTTCTTTGGGTGTTCAGCTACTCAAGTTTGGAGAAGAGAGAAAACCTAGAAACAAGTACAGTCTTTGCTTTAATGGGTCGCAAATCTATGGCTGTTGAGTCTCGGAACTTCTTTTTCTCTTTTTATTTCAACGTATCTGTGTGATTTGGATTTATCTGTGAGAGATAAAAAGATGCTAAGACAATTCCTGGTCATCTTACTGAGAGGTTTCTTTGCTGTGACAGCTATCATCGTCTCCGTTGTCAAGTAATGACTTTCTCAGATGCAAGTGTAGTCTTAATGTATAAACTTCTCGTTCATATACTTTCATATGGGTTTGTGTTTATTTTGTTAATTGGTCCACTTAGTTCTTTTTAATGTGTTGTAAGATACTGTTGGATCTTGTGTTCAGAAACTTTGTTCCATCTTATGTAAGTCTGTGGATTTAATGCAACTTAACTGTCCAAGTTTTAATGTAAACTGCTACTCTTGAACATAACCTTTTACTCTTAATAGTAATCATATATATCAGTTACAATTGTCACTTTTACTATTTGACTCTTGTTATGTATCTAGTGCATATGTAGCACTGTCAAATATCCCCGAGTTTTTATTCTCAAGTTGTTATCCGTGTTGGCAAATAAAGTGTTGTCCATCATTTTATATGTATGGCTAAGCTAAAATTCAAATTGCCATCATTTTCGGAATGATAATTTTGAATCCTTTGTAACCGGCTAAATATGTTCTACACAATCTAAGATTTAATATATACGTCCATGATATATTGTATCCGTCTACTACTTCAACTAATTAAAAGGATATGTTGAAATCTTTCGGATTTAATATGTATGGCTAAGCTAAAATTCAAATAACCATCATTTTTGATAATCAAATATTTGAATCATTTATACCCGGCTAAACTCCTCTATACACACGCTAAGATTTAATATATACGCCCATGATATATTGTAGCCGTCTACTACTTCAACTAATTAAAAGGACATGCTGAAACCTTTCGTTGGATCTAATATGTATGGCTAAGCTAAAATTCAAATAACCATCATTTTCGATAATCAAATATTTAAATCATTTATAACCGGCTAAACTTCTCTATATACACACTAAGATTTAATATATAGATCCATGCTATATTGTAACCGTCTAATTATCATATTATCAAAGCATAGGTATTTTATATGTAGTACTAGAAGTTCTAAATTTTTTGTAACTATTATCAATATATAGTACTCGAAGAATTTAGCATCTTCAATACAAATTAGTTGCAACTACATTTATATACCTGTTTTACAAGATTAGTTCACTTTGTCACTGAACAAAATATAAGACAACTAACTATGATCTTTGTGTTAGTTCACATCGTGTCAATGATAAGCAAATCAATATTTTTTGTAAAAAATTTAACAAGCCAAAAGGGAAAGCAAACCATGCTAAACTTTCTTATAACTGGTTTTGTAAAAACCATCCCTATTCGATTACAAGAAATTTCCATTGCTATAACAAGTTTCCAAATTTTATAACAAACAAAGTCTATTTATGGATAAAGGTAGAGTTTAATCACACTTGTAAATGGTATAGGCAACAACTTGTCCAATAAGTTAATTTCATTACATGATAATATATTTTATCATTGGTTACAAAATCGTTTAACAAGCTAACTGGAAAGCAAACAATGCTAACATTTTTTATAATCGGTTTTGTACAACAATCCTTCATAGGTTACAAGAAAGTTAATCAATCCAAAAATAAACTTAACCATGCTAACCTTTTCCGTAACCGTTGACTACACCCAAAAGATATTCTTGCTTAAACTTAAATAAATGGTATATCCAACCGACCAGAAATTTTCTCTCTGTTAGAACCACTAGGTCGTCCTCTCATCTTCTTAACAGTAGGCGAGGTTCCCTCTCTGCCAGAGCCACCACCGTCTCCACTATATTGGATAACAGTGAAAGAAGGAGGTCCGGGAACAAAACCCATTGGCGCTTTGTCGGTTTCCAGTCCGTATTTCCTCGGTTTACCTCTTCTCTTCTTCACAGGCTCGCTTCCAGTCACGGGCGTGTTTATTTCAAGCCACCGGCTGAGTTTGTTGGTACTGTTGTGGTGGTGGTGATCCTGAGCTCGTGGGCTTGTAGACAACGGTCCCGTCGGCGCCTGTTAAGGACAACTGCATGTTCGGAGAGTATGTAGAGTCAGAGAATGTATGGCTGCGGATTGAGCTACGTATTGTATGTATTCGGTTATCGAGATAAGTTTAGCAAATCTAAACCAAATTTTTACATAATCAGATCTAAATAAATCTCCTTGCCAGCCTAGAGTTGTATGTCACCTAGTTTCTGAAAGTTCATAGGACGTTTAATAAGGGCAGTTTTGTCTTTAAGCATAAGCTTTCAATCTCACGTGCACTGAAGTTACACTGTTTTTGGCATTTCCCTAGTTTCGCCAACTTACATTGTTTTTAAGCAAATTATCCCTTTTAAATGTTTGTGGTAGGCCTGGGTATTTTACCCGGACCCGAAGACCCGACCCGAAACCGACCCGAAAACACCCGGTTTGGTTCCTAACTGAACCGATGTTTATACCTTATTGGGTCTTGTCATGGAGGATCCGCGGGTCTTGGACCCAACCCGACAAAAACCCGAGATCCGACGGGTACCCGAATTAATAATGCTAATTAAATAAAATGCATCGAGGGAGCGTCAAAGTCGGGTTATTTGTCCAGAGAACAAGGGAATGGACCACTAGGAGACAACTGATTGTTGTTGTATCTGGTATATTTTAATATATACACACATTTTAATACAATAAAAATACAAATTTTGGAAAAAAAATTCGAATATTTAAATATTTTTAGATATTGTTTTGTATTTCTGAGTATTTTTTGGGCCGAACCCGATCCGGAACTGATCCGAATCTGAACCGACAAATTATAATTGCCCTATTGGGTCCAACTATGTACGACCCGAACCGATCCGATCCGAATCCGATAGGACCCAAACCGACCCGAAACCAAAAATTTCAAATTATCCTATTGGATCCTAAACTCTAAGATCCGAAAGACCCAAACCCGAAAGAACCCGACCCGAGTATCTGAATGCCCAAACCTAGTTTGTGGTGGGATAATCTTATAGATTGCATAATTTAAAATTTAGACTTTTAAATGTTAACAAAATTTGGTTTTCTACTTTTCTGGGTTTTCCTAATTTATTTTCATTTTTATAAATTTAAATCATAAAATATATGAAAATATAGAATATTTTATTATATAAAAGAGGTGATTATTTTTTTTTTAAATAAGATATAATATTAGAATGAAAATATAATTATAATGATCATAACTATGAAAAAACATTGAAACTTTTTGGTAAATCATGTATGGTCTTAATTGATAGGATGTATAACTACCATATTTAATATTTTTATACATATGAATCTGATTAATTTTTATTCTCTCTATTTCATTTTAATTATTATTGTACAGTAAAAATTTTCGTTTCAAAATAAATGTTGCTTTAGAATTTCGATACAAAATTTATTAATTTTATATGTTATATCATTTTTATTTTTCTATTAGTTATATATGACTAGGTATATAGGTACCGATGTTTTTATTTATAAAATATATAAAATTAAATATTCTTTAATATCTTGAACAAATTAAAACAACAATTAAATGAAATGGATGGAATATTATTTTTAATAAAATAATGGAAAATCATTTAAATAGCTTTAAATTTTAATGGCATTCCTTATAATAGTAAACACACGAATAAAACTTTGGTTTTAGGAATAATTATTATTAAATACAGACCGGTGTAGACTTCAGGGCGTGGCACCTCGAGATCCATATACTTAGCCGGCCACTCCCACCTAAACTCGAATTTGAAAATTCGCATATTGCATGTTTTTTTATTCTTTTTTTGTAAATCAGGAAGTTCGGGCCTTCGACCCTAATCTCCCTAGACCAGAAACCAGCCTTTGTCTGTACCTGTTACGGCCCTGGACACTCCTCTTCGTCCGAGACTCGAACTGGTGACCTCTCAGACAAATGTTTGGGGTGCTGCCAGTTGAGCTAACTCGTCCGGGTTATTGCATGTTAATAAAGGTACTGGTAAACAAAAAAAAATAAAGGTACTGTTCTTACAGTTTGTGGTAGATTCAGTGGACTTGTTGACCATAATGGTTTTGAATCGGGAAGATGTCCAGTTTTTGGTTGAAAATTGTTTCATTGTGCGAGTAGAAAGCACTCGGTAAGTTCTTTCTACAGTTCTCGAGTCTCGAACTAAAAAAAGGAATACTTCATCCGATAGATAACTCGACGAGACTGTCCAACATCCTGAGAAAAATCAATAACTGTTACAAAAAAATGGATATTTTCAGTACAATCAAAAAGGTGTACTTGTGACTCAACATCTATGTAAACACGTTCCCAAATAATCCTAGCACCAAGAATATACAAACCTTAGATACACAATAACTTCACCCATTGTACTCAAAATAGAGTAACCTGACCAATAGTACTTTCTAAGCATAATGATTTGTAGTGACGCTTTGTTCCGAACATGGTCATTTATACCCACTGATATCAAACATTTTCTTTGCTTGCTCCTAGTTTTCCATGCTCAATACAGAGAACAAAATCCATTATCTTCCAGTATTAATTAAAAAAATCAATCTCAATAGAAAATCTCGTTCTATGTTCTCTAAACTCTGTAGAAATGATAATATGCAACAACAACAACAATGCCAACAATTAAACTTAACCAGACCCTTCTCTCACTACCCAGTCTTGATTGTCTTCCATTCAAGATGAAGATGCTTCTGCTTCTTCTTCTGCTTCAGCTTCAGCTTCACCTGTCTTTTCTGGTCCGGGTCCAGCTGATACCTTCACCATTGAAGGACGTAAAAGCCTTTCCCCTAGCAAGAAACCTTTCCTGTATTCTTCAAGTACTATACCTTCTTCGTATTCAGCAGAATCCTCTCTCATTATTGCCTCATGAAGCTTTCACACATGGAGAAGGAAAAGCAAAAGGATAAAAAAGATGTCAGTTGTTAGGAATCTAGAAAGATCAGCAAACAAATGCATTATGTAAAAGTTAACTGCCAGCTCACTCAAACCCATGATCACCACTCAGGTAAAGTTCTCAAACTTTACCAAGATGTTTGCTTGGTACTAAACACATGAACGCTAAACTTTGTGATAACTAAAAGGCATCTCACTAAGATAAGTCATCATTAACATCCACATCTATGTTCTGATCAAGATTATTCCTGCAGCACTAGAAATAAAAAAATACACTAATCGATCTCTAGAAATAAGTGTTATAGCTATGCAACTTACCATTGGATCAAACTGCTTGCCTACAGTCTCCACAGTGACAACACCAAGCGAACCTAGAATCTCAACAAACTGTTTGTATATGCTCTGGTAGCTGTTAGTGACTCTCTCTTCTCCCTCAGTCTCCACCTTAATCTGGGACTTGGCTCTCTCGAAATTATCCAAAACCGCCAGAAGATTCTCAACAACCTCTCCTTGAGCATTTGAGACAAGGTTCAGCCTCTCCCTCTCATTCCTCTTCCTGAAGTTGTCGAAATCTGCGCTGATTCTTATCAGCCGATCCCTCTCCACCGATAACTCGTTAGATAAAGAGGCGACTTTATCCGCAAGCTGAAATTTTTCGTCTTCAATGGACTTCAAAGACGCTTCTACCTCAGCAATTTTCTCCTCGTTGTTCTCTGCTAGAGCTTCTTTGTACGAACTCAGCAATGCTATGGTAACCGCCGGTTCTTCTTCCTCTACACCAACTGCACCATCAGTCTCCTGCTCCATGATTACATAAGAAAGAAAGCAACAGACTTAACACACACTTTTCATATCAATTCCTGATAAGCTGAGACAAAAACAGAGTCCAGCACACAGATAATACCAATACGAATCCTTCAGGGACTAATATAATCAAGAAAGCTTAAAACTTTCAGCAAGGAAGCTGAGACAAAACAGAGTCTCAACACACCATCACAATCAATTCATCTAAACAATCACATTAATAGACTGAATACGAATCCTTCAGAGACTAATATAAATATAAAAGGAATCAACAAAGGTTAGAACTTTAAGCAAAGAAGCTGAGACAAAAACAGAGTCTCAACACGCTGACAATACCAACACAATCTGTCGACCTGAATAATCACATTAGTAGACTGAATTCGAATCAAAGCTTAACACTTTACACTAATAAACTCACCAGAAGATTCTAAACAAGTACAAAAGAATCCCAATTTCGAAACCCTAAACCCTAATCACCCAATTAACATGTCACCAGAAGGAACGACAGAGATGAGGCTTAATCGAAAAACCTGGACTTCGGGTTCGCTCGATTCCACCTCCGTCTCAGTCGTCTCGGCTTCTCCAGAAGCAAAGGGTACGAAGTTAAGTAACCGGAGAGGATAGCCACCAGATACGGAGCGGCGAGAGAGTGAGACGCTAGTATTCCTTCCTCCGGCGAAGGAAACGCAAAAGGGCTTGAAGGGCACAGAGGGTGCATGAATAAGAGACGGTGTGAGGTGCAACGACGGCGTTTTGAGTAGACTGGCCATTGTAGTAGGAGTGGCGGAGAGAGATAAGGAAGAGAGAGAGAGAGAGAGGGCAACAGTCCGCTCCTCTCCCCGTCGAGTGTAGTTTATCTATTTGTATCGTTCTGTTTTCTCTAGCCGTTGGATGTTGTTTTAATATGTTGATCGTACGGTCCTTATTTAACTGAAGTATGTAGAGAGTTCCTTAGATTTTCTTTAGAGATTGGAAACTTCCGACAACTATATGCTCTGAAAAATGGAGAATTACCATTTTCACAAAAGTTGTATATTTTTTTTTGTCAGCATTTTCACAATACAGCCAAGGTGGTGAGGTTCAATAGTGTTTGTCTATGTGGTAGAAGACTCCTTTGATGGTCAGCAGGGTCTCTAGTTTTTTAGGCGTTTTGGAAAAATTTACAAGCAATCTTGCGTTATTATTTGCTAGTTTTTACCATCTAGAAGTAGACTATATGTACAGAGAGGCCTTCGTGGAATCAAGTCCAAGGAGATGTACAAAGATTTCTGACTAGGGTAACATGGGACAGGCTGCGTGTAACTTCTCCTCTGGTTCCTTGGTGTGATGTGGTCTGGTTCAAGGAAGAAATTCCTCGTTGTTCATTTATTACCTGGTTGTCTATGTTGGCCAGATTACCAACAAGGGATCGTTTACTGTCTTGGGGTCTAACGGTTCCGGATTCCTGTGTTTTTTGTGATGCTGATAGGGAGTCTCATCAGCATCTCTTCTTTGAGTGTCCATATGCGGTGGAGATTTGGAGAAAATTTTGTGGCAGATTTCTTTCAACGCCTCCTGCTGATCTCCAAGCTATGGTGATGTTATGTACTCAGTTCCAGGGTTCTTACTCATCTCAGGTCAAGGTGATCCTCAGGTTACTATTGCAGGTGATTGTCTACAACCTTTGGCGAAAGCGTAACGCTCGTATCTTCAGGAATATCTCGCGCTCTCCTTTGGCTTTCTTCAAGTTGGTGGATCGCTCTCTGCGGGACAGGCTACTATCTCTCCCTCGGGATCCCTCTCAAGCTCACTCGCTGCTAGAGCTGTACTTTTGGTTTGTTGATCCTTTTAGTTAGCTTGTTTCCTGTTGTCGAATCTTTTTCTCTCTTTTTATTGTTCCTTGTAATAAGTTGGCAACATTGTAGAAAACTAAAAATGGTATGAATTTTAACATTTACACCAAAAAAACTAGTTAGAGGAGAGTATGTGTATTTGGGTTGACAAAAGATTGAAAGGAGATTGTGTTTCCCATGTTTCAGCAAATTTTTAGTAGATCTATATAATTATCTGCGTCTGGAGTCTTTGAACAAAGTAATATATTGTGTTTCATCGATAAGCTGCATAAACTTTTTCTATACCATTACATGCATAGTAAATTTTTATCCTCTATTCATCTATTGATATCTCATCAGACTCGTCTATAGGTGTAATGGACAGACCTTTTCAATGTAACAAAACATGAATGAATATAATAAAGCGTAATTTGACGGGTGATGTCTACCGTATTAGGAAAATATTATCATATCATATATGATTACTCTCAAATCTCAAATATCAATTTTCTATATCAGGTACATACAATTCTTTGTGATCTTTTAAATTATGTTTACTTTATATATATAAATATTCTCTTAATCAATAATACACAACCAATTCATAAACATTAATTATAAGTCAAAATACCGTGAACGTGACCATATTGTAAGGAAAGCCACTCTAATATTAAATATTCAAACGAAAATGTGTTGTTTTACACACAAAAACACATAGTATAAAATAAACATGTTTTGTTGACAAAAAAAAAATAAACATGTTTTAACACAATAAATGTTTGTTAAATAAAAAGATAAACGATAACATCTAGTTTAGCATTTTTTATGCCGTTGACCAAAAATCATGTTATTGCCTTAATAGACTATATATTATTTTATCTTAAATAATTACATGTTTTATATTATTGAAGAAGATTACACGTTTTATGTGCTTATTTCTTACTAATTTTTTTTTGAAAATTCTTCTGTCTAATGATTTATGAGATAGAAAAGTTCTAACCCATAAAGCATGATGAACTAAGCCATTTAACAATGTTAAAAGTTTAACGTGTTTATTTTCTAAACTTATTCATTTATAATCAACTTTCTATTGCATAGTCGCAGTTAACAACAACACGATTTCTTGCAACATCAATTATTAATTACAAAGTTTTTAATAAATACTAGGAAGTTACATAAATAGTCTTCTTTTCAATACATAAATAGTAATCCAAAAACATAGTTAGAAAAATAGGCAATAATACTTCACGTAGCCAAATAGTCAACACTTTGGGATGAATTTTACTTCAAAATTCTATAATGGGCAAACCGTAACTTTGTTGAGGTGATTTTATAATTTTACTGAAATTGGATATATTACTATTCTCATTGCTTTTAAACACAACCATGATATAGTTTCTACCAATAATGGGAACAGTATACTTCTACTGAGACGACTTAGACTTCTTTCTTTGAAATTGTTATACTCATCTCATTATTTTTCTTAGCACCATGAACTCTCCAACTCACCAACAAGTGATCGGGATCTATTTCAAAGGATTTTAGATTAATCAAATAATCCATTCTCCATGTGATCCACTCATAAACTAAGTTTGTTGTCGCCTGAGTAGACTTATAACAAAAATGTCCAAGTCGGGTCTTAACTTTGACTTTTGCGACCACAAAATTTAAATTTTGTTAAATTTAATTTAAATTTTATCAATGATCATTCACTAGAAAAGTCTATTTTTACTTCCATAACTTTATACTTTGTCATAACATAAATAAACAAATACTAGAAAACAATTGTAAATTTGTTAATTAGGTGTAACAGAATTTCAGGCATTAATTAAAAATATTGTTTTAGTACATTTTGAGTCATATACTAAGAAAAATTGATCAAAATTTATCTTTAGTTATTGCCTGAAATTTTATTTTCCACCTAATTAACCATTTTTACATTAGCTTTCGAGTTTTGTTTATTATTCTTTTAAACAGAAGGGCAAATTTATAGAAACAGAACTTTTTGAGTGAATGATCATTAATTAAAATTAAATATTGATCAAGTTTCTTTAGTAAATATTAAGCAAAAGAAACTACAAATGGAAACAAGAATCAAGTAACTTAAGGATCTTTTCTTGTTGTTTACTTGCATGAATTTATGACGACTATAGATAAACACGATCTCTGAAGAAGGAACTTACGTGAAATAAAATTTAAAAAAATGCTCAAATACACACAACCAACTAATAATAACACTGTTATAAAAAAATTTATAGCAAGTTTAACATTTTACTCACTTATTAAAGTCTATAAAACGCGGTGTTAAGAGATGTTTGTTCATTCACCACTCACCCATCTCTTTCTCTCTTTCTCTCTTTCTCTCTTTCTCCTTCTAAAGATCGCTACGATGATGGCTTCAACTTTCCAAGAAAACTGTATTTCAGTAATCAACGGAGCTCCGAGTAAGGCTGTCTTCTTCCTTTTTGACCTTCTCGACAATTTTCTCTGCATCGTTTTCAGATTCCTCGACCAAGTTATGGAAGAAAAACTAGAGTCCTGCCACTGCAATAACCCTCAAGAGACAGATGACTTCTCCGGGTACAAGTTTCATTCAGACCATCAACACTTGTCCGAGACTCTTTACCGTAGGAGAAACGTTTTCCGACAAGCTGGTTTTCTCCGGTTTGCCAGAAAACTCCCTGAGATCACCAAGAAAATCGGTATCGCTACTTTCCTGAGAAACTTCCTTTTACCAGAGAAAACGAAGAAAGTCCCTAGTGAGGTTGCAAACCGGTGGTCTGATTGTGGTTGCAAGAATTGCGTTTCTTGGACAAACACCGATAAACTTAACGTGATCGTCAAGCAACCTTCAGTATCTCCAGGTAATTGGTATTTAAACTTTGACCATTTAGGTTAATAAATCTTTTTTTTTTTAACCGTGTTAAATTTTTGTTTTTATCAGATTTATTGATGAGCAACAAACCGGTAGAGAACGTTATATTCATACACGGATTCTTAGCATCTTCATCGTATTGGACCAACACGGTGTTCAAATATCTACCCGAGACCACCGAGAAAACTAACTACAGATTCTTCGCTGTCGATCTTCTAGGGTTTGGAGACAGTCCAAAACCTAGGGACTGTCGATATTCGTTGCAAGAACATGTTGAGATGATAGAAAAATCGGTTATTTTACCAAACAATTTGACTTCATTCCATGTTGTAGCACATTCCATGGGATGCATCGTTGCAGTAGCCTTAGCTGCCAAATTCTCCGGCAGTGTCAAGTCCGTCGCCTTAGTAGCTCCGGTGAGTTTTCCCGATTATAAAAATCTGATTCAACTTGAAAAACACGTTTCCAAACAACGTTTTCTGAAATATGTTTTTTTAATTATTATTTAGCCGTACTTTGGTGATAAAGAAGGAGCAAGTTGTGATGCTCTTGATGTGATCGCCGAGAAGAAACTCTGGCCACCGACTTCGTTTTTCTCAGCGATGATGGCTTGGTACGAACACATTGCACGTGGTGTTTGTTTCATTGTTTGTAGGAACCACCGTACATGGGAGAAGATCATCAAAATTATAACTTGGAGAAGGTATAAAATAAAGCCATTTAATATTTTGCTTGATTCTTACGTTACAAATTTTGTAAACGTTCTGTTTTTTTCTTCTTCTCGATTTGTTTAGTAAACTACCAATGGCGATAACGGAACTGACCAAGCACACGCATCAGTCATCGTGGCACAGTATGCATAATGTGCTATGCGGAGGAGCAAAATTCACGGATAAACACCTAGAAAGTTTGATAAGCTCCGGTGTTAAAATCAGTGTGGTGCAAGGGGATAAAGATGCTGTAGTTCCTATTGATTGTCTATGGAACATGAAAGCAAAGTTCCCTGAGGCTGAAGTTGAGGTTATAGCCGGAACTGATCATAGTTCGGTGATAATGAATAGAAGAGAGGTCTTTGTTGCAAATCTTGTAAGCTTGTGGGCTTCTTGCGGAAAGAAACAAAACTAGCGGAAAGTATCTAAACCATTAAAGTTTATAATAAAGTCTTCAAATATTAAAACTTTTTATAATAACTTTTCGTTTTCTCTTCTAATTAATTAGGTATATTGTCCTTTTGTGACAAAAACAAATATTTTATTTTCCTTGTATTAATCCAATTGTCATTGTTGAGGGAGAAAGTGAAAGTGATATAAATAAGAAGGTTCGTAGAAACGTAACTATTGTTCGAAATATAATAAGTTTGTAAAAAACAGAACATAATAATCTCAAAATTTAGATTTTCTAAATTTTTTATTAGAGACAAGTAAATTAAATTAGATATCTCAAACACCAACACATGTATTTTAGTCACATGATCTTCCGTTTTAATGATCACAAGCGAACCACACTTTATTAGAAAGCCAAATGTTGTATAAATGCTTTGTGGTTACTGGTTAGTCTCTGTCTCTCCACACCTTATTTAACATCCAAACATTCTTTTCATATAGCTAAATTAATTTCGTGCATAGTATAACATTCTTAGAGCATCTCTGATTCAATTCTATGTTTTTCTATATATTTAGAAAAACTCTTTTATGGAATTGATTTTGCTCCAGATGATATATATGTCTCTAGGATAAATTTTTCTATTTTTTAAAAAAATATAGTGTAATTTTTTTTTTCTTTCCAACAAGAGTAATATTATTATTTTTCCTCTAAAGACTATATTAGCAATTTCTATGAGGAAAAACAAAGTTTCATAATTCTTAATGGGTCTACTCTACAACGAAAACAACCCTACATATATAGAAAACAATAAAACATATAAGAAAAAAAAACTTAAAAACACTTAATTTATATTATCAGAGATTCCCAAACTTCTTGTTAACTTTGACAATAGTAAGCATATTCGGTCTATTTATGTCTCCGCATAATCTTACTTATTCGAACTAATACTGGATCTTATAACTTTCTTATACATGTGACATGTCTTAGGTCCAAAACAGAACAAGTTTCTTAATCTTTTTGCTGTTCTTCCTCGGAGAACCCTCGTTATCACGCTTTAATGTCGTCTCATCCATCTCCAATCTACTCTCCTTCTTAGTCATCACCTGACTCGATTCATCAGCTTTAGACCTCATCTTCTCTAAAACACTCACCAAACCCTCAAGCGCCATGTCAGCATCCTCACATTTCATTAGCTCCTCTGCAACTTGTGCCGGCGTAATTACATCCCCATCCATCAGTCGCTCGATCTGCGGGTAAAGACGGTGCGGCATTGTGGTGTCGTTCAAACCCAAATAGTTAGAGGCTAAAGTCTTGAATCCTTGAAAAGTGCAGTGTCCCATGTAAATGTGCATATCCATACGACCAGGACGTAGTAACGCCGGGTCAAGCCTATCTTTATGGTTCGTCGTGAATATTATAATCCGCTCGTCTCCACAGCTTGACCATAACCCGTCTATAAAATTCAGCAGCCCCGATAACGTCAAAGGTCCCTAATACAACAAGCAAAATGTCAATAAAATACACTAAAATTCTCTAAACTAAGCAGAAAAATAAAGTTTGGTTTTGGTTCGGTTCGATTTGGTTAAACAGATCCATAAAGACAGAACACAAACCTGAGACTCGCCACGGTTCTTGCCTTCACCAGGCTGTTGCTCCACTCTGTTCGGCAAATCCACCGCACAGTCGATATCTTCTATGACAAGAATCGACCGGTTACGTGTCGCTAGCAAGAGCCTCCTCAGATCAGAGTCACGCATCACACTCGCGAGCTGAAGATCATAGACATCAAACTTGAGGTAATTCGCCATGGCCGCGACCAGACTAGACTTCCCCGTACCCGGTGGCCCGTACAGCAAGTAACCCCTCTTCCAAGCTTTCCCCACCCTCTTGTAAAAATCTTTCCTCCTTATGAACCGATCGAGATCCGCGATGACGTCACGCTTGAGCTCGTCTTCCATGGCCATCGTCTCGAAGGTGGAAGGGTGCTCGAGGACGACCGATTCCCACCGGAGAGAGTTGAGAGAATGCAGCATCAAGATCCTCCTCTCGTCTCTGATCTCTTTGGCTTTGGTCTCGACGTAAGGGATGTAAGAGTTCAAGATCAATTCTTTGTGTTTCTTGTCGAAACTCAGCTCGAAGTACTCGCTTTTACCGTCGTCGTCGACGGGGCTTCTCCTCCCTCCGCCTCCGCCTCTTCCTCCGCCTCTTCCGCCGCCACCTCCTCCTCCGCCGCCGCTTTTCTTGTCTCCGCCGTCTGTGACGAATATCCATTTCAGCTCCACGTCTTGGTACACGTCGTTGACGATCTCTCCGTCGCTGAGAAACAAGTTGACGTGTTTGTCTTTGTGTCCTTTGCTGATTCTGAGCCTGACCGCGTCTGGACTGATCTTAGTGGAGAGATAGGTCTGGGCGGCTCGGTAGATCTCGTTGCTCATGCCCATGTTGTCGTCGTCGATGGTTAGAGTCAGAGTCGTGGAGGAAGAGCGGTGGAACAGAGACCGGAGAAAAGAGTAGATGAACTCTTGGATTGGAGCTGGGATGAGCTCGTGGGCCATCGATCGTATCATCATCATGTAACCCGCCATTGATGCGTACGCTGTGAAAACCGATGTAGGTGAGGGAAGATCCTTAGAGAAAAACATCGTATCTCTCTGTTTTCTATTGTGTTTGTTGAAAGATGGAGAGAGTGAAAAGGTTAAAAGAGATATATAAAGAAGGAGAGAAGCTTAGGGAAGAAGGTTTCACTCGGGGTTAAAAGACACTATTAGTCCTGATCTTAACACATAAGATCTCGTTGTCTTAATTCAATGGATGTGTGTTATGAAAACGACCCATTAAAATGGAAAAAGTAAAATAAATAGAAAGTAGAGAGAGAGGACAAAAGAAACTCTTGGAAATTTTCCACGTCTCTTTCCACGAAGAGTATATTCATGAATATGATTTACTTTCCAGTTTTAACTCATATGCAGTGCCGGCTCTATACCTGTGCTGAAGGAGCACCAGCACAGGGTCCATAATTTTAAGAGTCCATTAACCTTTAATATATTGTATTTATGCTAAGTTTAAAAAGCCCAATTGTAACTATTGACCAAATTAATAACACAGATATATAATTGAAAAAAAAATTGATATTACCTCTTTCTTCCCTAGCAGCCGCCGTAAAGTCAGATAGATGGAGAATCAATTTTCAAGATCTGAAGGTAACCAAAAATCCATTGAACAAAACTGTTATCTTTTATCTTAATTTGACTTAGCCGTTTGAGATTACTTGTTTTCCTTTTATATTTTTATAATTATCAATCTAACTTGTTCTCCTTCTATTTTCTCTCCTTTTGTTTCAAGTTTCTCTGTACTTCATCAAAAGAAAATCCAGAGCATTTAGAAGATTGCAGTTGTCTTCATTCTCTTATTTCCTCCATCGTCACACACACTAATCCAGGTTCTATTGTTTTATTTTTTAATTTATAAATATTAGATTATTAGAATTGTTAATTTAAATATGGCTCCATCTGGTCATGCTAAAAGACAAAAAAAAGAACAAATAGAAAATTTCATTAGATCACAAAAAGGATCTATGGATAAATTTGTTGTGAAAGAAATACATGAAAAGGAAAAAAATGATGATATTAATATTGGTGATTCTTGTAATGTTAATATTGGTGAATCTAGTTCTCATGAAAATATCAATAACATAAATAATACTCAAGTTTTAAATACTTCTAAGAACCTTGAAAAAGAAGATGTTGATGCTGCTGGTTTTCTTGATATATATGATCCAAGAAATTGGGACATGCTTACTGTAAAAATGATAGAAATATTAGCAGTAAATGGACCAAAAAGAGATTTGTCTATTGTAAAAGGTCCTAAAAATAAGGTTCATAGAAGATTTGTTTCATCTTGCTACACTAGAGAATTGCCTAATGGAGAAACAAGTGATAGAAAATGGCTAGTTTATTCCAAAGAATTAGATAAAGTTTTCTGTTTTTGCTGTAAAATTTTTAAGAAAGGTATTAAAAAAAGTCAGCTAGCAAAAGATGGTCTTTCAGATTGGTCTCATTTAATTCTTAGATTAAAAGAGCATGAAAAAAGTAAGGAACATATGCTTAACATGAGTGCTTGGATTGAATTAAGACAGAGATTAAAAAAAAATGAAACTATTGATAAAGTTGCTCAAGAACAATTTAAGAAAGAAAAAGAATATTGGAAAAATGTATTAATAAGAATTATTGCTATTGTGAAATATCTTGCTAAGCATAATTTGGCATTTCGTGGAACACATGAAAAGTTATATGAAAATAGTAATGGTAATTTTTTAGGATTAATAGAGATGTTAGCAGAATTTGATAGTGTTATAAAAGAACATGTTTATAGAATTACCAGTGGTAGTATTCATCATCATTATCTTGGACATAATATTCAAAATGAATTAATTCTTTTGATTGCTTCAAGAATTAAGTCAAAAATCATTACAAGGATAAAAGAGGCAAAATATTTTTCTGTGATTTTGGATTATACTCCTGATGCTAGCCATCAAGAGCAATTGACACTAATTCTAAGGTGCGTTCATTTATCCACAAATTTTTATAAGGTAGAAGAGTATTTTTTAGAATTTTTAAAAGTAGATGACACAACAGGTTTAGGACTTTTTGAAGTGTTGAAAGATGTATTAAAGTCTTTAGATCTTGATTTAGATAATGTGAGAGGTCAAGGTTATGATAATGGATCAAATATGAAAGGACATAAACAAGGTGTACAAAAAAGATTTTTGGATGTAAATCCTAGAGCTTTTTATACACCATGTGCTTGTCATAGTCTAAATTTGGTCTTGTGTGATATTGCCAATAATTCTGTGAAAGTAAAAGATTTTTTTGGTGTGGTGCAGCGTTTGTATTCTTTGTTTGCTAATTCTGTAAAAAGATGGGATATTTTGAAAGCAAATGTGAAAAATTTTACTCTTAAGCAATTATCAACAACTCGATGGGAAAGTCGTATTGAAAGTATTAAAGCTATTAGATATCAGATTTTAGATATAAGAGAAGCTTTATTTGAAGTGAGTGAAAATGATAATGATCCTTTAATTCAAAGTGAATCAAAGTCTTTAGCAATAAACGAACTTAGTAGTTTTGAATTTATATTATCTAGTGTTATTTGGTTTGAAATATTGCATGTGGTGAATATGGTTAGCAAAAAACTACAGTCAAAAGACATGCAAATTGACATTGCCATGACCGAGGTAAGTGGACTGATCTCTTATTTTAGAAAGTACAGAGAAACTGGTTTTGTTGATGCTATGATGAAAGCAAAAGAAATTGCTAATGAAATTGGTATTGAACCGGTTTTTATTCAGAAACGTGTCATCCGTAGAAAAAAACAGTTTGATGAAACTAGTAATAATGAAACTATATTGTCTGTAGAAGAAACTTTTAGGATTCAATATTTTTTGTATATAATAGATCATGCCATTAATTCTCTTGATAAGAGATTTGAACAATACAAACAGTATGAAAATATATTTGGTTTTTTATTTGACTCTGTTAAGTTGAAAATGTATGATGATAATAGTTTAAAATCTTGTTGTAGTTTTTTAGAAAATAGTTTAAAAACTAAAGATTTGATAGATATAGATGGAGATGAACTTTTTCTTGAGCTTAAGTTTCTTAAAGAACTTTTACCAAACAAAAAGATGGGTGCATGTGATGTTTTGAATTTCCTTATAGAATTTGATAATTTTCCTAATACTATAACTGCATATAGAATTTTACTGACTGTTCCTATTACTGTTGCTTCTGCAGAAAGGAGTTTCTCCAAATTGAAGCTTTTAAAGTCATATCTAAGAGCATCAATGTCACAAGAAAGATTAAGTGGATTAGCTTTAATAGCAATTGAGAACAATTTTTTGGAAGAATTAGATGTTGAATCTTTGATTGATGATTTTGCTTCAAAGCATGTAAATAGAATGGCTTTATTTGGTTGAGTGATTAGGAGAAAAGTTTTCAAGAATAAAGACTTGTTTTGTTTGTTTTTCTAAAATGTAATAGTTATGGTTTATTTGTTCCTGTATTTGAAGTTAGACAAAAATATGGATGTAAACTTTTTGTATCTGATTTTATTAGTCAAAGGTTTATTTTGGGGTCTTTCTTTGAGTGATAGCACCGGGTTAAATTAGTCACTGAGCCGGCCCTGCTCATATGAAAGGTCTTTCTTTAATATTTATTGCGTGACCAATGAAGACTCTGATGTATATGAGATGTAAGGGTGGAATCTCCTGTAATTTTGTTCTCAGATTTGATACCTTAATTATTTTTCATGTAACGGTTCAAAACCTTTGAATTGATTAGTTTGGATTCGTTTCATCATCATTTATTGATAATGTGATATAACTCCTTTCATAATATGTCACAAACTATGTACGTATGCTGTCAACAACAAAGTTATCTAATCATACGCAAGTGAATAATCTAATCGGCATGCATCATACGAGTGACGACAACATCAGTATTATACATAGAAAAACGAATATGATACATGCGATGTGTTTTAAAAAATCATATTTATAAAGGTTTTCATATAGATTCAAGTTCTAATAATCACAAAAAGGAAAGTTTTCTTTTCTATTTTCTTGTTTGGTGAAAGTGATATATGAACAATCTTGTTTAGTTATGTTGGAAACGTTTGTGGCTTCACAGAAAACTTTATAAATTGTAATAATTATGATAACGAACTAGCGGTGATTAATATTATATAGTTATACATATTGGATTTTGCTTAGTTTGTTCAGGTGGGTGATGACTTGTAAGAATATACACTTACGTAAAAGCGGACAATTACAAACTTGATTTTTTCTGAAACTTGATTATACCAAAACAACCCAAACCTTTTATTATCTTTTTAAGTCAATTCTACCAATAGCAAAACCTATTAGGGTTGATTCTTTTGGCCTTGGATAACAGTTTTAGAGATTTTTGTATGTTAAGAAGTTTGGATATTACAGTAACTATTTATGGTCGGAATTTAACTTTTTAACATTGGTATATGTAATATGTATGACATTTGATGATTGACCCATAAAAGACCAAAAAGCAAAAAGATGCACTACATTGTCGCGATGTGGCATGTGGGATTTCTTATTGCGTGTTGTAATTCCATCAGTAAAGAAATGCAAGAGGAAGAGGTACGTGTCAGAGTATGAATGGAAAATGTGATTCATAGCCAAGAAGAGAAAAGTAAGTGTACTACTGAGTCATGAGTTCATCTTTCGTTTTGGACCGTGGCGTACCTACTTTAATCAGAATATGCTTTCACAATATCGAAACCACGCAAAGTTCTCTATCGTTTACCAATATTTCAAAAGTAAATTTATATTAAAACATTTTCTTTGATTCTCTCGATAACAAAGCATTATTCATCGTTCACCAACATTTCATTTCTTAATGACACTAGTAGTATGACTACGATGTCAAGGAAAAAGTTTGGTAAGATGATGATGATGATGATGATGAGAAAGAATGAAATTACTTCTTTGTTTCTTTATTAACACTAAAAATCAAAAGTCTTTGAAAAAAAAAATCAATTTCAAAAAAGTGTTTGAAAGAAAAAAAAAATTGGTTTTCTAAAATAGTAATCATTTCACCAAAAATCAATTCAAGCACCCTTTTATAGACTTTTATAGATATGCTACTGAAGTGACTCCTGATACATGCATAGAGGCCAGTCCCCCAAATTGATTGCAATTTGCAACAGACCAAAACCAACACATAGGGTAGGTCATGTCGATGTCCATGTCACTATCAAGTCTTTATATGAATACCAAACCAAACCGGTATAAGTACACCAAATGCCTAACCAAATCTTTAACTAATAAACCGGAACTTCCAAACAAACACAAAGGTTGGTGAAGATTCGAACAGAAACACAACTCTCACTCAATTAAGACAGCAACTCTCATTTGGGAAATGTAGCTAAAATTATTGATCAGAGATATGAGTTTTTTTTTTTCTTTTAAATAGCTCCATGTGTGGAGAAGCAATCAAAAGCAGAGAATTTAGATCAGAACTGGAATTGCATCTCCGGAGAGTAACCAAGAGCCTCAAGGTTTGCAGCCATGGCCTTGTTCATCGGCGGTGGTCCACATCTCAGGATCTGCAATGCAAACATATACACCAATCCTATGTTCATCACTCAAAATGTTTCATTCACTCGCAGTGTTCTTGGTTTTGTTTCACATAAAGATTTAGAGTTGGAAATGGTATGTTAAAGTTCAAGTAACAAAAGGAAGTGTTTTTACCTGAATATCGGATGCTGGTGCAGGGCAATGGGCCTGAATCATATCCTTAGATACAAATCCAACACCACCATCCCATGTTTCCGGGGGCTACTCATATTGCCACACAAGATAAACCAAAAGCACCAAGAGAAAAAAGGTATCAGGAAAGAGTTACTCTAGAGTTTAGAGGAAACCCACAACATTTCTATTTTGGTGGCTAACCTGGTTCAAAACATAGTAGATTTTGAATTGATCGGGGTAATTGGCTGTCAGACTCTCGAGTTCTTCCTGAAAGAAGTATTGAGTCACATAATATTTAGAGTTTGAAAACAGTCTATGGATACGCAACGTGTTTGGTTCTCGACTCATACAAGATGAGAGACATTTTTGTACCTTTAAGAGAATGTCTTCGTATGTAACATTGGCGTAAATGAGGTGAACCTTTGTCTTGTCTGTTGGGTTTTCTAGGATCGCTCTTGCCACCTTCAGAAAGCGAATTAACAATGTGGTTTGAACATAGACATTGGCTTCAAAAGAAAAAAAAAAAAAAATTAAACACGCAAATGTATAAGACATACTTGGAACATGGGAGTGATGCCTGAACCTCCAGCAAGCATTCCAAATGCCCTAAACTGGCCTGGCTGATACTTGAACCTGCCCTGGCAAGTACAAAGTAACAAAACAATAGAAAAGTTTTGAGATTCACGAATAATTTTAATACTAACTAATTTGATTGTAATAACATCTGAATTAATAAAGTAAGTACCTTTGGCCCCTTAACAGCAAGATGGTCACCAACACGCATCTCCCTGAAATGATGAGACATCCTTCCTTGCGGATACATCTATAGTTGGCAACAGGAAATTTCCAGCATTTTTAGTTGAACTAGTGGAGAAACCGAGTCAAGCTGAGTGAGAAGTAAGCACATATACCTTAATAACAAGTTCAAAACGTCCAAGGTCAGAATCTAAGGTTGTAGGAGTGTAAGGCTTGATAACATCCTCTCCTTGAGTATCCTTTCCCCTAGACACAGTTTCATTATACTTCATCACAACATTCACCAAAGCTCTTTAAAACACAGAAACATAACCTAAAAGCTTACAAATGAGTATGTTCATAGCCGTTTCATCTATAATGATAAAGAGCTGTGAAGAGCAAAAACCTGCAGCTGATGTGTTGACCAATGGGAAGACCCAAGACGGAGGTAGAAGATGGAAGCTCAAAGACGAATTTAGCCACATTGTGACTAAGCTGTTGCTTCTTAACAAGCTTAAAATCCTTGAAGTTCTCTGGATCCAAACACCCTATATATAATCCAACAAATCCATAAGAATGTTTAGCTGAAACAACTAAGTAGACAATTACAAAAGGCTCGATTTAACATTTCTGTAGGCTAATTCAATTACAAAAAGTTTCATGCTTTTAAGGGGAAATAAGATAGGCATTGTGAAAATTGAAAAGGTTTTGAATTTGGGGATGGGACCTCTGCGTTTTTTGGAGGAGGAGAGATAGTAAGCAGCACCGGCACCGACGGCGACGAAAGCGACGAAGACACCCAAGAGAATCTGCCGATCTAGGGTTCGGAGGAACTCTGTATCCATTGGGGAAATGAAAGGAAGAAGAAGAAAGAGGTGCGAAGTCAGTTGTTTTGGGGAGGAGTCACTTTAGCTTGTTATCTCCGCCATTAAAACGAGGGGATGGGATCTGGTAGACCTAACCTAACCCCCCCCCATCCATCACGTTATACAAGTTGCCTTTGTTTGCAATATTTTTTTTTTTTTTTCTCAAATTGAAATTCATTCCATAGGAAAATACTAGTTGTAGTACAAGAGCTGGGGGAAAATCGAACATTCCCCAGAAACAAGAGCCCACAGGAGGCGGCAGCTAGAACCCACGCAGGGGTGACTTACATAAATATGACATAAAAACTTGATCTACAACTAAGCAAAGGAAAGCGATTAACAACTACACTAGGATATTAAGCAATCGACTCAGCAGATTTAAAAACTTAGCGGATGCCAATGAACGGGAATTATCGCTGCATACCAAAGATTGCCACCCGATAACCTCCACCTCTAGAACCCAATACACCGCGACCTATCGTTGCAGCACCAGCCTGTCACACGATAACGTCCAAGAACTTCAAGACTTCATAACCCGACAAGAAAGACCGTTACACGGTCCACACCACCTTCGGATACGGATGCGACGCACTCACTAGCGCCCACTTACCCTGAATAGAAGTCCTGCTAAAACCACACGAAACTGAAGCCTTGCCCATCGGAACTCTCCTGAGTCACTCACTCACGGCAAAAGAAACGAAGAGAAGCACTCACTGTACCCAGCACCACTTGAAACACAAACTGCTAAGTCAATTGTTAACCCCAAGAATAGAGACATCGAAAACCAAGCTTAACCCACCACAAGCAAACTGATGCTAGACATACGACAACAACCATAAAGACCTACATCAACAAACAAACCCAACATTGCCACTAAAACAAAACGGTAAAGACCACTCGTATCTTCAATCCACAAAAGGAAGGGACCAGAGAGACAACTCGAAAGGGAACCACCAAGCTTCACCGGCGGTTGATTTGACCAACTAGCCACACGACCTCCACAGAGACCATGACCCTACACGAGCTCCTCGATACAACTTCTTCCGCTTAACCAGAAACAAGCCCTAAGAGAAATTACACAAGAGATCTACACAAGACAAGGAAAAGGAAACTAACGGGACCGACGGTGGCGCTAACAGAGCCGCCACGCGCCGGTCACCGGAGATACAAAGATTTGCGGTCGTAAGTTGAAGAAGAGAGTTTCGAGAGGATAAGGGAGAGGCTGCATCGATTTGTTTGCAATATTATTCCATAATCTTTTCATTAAATTTTATCTTTTCACCAAAATGAAAAAGAAACGAATAAATCTATTTATATAAAAGAGGGTCTTTTCTCTCCTGAGGCTGCCACATGGGATTCCACGTCACAAATTCGTCTCTTGACGTTGCGACACGTGTCCCGGCATCCAAAACTCATCACTTTGTTAAATATATATATCTCTTCGCATTTCCATATTAAAATAGTGTGTAACTACCACTTTAATGCACATCAATAAAGGCTTATGTATATAAGAGATCCATTGCATCCACTACATACCTTGATAATACTGTAAGATCTTTTTAAAACAACTTTTAGTTATGGCCAGGAGATAAAACAGAGGAAAGACTCGACTTGCAGGCAGATAGTAGAGCAACATAAGACGTCGTCATCTTTACTCAGTCACAAGCGCATCTAACATTACATACACCGCCTGTGGCTCGACATTGCGTTCGTGCTGCTTATGTATCTTTAAAACATCCAAAAGTTGTTTTTTATAGATCATTGCAAAATATTCTTATTCAGAGGTTATATATTTGTTAGTATTGATGTATAGAATGTTTAGGCGTATATATAACAGCTATGTTTTTCAGATACAAAATAGTACTTGATTTTTGTTATATATTGTAATAGTGGATTAGAGAAAAAAAAATATGCTATAAATCTATATTAGTTTTGAGTTCGAGGGAAAGAATAATAATAATAATAATTATAATAAATAGATGTAGTGTATTATACGGAGATTATTATGATTTTGAAACTTATACAAATATATAAGAAAATTGCCCATTTTGGATGCGAGTGCGATTCATATTAACCGGGTTTAGTTTAGAGTGCAATATTATCTTCAAAAAAATATTTTTAGATAGAAATTATATTTATATCCATAATCTAGATAATTTAAGTTTTATAATTTTTTTAAAAAATTGTGTACATTATTTATTTTAATTAATTTTTTAAAAGTTATGTTTTGAACTTCAGAAATATTATTATCACCATTTATAAATATATTCTTAATTTTAATATTTAAATATTAGATGAAATAATTTATAAGAAAGGTCTGCTTTTCTTATCAATTTGAGATGTTAATATATTCATATTTTAGATTTACAAATAATTTTAATACAAATATCGAAAATAAAATAATTAAAAATAATAGTTAGTTTAATATATATTTTGCTGATTTATAATATTTTTTGTACATAATAATATAAATTTCTGTTTGTGCATAATATTCTATAGCCAGATTAAAATTTTATTTAAGTATAAATATATAATCATCAAAGCATACTATTCCGTTTATTTGGTGTGTTGTACATTTGTTTTAGTTTATTTCTAGCAAATTACTGACATAACATAAACCAAAAATAAATGTTCAAATACAGCATAAATATCAAAAAAACAACAAGTGCTAATAGTAACAATTACTGATATTATCCTAAACAACTACAAAATATATTCGACTAAGATTACCTCAAAGTTAAAACCTTATTCTCCATTGTATTAGATACCCTCACATAAAAATGAATTCTAACATTTGAAAACTCAATCTCATTCTCTTAACATAATCACACTTTAACCAACTGAATATAGAATAAAATTTACACAAAATTATATATTTCATAAGAACCAGTACATTGAATTCCGCGCGTAGCGCGGACCTGCCCTAGTGTGTATATATTATTTGCTTTCCTTGGATAGTAACATATGAGATCACTGTTTGAATCCAGTGATCTTGAGAGTGGTTTAGGTCTTCCAAACTCGTTGTACAGAATTATGGTTTAGGTTCGGTTAGAGTGTTTAATTAAAAGGAGACATTGAAAGCTCTTCTGTGGTAGTCTTCCCTTGCAAGAACGATTTTGAGATTTGGAAACAGTGTAATACACAAAGCTGATCTGAGATTTTGGGTGACTATAAGCCCAAGATCGATAAGGATCAAGAATATGATGTGTCGTGGAGTATACTAAATTGTTAATGAAGATTTCTATAACTAATTTCCCTGGATTACAAGATAATGTAATATTTTGTCTCTCAGCCAAGTTACTTCATCGACTAGAAAGGGATTATTGTGTGTACTTTGTGATGAAACTGGGCAAGCTTGAATCAAGAAGATTCCGATCGATTCTTTGCTTGATCGGTGACCTCACCTAGCTTCTATTCCCAGTTTTGTATCCATCCCTTCAAGTGAAGAGAAAAGAAAAGGAATCAGCAATTATGATTTTGGTTTCATGTATTGTTTTGAAGCAAACGCTTTATTAATCAGAACCTTAACTACATGTACCCCAAATGCTCTCCAACTTGTCAGCAAACTCTTCTCTTCTTCCTCCTATAACACTCTCATGATCAGCACCAACAACGATCTCAACCTCCACCGCCGGAAAATTCCTCTTCATGTCTCCAGAGCAATGCAAAGGAACGATCTCATCACTGTCACCTTGCATCAAGTGAATCTTAACGCCGGAGTTTACGAGGGTTTCAAGATGTTCATCGGCAAATTTGGAGGCACCGCAGATCACATTGTGCATACTATGCCATGCTGAGTGATGTGTGTGTCTTGTTATGTCCTTTATCTTCCAAGGAATCTCCCTAACAATGATCATCAAACCTTTTACTGAACATGTTTACCCTCAAAACCGAACCAAAGATAACAAAACCGGTTGAAATGTTTTTACCTTTTACCAGTACATAGCTTGATGAGCCATTCCCATATCTTGTGATGCTTGCAGACTATGAAACAAACGCATCGACCTACATGTTCGTACCACGACATGACCGCAGTACCAAACGCTAGTGGCGGCCAGAGTCGCTTTCCAGCGATTCGGGTCAAGACCGATCCTTCAAGCGATGAAGGAAAATATGGCTGCATTGTTAAAAACACACACACAAACATTAGCTCACGAATTCGACTGAAACATATGATTAAGACAAACAAACTAATCTCTCACCGGTGCGACTAGAGTAACAGATTTAACAACGGTTGAGTGTTTAGCAGCCAAAGCAAGAGCAATCAAGCACCCCATTGAATGTGCAACCACATGAAATGAACCTAGTTGGTAAGGCTTGACGACAGATCTCTCTATCGCTTCTACATGTTCTCTCAACGTATAGAGACTGTCTCTTGGCTTAGGACTCTCCCCGAATCCCAAAAGGTCGACCGCAAATAGCCTGAAACGTTCTTCATCAACGTGTTCGAACACAGACTCTGTCCAGAAATATGATGAACCCATGAAACCGTGTATGAATATTACATCCTCCAACGGTTCTCGAACAGAGTCCTCTGTTTTTTTTTTTTTAATCCAACATGACAAAAAAAACATTAAAATACAATCGTAAACATATAAAAACGTTAAAAAATATTTGACCTTGAGGAGTTGAATCTTTGACCACGACGTGCAGATTCCCATCTTCGTTCTTTGTCCACGAGTTGCAAGATTGGCATCCACAATCTGACCATCTGTTCACCGGCTTCTTAGACTTTCCCGTTCTCCATGAAAGCTTGAACTTTCTCGTGAATCCCGGAAAACCCATTTCCCGGAAAACGTTTCTCCTCCGGAACATAGTCTCTGAAACCTCATCTGCACCGGTGGTATGAGGAGACGCGTTGCAGTAACAGCTTTGGGATTTTCCCTCCAGAATCTCGTCGAGGAGCTCGTAAACGACGCAGAGTATCGCGTCCGTGAGGTCGAGGAAGAAGAAGATGATTAAAGACAGGGCGGCGTGAATGGCTGTCCCGGATTTCCTCGCCCATTTCTTCGTGGAGATTGCGAGGTAAGACATGGAAGCAGAGAGGGAGAGAGAATCTAGAGCGCCAGAGAAGTTTTTGAGATAAATGGTTAGGCCACGTCGAAAGAGAGAGAAGAAGCTTTGACTTTTATCATTTAAAAACGACGTCACCTTGGTTAAATGCTTGGAAACAAATGCTATTGGCTTCAAGAGTTGGCAAGGATGCTTTTTGGTTTATACCTTAATTGTTTATTACATGAAGGTATTGGTCGATGAATCTATATGCAAGAAAGATGCTTTCTTCTAGTCACAGGCTTCCTCTGTTTTTTTTTTTTTTTTGGAAATGTCCTAATCATTTTGTTTCTTACCGGAGGGAAGATTCAGGGCAGAGTTTACAGATGTAAGGAATCTCATAATTTGTAACGAATAATAAAATAGTGGTACTGTAAATTACACTGCAAAACTGTTATGTTACAAGTTCATGTATCTCTGTTACCAGCTGGATTAGAATCGGTTATCGGAGGAGGATTTCTCTGCTGGCGTTGAGAAGCTAAACGCCGCTCCAATGGAGTCTTCCTCTTGCTGACGACAAACCTATTCACTCCTTTCCTCATTGGCATTATCGATGGGAAATCTTCGTCAGGGATCTGACTTCGTTCTGATATGTTCTTAATCTCAGCCACTCGCTTAAACCATCTCTCTGCTTTAGCTTCCTCCGACATGTCCAACAAGTCAGGCTCCTTCACTAACGAACCCTCCAAGCTCTTTCCATTTCTTATCTTCTCTGGCTCTGGATTGTTGCTTGAAGGTTCTTCTTGTACTACCTGAGAAGGGTTTTTTGTTGTGGCCGGAGCTGGAATAGTATCTGTTGTTGTTGTTGTTTCCTCTGGCTGTTTGTGTTTGGCGAAATAGTCAGGTGGGAACGGCACAAAATGGACAAAGTCTGAATCTTTTGTTTCAAAGGACATCCGTCTCTTGTTTGCTGGAGAAGTCAGTGAACGGTCTTTCTTCCTGCTCATCACATACTGATTCTCTCCTTTACGCATTGGCATTTTCTCAGGAGCATTCTCTTCCAGATCAGAAACCTTGTGGAGCTCTGTTATCTTCTTTAACCAATCTGATTCTTTCTCATCTTTTTCAGGTTCATCTGTCCCTTTGCCAAAAACACTTGCACTTGACTTGTCCTCTTTGTAGACGTCACCATTGACGTCTGAGACACCGTCCATTTTGTTGTTGGCGGTCAGAACTGTCTGTGTTTCCTCCTTATCGGGCTTCTTGGCAAACATATCGGAAGGTAGTGGCACGAACGGGACAAAGTCAGCGTTAACTACCTGAGAAGATTCAAACTTCCTGGAAGAAACATTATTATCATCAGAGCGAGAAGCCAAAGAGGATGTAGAACCGAGAATCTCATTCAGGCTCCTATTCGAGTTTTCATCTGCAGCTACGATGTTCTCAGTTTTAGCCAACCTTCTCTCAAGAGGTGTCTTTCTCGTGTTAACAACATATCTATTCACTCCTTTCCTCAAAGGCATAATCTCTGGGAAATCTTCATCTGTATCAACACTGTTTGCATCAGAACCACACTGCGGTAGTTTACTAAACCACCTCTGTGCTTTCTCTTCATTTTCGACCAGTCTTCTCTCAAGTTCAGGATCCTTGGAATAAGAAGAGTTGGCTGAATTGAGTGAGAAGTCCAATGGTCGCTTGCAGTCGCATCTTAAGCAGGCTATGTTCCTACCGTAATTGTAGAAATCGCATCTGATGGGTGAAACAAACAAGAGAAAGTTAAAGTCACCATTCGTCGTATCATTAACCATAAAAAACCAGAGAAGAAAATAAAGTTGCTTACTGGGGACACTCCCATTCACTACCAGTTAGGTGTCTCTTTGGTCTTGCTTCATCACACTGGAAGCATTTGACATTTCTCGCAAAGTTCAAGCCACTGCACCTGTTTCAACAAGCTTCCACAACATATGAAAGACAACTTGTACAGCTAAATGATTTATAGCCTTAAAGATACAATCTTTCAATTCCTTATAATACACCAATTCAAGCAAGTACTCTGAGATTTACATCAATTCATACCTGGAGCAAATCCAGTCACCTCGTTTCATCTCAATGTTATTCTGAAATGAACCTCCATTTCTATCTAAGAACTTGTTCTGCATTGCGCCATTCGACTCAGGAGGAGTACGGAGGCTCATCTTTGCTATCTCGCTCAAAAGATTTCGGACCGACGACTGCATGATCTCTCGGTCATGGTGTTTGCTTCCCTCAGAAGAAGCAAAATCCACAACGTAACTCAAAAGAAGCCTCATCAAATCCACTGTACTCGCCTTATCCATATTCAATACCTAATACAAAACACAAAGCAACAAAACATCAGGGTACAATCTCAAAAACTAAAACGAGGTTGTCTGTAAGCTACCAACTCTAAGAGAGTAAGCTTTTGTTTACCTTACCAATGCCCTGACGATCACTTGTTAGGTAAAGGCTCATCCTTTTGAGTGAATCGGGACCTGTCCTAAACAAGAATGGCTTCCCATTCTCCACCACCACTTGTACGTCTCTCCTTGAAACCATTCTAATAACATCGACAAGAGAACTCAAACGATAGCCCGAGGAAGGAGAGTTTAACTAGGTGGAGAAGGCAGTTAACTTACTCGAGCAACTCGGGTCGATCACGAGCCAGTGCCAAGCAAGCAATAGCTGGACGGAGGAGCTCTTCTGGTAGACCGGGAAAGAACTCGTTTTCAAAACCGGAACTTGGCGCGGAATCTGTAAAGTAACCAGCTTTGGAGAGAGATTTGATCAGCTCCGCCCATTCAGGCAGCTGGTGGTGAAAAGAAGGAACAGAATCGGAGGGGGAGACACAAACTCGGTGAGTGTGGAAACTCCCTGTAGGTATCGTGGGGATGAGCGGCGGAAGAGACACGATAAGTCTGAGAGAACGTCGATTGGACGAGGTGACGGAGGAAGGAGCAGACGCGAGGCGGTGGAGACGACGGAGATTGGTTAAGCGGCCGATGAAGAGGGCACGTAAGATAGGAGGAGGAGGAGAAAAGAGGGAGAGTAATCTGGTGGAGTTGTTCATCGTCTCACCTCTTCGACGGCGACCGTTCGGCGGAGGATAGATCTTTACAGTGTACCGTCAAATTAATTATTTCAATTGTTTTTAATAGATGGGCCTATATGGGCTCATTATGGGCTACATTGCCAGTCCATGGTGCTGTTTGCACAATATGGCTTAACATCATTGGATGTACTTATTAATTACTTCTTTATCTTTCTTACCAACGGTTGCGTTGTCAAGATTTTATTAAGGTCGTTTGATTTGTGACATGAGTTCTGTTTTTTGTCAACTTTTTTGTTTGTCAACTTGTGACTTAGTTATGAGTTATGAAAAGATATTGATGATACGTGAAGATTTTATTAAGGTCATCTAAATTGATATCCATTTTCGTGACTTCAAAAGTTTGAAATATACAACATGACATGCATCCAAACAATACTTTCACTTAAAACCGTTTAAATTATTCTGCTTTCTTTTTCTTGAAAACATACTCTCTCTTTGTTTCATATTATCTAAAGTTTTTGCTAAAATCACAAAAACTAAGAAATTCATTTAAAAATTAATAATATAAATACAAAGTAAATTAACCAATCATAGATAATGCAGATAAATATATCATACAGTATTCAATAAAACTAAAGTAAATTTAAAAATTATTAAAACATTTTATATTTTGAAACATTAAAGCTTCTCTAAACATCTTCCATTATAAATAGAAGGAAATATATACTATATGTTCATAATAAAATACCAAGATCTCACATACTGAATTAGTTATGATTTTCATTTACTATAAGTTTAGAATTTACATGGTTAGGGATTTTACATACATTTGAGACTGAAATTGATTATATTCCAGTTGAACTCTATCTATATGATATAAAAACGTTGTAACAGGTTTTTCCTTGATGCTTTTATCGAAAATCTACACAATTGCTGTTGAAAATACAATGTAAATAATCTAAAATCGTTTCAAATGATTTGTTAGTTTGAAAACGTGTACCATATAAACTTAAAATTAATAATAACAATAATAATAGGGATAATTACCAATTGTGACTCAAAACATGATTTCAAATACAATAGTAAACCCAAACTTGAATCAAATGCAAAAGTAACCTAAAAGGCTATTGAAATTACAACCAACCCCTTGTGAACAAACAAAAAAACCGAATTTTTGTTACGCTTCTACCCCACGTAAGTCGTCTGGACAGACGACTTAACAGAAGGTCGTCTGGACAGACGACTTCGTCTGGACTTACGACTTTATACTAAGTCGTCTGGTTTGTTGAGCTTAAAAATAATTTATAAATTAAAAAAAAATATTTGGACAAGTGAAAAATAAAAATCATGTAATTATAAACAGTTTTAAATGATGTAAATTAACATATAATAAAAATGAATAGTTTTCAACATTGATGAGTGAAAGTAGTTAATCATGATATTCTTTGGTTTTGAGGGTTTGAAAACATATGTGGTAATATTGTATGTATTCTTAGGGTTAGATTTTGGAAACCTTGAATATTTTTTAAATTTTTTTCTTTTACTTATATGTCTTTATTTCTGTGTATAGTTAACACTTTTTAAGCTTAATTTGATTTTTTTAAGTGTCTAGTTAGTTAATTAAGTTTAGGGGTTATGTTTAGGGTCGAGACGACTTAATTATAAGTCGTCTGTTGAATAATTAAGCTAGACGACTTAAATTTAAGTCGTCCAAACCGGACCGAAGCTCGAAATTCAACAAAGTAATTTAAGCCTAACCGAATAATATACCGGACATATAAATACATTTTTTTCCCTTTTCCACAAATTTTGGAAACCCTAGCGCCGTTTCTCTCCTTAGGCGACAACGAAGGCGAAATCCATCTTCTCTGATTCTTCCCTTCTTCTTTTCTCGTCGATATTTGCAGATCTGTAACCGCTGGTGTCGTTATCTTCTTCTACCGTAAGTCATTCATCCATCCATCTTGTAATAAGAGTCCTTAGAAGACTTACTGGAAGTCATCCAGAAGACTTACGAAGTCTTCTGGATGACTTCCAGTATTGTCGTGACGACTTAAGACTTCGTAGGAGACGTCTTACGAAGTCGTCTGAGTAGTCTTCTCACTATATTTTACAAGCAGTATTTGTATTTAGAATAGTTTGCTTGTTCTGATGCTTGTATTTGATTGTTTTGCAAGGAAAAATGGATTTACCAGAACTCCCGCGGAGGATATATACGTTTGGGGAAGAGCCCACTGCAACGAAGAGCATTTCGTATCATACTGATAACTCGAAGTTGTTTGCTGCTCTAAGTGAAGGTCTAACAGCTGACGAATGCGAGGAGCTGAAGGAGTCGAAGTTGGGAGTGTTCATCAAGTTCAAGGAGCTGAATTTTAGTTGGGCTTCAAGGCTGGTGCATTATATACTCGGTTTCCAGCTTAAGATCAAGAAGAAATATGAGTTCTGGTCTCTCGTTGGTCCACAACCGATGAGGTTTTCACTGATAGAGTTTGAACACCTCACTGGTCTGAACTGCGCGGACATGAAGGACCTCGAAAATCCAAGGTGTGAGGTTACGAAGGAGATGGCTTCGTTCTGGGAGAAGATGGGTGTTGATATCGAGGTTGGACCAAATATTGATCAGATAATAGCAGCATTTAAGAGATGCCAAGAGTGGTCGCTGGAAGATCGCATACGGGTCGGATACCTTGCTATCTTAGCTGAATTCATTGAAGGGAGAAAGTTCTCAACCCCTATACGTGCTAGTCTTGCAAAGCTAGTGATGAATTTAGAAAAATTTGAGAATTATCCTTGGGGGAGAGTGGCGTTCAAGGTGCTGATAGATTCTGTGAAGGCAGCAAATTTGGAAGCAAATTCATACACTGTTGATGGCTTTATTCAAGTTCTTCAGGTGTGGGTGTACAACTTCCTGCCAGAATTGGGGGCAAATTTTGGGAATCCCCAACCAAACAGGCCGACTCCACCGTTGTTGGCTTACAAGGGTGGCAAAGGACGCCGATGTTTTAAAGAGGCCATCTTGAGCCAGGTATATAAACTTCAATCCCTAATACTTCACAGACGACTTAAATTTAAGTCGTCTGCGAAGTCTTTTCTGGACGACTTTCCAGACGACTTAATTTTAAGTCATCTGTGAAGTTTTAGAGACTGAATTTTATGTATTTTGGCAGACTAACGTGATCAACTTTATTGAGAAGGACTTTGGTGAAATGTTTCCACGTTGGGAATTTGATGCAGAGGACTCGGCCGCGGATAACATAATCAAAGTTATGTTTAATTCAAATCCTAAGTGGAAGTGGACCTTGGATTGCTGGGAAGTCAATCAGATGAATGAAGTGATTGCAGCGGAGACTTTGAGTGGTTTGAAGGAAGATAGTGGAAGGCCTCGGAAAAAATCTCGTAAAGGGGGTCTCAAGGAGGCTCGCAAGGAGGCTCGCAAGGAGGCTCCTGTAGAGGCACCTAAAGATGAGATTGAAAAAAGCTTCAACGCCTTAGCTGCAGCCATAAGGGATGGTTTTGAGATGTACCTTAAGGAGATTAAGTTGCTGGGGGATAGGATATAAGCTGTAGAGAAGAAGGTGGGAATCACCAAAAACCGAACTTCTGGCTCGCCGAAACCACATTTGCACGAACAAGGGATTAGTACCATAACCTCTCCCAAAATCACAGAGCAGAGAGTCACTAAGAGAGTCACTAGGCAAAGTGATAAGAATAAGAACTGATGTGCTTTGTTTGTTGTGTGTGCTTGGTTGAACCTTTGTTGATTTGTTTCTTTTTTTGTGTATGTATGGATTTTGTTTGATTTGTTTGATTTGTTTGATTTGTATGTATGGATTTGGTTAATGATTTTTAAACCCGTCTTGTACATCCAAATTTCAGAGTGAAAGTGTGAATGGAGCGAACGAGTCAACCCGTCTTGAGGCTCCAAAGGCGAAAGCTCCACAGAAGTATGCGATTTCACAGCTGCATGATTCTCTAGCAATGAGTCAATTTAGCGTTCTTGTATTGGACAAACGAGTACCCACTGCTTCAGACATACGGCAGGGTGATCTCAGAAGACAGACAAAGAAGGATAAAATGATTGCACAGGTCCATGAAAAGATTGAGCGAAAGAGGAAACTTGCTCCTTCACAGCAAACTCCTTTTAAGGGAAACAACACTGTCAAACATATTATTCCAAACAAAAAGGTTGGACAAGCCTATGATCCTTTTGCCTTCGCTAACAAGAAGATGTTGGAGGTGCTCACAGCCTGGTTGAAACTTGATCTGTAAGTGAGAGAATGTCCCATAATAGCTTGCTTTGTGGTATAAAATGATTGTTGATGGGTTGACAAGAGAGGAAATTAAAGCCATGTTCAAGGACATAGTTGATTCCATGAGGGAAGGGTTTGGGACGTGCCTTGGAGAGATCAAGTATCTCTCGAAAAGGGTGGAAGCTTTGGAGAAGAAGGTTGGTCTCATCACAAAACGGAAAGGGACACCAACTAAAAAAACAGGGAGAGGGACAAAGGCACCAGATGTGCCTGGAGATGGTAGTTCTTCGCCGGAGGATAAAGGGCCTGAGGTGCCTACAGATGCTAGTTCCTTGCCGGAGGATAAAGGGTCTGAGGTGCCTACAGATGCTAGTTCCTTGCCGGAGGATAAAGGGCCTGAGGTGCCTACAGATGCTAGTTCCTTGCCGGAGGATAAAGGGCCTGAGGTGCCTACAGATGCTAGTTCTTTGCCGGAGGATAAAGGACCTGATGTGCCTACAGATGGTAGTTCCTTGCCAGAGGAGAAAGGTCCTGATGTGCGTAGAGATGCTAGTTCCTCGCAAGAACCGAGCGTTGTTGTATTGAACAAAACTCAGCCCACTGTTGACGATATACAAATTGGGCAAACTAGACCTGAAGAAAGGAGGGACGCTGCTATGACCATTGGCCGTGCAAAGAGTGATCGAAGAAGGAAACTTGCTGCTTCACAACAATCTCTTTATGCGGGCAACACGACGGCCAGGGCGATTATTCCAAACACGAAGCAGCATCAAGGCTATAATCCTTTTGCACAAAATGACAAGGATAAATTGAAAGAGCTCGCTACTTGGTTGCAGGCCTGTCCGTAAGTGTTTGCTTTTCCCATAATAGCTTGCTTTAGTCTACAAAAACTGATCGCTTTTAAACATTTTGTGTTTCCAGTGAATATAAAACACCCTACGACCAAAAACCACGAAATAGTCGCACTTGGTGGTATCAGACCCTCTGGAGAGACTTAGAATGGCTGGAGGACTGTGTAAGTCTTCCACTTGACTTAGTTCAATTACTTGTAAGTCGTCTGGACAGTCGTCTACGTAGACGACTTACCAATAAGTCGTCTGATAAGTCGTCTGGTTCGTAGATGACTTTCCAGACGACTTACCCTTAAGTCGTCTGGTTCGTAGATGACTGTCCAGACGACTTACCCTTAAGTCGTCTGGTTCGTAGATGACTTTCATTACTAACTTACAGTTACTAACTAAGTCGTATGATATCTTATATGCAGCATATTGATGCTTGGATTAATGTGCTGAGGAAGAGGTACACAGATAACCCACATCATTTCAGGAGTGACAAGTTATGCTTCCTTGATCATCTCTTTGCTCATCATTGGAGTTTTAACTACAAAGAGTTTAAGGATTCTGAGCCCGATATGAATGGTTTAGGAAGAAGACTACCTGGTGGGGCGTTGAATTATTATAGCGGCAGTGTACCATCATTTTGCAGATCAAACAGGATTTGGGGCGTTGATATCACAGATGTCTATGCGCCAGTGAACCACGAGGACAGTCATTGGATTGCTATGTGGATCCAAATCCCTAAGAGGCACATTGTCGTCTTTGACAGCATCATTGGAAATATCTCCCCAGAAACACTCGATGTGGTAATGAAGCCTTTTCTCCACATGATCCCTTATATTCTTGTTGAGTGTGCTCCCAATGATGTGGTACGTGCCGAATACAGCATGGAGTCATTCACTTATGAGAGACTAAAGGATTTACCTCCGGCCAGATCTGGTGATTGTAGTGTGTACGCTCTAAAGTACATTGAATGTCATACTCTTGGGATGCCGTTTAATAAAAAAGACTTTGCTAAGAGCAAGGGGAAGGCTATTAGGGATAAGATGGCGGTGGATATATTTGAAGAGTTTCCTGACGTGCATCTGTGGGAAAACAGGGATGACGATGAAAACTATGATGCGTATGGTGATGACAGATAGATCAGGCTGTAACCTTTTGTATTTGTAACCTTTTGTATATAAACTTGATATTTTGTGCAGTAGTATTTGTAACCTTTTGTAATCTTATGTGCAGTTCCCTTTTGTTATCATTTGTTTTATTTCTCGTCTGTTTAATCCACAACCATCTCAACTAATATAAAACACTAATAATAGACTTATTGACACATAAGTTCATTACATGAAGACCTTATAGACGACCTTCGGGACGACTTAAATGAAGGTCGTCTGGAAGACTAAACACTGGACGACTAACTTGAAGGTCTTCTTGAATAAAAAACTCTGGACGACTAAATGGACGACCTTCGAGACGACTTAAATGAAGGTCTTTTAAAGGAAGGTCGTCTGGAAGACTAAACATTTGACGACTAACTTGAAGGTCTTCTTAAATAAAAAACTATGGACGACTAAATGGACGACCTTCGGGACGACTTAAATGAATGTCGTCTGGAAGACTAAACACTGGACGACTAACTTGAAGGTCTTCTTGAATAAAAAACTCTGGACGACTAAATGGCCGACCTTCGGGACGACTTAAAGGAAGGTCGTCTGAAGACTAAACCTTGTCATTCTTACATTGTGGTTTCGTATGGCCAGGTTCCTTGCACACAGAGCATCTATAAGCTCTATGTTGCTTCCTGGGTTTGCGTCCTCTCATCCTGGATAGCTTCAACCAGGATTGCCATCTTGATTTCTTCTTTCTTCCCCGACCACGCTTTACTTCCGGAGGAAAGCATGTGCGTTCCTCAACTTGTTGTCCATTACAAGGATATATATTCTCTGAGTATCCTGCAAACAGAAAATCATTTGAGTACACTAGAGATACAAGTGTGTTGATATGCAAACCAACAGAATCTCCAGCAGCTATAGCATGAGAGCAAGGTATTTTCTCCACTGCATAGACACCACAATCACACTTTCCATGTTCCAAATCAACCCCACAGTCCATTTTGCCACCTTTCACAAAGAATTGCCATCCGCCAATTGGTTGTACCGTCATCATATCTGCTATCTCCGATCGAACAGCAAGCAAGTATTCAACACCCCGACTATGTTGAGTAGTGAGACTCAAAGCATCTTCTCTCCTTTTCCAAAACCACTTTCCTAGCTTCTCCCTTATGAACTCCAACAGGAAATGAATCGGAAATCCTCTAGCTCGCTTCAATGCGGAATTAATAGATTCAGCGATGTTGCTTGTTTTTATGTTTTACCTGTCCCCCTGGCAATAAATCCTTGACCATAGGCTGACGTCGGCATTCTCCTAATACGTTGCAAGGTCCGGATTTGCACTCCGTATCTCAGCCATGTACCGGTCAAAATCTGAAACCGTATGAGCATAAGCAGCACCTTTCACCAAGTACAAGAGATGTTTCCCTTTAAAATTTTTGACAATGTTTTTTTGAAGGTGATAATAACATATTCCTCGGGTTGCCCAAGGAAACACCTTATCACATGCCCAAGGAAACACCTTATCACATGCCGGTCGGAGACTATCACTAGAGGCTGGTCATCTGATACACAACTAGCCAATTTTGTGAAAAACCATTCTCAAGAAGGTGCATCTTCAGCATCTACAATCCCAAAAGCCAATGGAAATATCTGAAAATTCCCATCTTGTGCTGCTGCAACTAGCATAACACCTCCATACTTCCCACTTAGGTGAGTCTCATCCACCACAATGACCCTTCTCTGATATCTAAAACCTTTGATAGAAGCTCCAAAAGAGAGAAATATATACTTAAATCTATTCATAGAATCAAGTTCTATAGCCGTGATAGAATCGGGATTTGCTAAGGAGATTTGCTCGAGATATGATGGCAGACGCAAATACCATTCTTCTGCTGTTCCTCTCACCAATGTTTGTGCATATAAAAGTGCTCTGTATGAAGTGGTGTAATCCAGATTCATGCCAAACATGTTCCTCATTGCAACAGTGATATGCTGCGAATTCAACCCATCAATGATTCCAACACGATCAATGAAAAGCCTACCAACATACTTAGGAGTACAGTGTCTCCGCTGAGCGATTCGGTCTCCTGCTGAGCATGTATGTTTTTCCACATACTTTGTTACCCAAAACGTTTTTATCCCATGTTTCACACTTGCTCTGACCTTCCATTCACAACCACTAACCGGACATGTTGTCACAAGGAGAGTTTTCGTTGACTTGTATATTCTGAAGGTGAACTTAAGCCTCACTGCTGTCAACCGCAGCTCCGAAAGCAGTGCATCCTTGTTACCAAAACTCTGGTTGACATAGATATTCTTACCATTCGATCTTCCACCTTCAATCTGTTTTAATTCTTCAAAACATATATCATCATCTTCTTCATCCTCATCTTCAACCTTTCCATAAACACTGTAATCCTCACCATTCTCGTCCGCTTCAGCAACAATAGAGATATCGACATCCTCCTCCCCATCCTCCTCCTCCTCCCTATCCTCCTCCCCCTCATCATGATTTTCATCTTCAACCAAATTATCATCATCCTCTTCAAAACATTCATCAGCTTCATCATCTGAAACCGTTTGCACCTTGCTACGGCTTGATACACAAAGCCGTACACCATGTGTTTTGGTTATCTCGAGCAAGTTTCTAACTTGTCTATCACTTGTAACATGAATAGGAAGGGTGTCTGGAGCCATCATCATTTCTGCTGGTAATGAGTAGGTTATCTCCACAGATTCTGTGTTCATGTCCAGGTTATAATCTTCTAGAGCCATTGCAAGAAGTTCCGCATGCGTCGAACCTTCACTCAAAAAAAAACACTCTCGCTCTGTTGGCATTATCAACCACAAAATCCCAACAACAATCTTTTAACAACCATTCCCCATACACTGCATGTAACTGACGCATCATCTGCAAAAATTCTAAATAAAACACATTAGTAAACATAGAGAAAATGAAAGTTTACTAAACATTAAGGCAGACGACATACTAGGAAGTCGTCTAGACGACTAAACAGTAAGTCGTCCAAACAGGTCATTTTTGCAATTGAATTTTAATTAGGACGACTTACCATTAAGTCGTCGGGCTTGTTTGTTAAAAAAAATACTCTAGACGACTTCCAAGGAATTGTATCAGATATTTGACTTTTCCTGGAAGGCTTACGGGGAAGTCGTCTCTGGGTATACAAAAATTACAATATTTAATTGAAGCTAGACGACTTATTTGTAGGTCTTCTAAGGTTAGTTTGCAATTTGAAAAACAAACTTAATTATTTAACTTATCTCATACGACTTACGGGGAAGTCGTCCAGGATGATGACTCAGGAGAAAATCGTCCAAGATAAGCAAGGTTTGACCAGAATCTATGAAGTAAATCTGGACGACTTTGCTTATCTTGAAAGACTTTCAAGTAAGTCGTCTTCGTAGACGACTTCCCTGTAAGTCGTCTGAGATAAGTTGAATATTTAAGTTTTATTTTCCAATTGCAAAAGTAACCTGAGACGACGTACATATAAGTCGTCTAGATTTAATAAAATTTGAAATTTTTGTTTTCCTTGGGACGACTTACCAGTAAGTCGTCCAGAAAAAGTCAAATATCTGACACAATTCGGTCAAATGCAAAACTAACCCGTTTATCCTGGACGACTTACTGGTAAGTCGTCTAGGGTATTTTCACGATTTTTTTTAAAGAACAAAGCCGGACGACTTTAGTTAAGCCGTCCGTTGGACCAGAAGACTTACGGGTAAGTCTTCTAGGCGAACAGTTCTGGAAAAAAATTCAATTTCCTACTTTAAACTAGTGAGATGACTTCCTTAGCACACAGAGTCTTCTCCAACCATCCAGAACCTCAAACGAAAGTAACCCACGATGAATTGTATGCTTCAATAGCTCTATCAACCATAAAAAGTTTTGAATCAAAAGCTTGAGTTTTTTGGATGAATATTGAGGCAAAGTGAGAGAGAAGTTGTTTTTAGTTCATAACAATTGAGAAAGAGAGAGTGTAAATCGTACGAGGTGCATTAATAGCTCCAAATTGGTAGTTCGTTGTGGTTGGTGTATTGATGGCAATGGCAATCTTGTAAATTTGTGAAGGTGATGAAGTTGAGAGAGTAAAAGAGCCATTTTTCGAAAAAAGTACAAAAATTAATGGCATTTTCGTGAATAATGTGAACAAGTGGGGGTGAATAGAGCTAATGATTGTGTTTCATGAAGGAGATATTAGTTTTGTGGTTGACTTTGAGTTGTGAGTTACTTTTGCAACAACCCCATAATAATACCTTGGATTTTAAAAATAGCATTTAAGGTAAAAGAATAAAAGACATAAAACATCAATGATCAAAGGTAGTAAAACGGAGATGATAATAGCTGTATTATTTTCGACTTGGAAATCATTGAGTTAAGAATTGGGTGCGGTTAGTTGCCGATCACTGCCGTCAACTTTTGACTAATGCTTATTTTGATTAATACTTTTGCTTACATCAAACTATTTGCATTGGATTAACTAAACTTGTTATTTGGATCCATGTGGACTAATATAATGGTGGGTGCGTGGACAATTAACTGCCTCGATAATGACTTCCAATTTAATCCGTAAGGTATAAAACCTCATTTAACTCCCCCGAAATGTATTTATAATCATAATAAATTACACACTGATGTGATATGTTAGTTATATATGTGATACAAATGCAATGAACCGACTTTGACATGATGTATAATTAAATTCTATACATATAAAGAGACTTTATGTCATCACATTATGCATGAGATAAAGCCCTAAATTCCTCAAATTAGTTAAAGTGTCCTCTTTAAAACTAATCAAGAAACTTTCTCTAAGTGAGTGAAAGTAGTGTGGCTTATCTCATGATTACCGAAACTTTATTAATCTCTCTGTTTTACATTACATCTATCTATATTATTAAAATTCAAGTACAAAATTAAAGTGTTTAGAGACATGAATTGCAGTTTAAAAAGAAGATTTCTTTGGAAACATGGATAACAATATTAAATGAGAATTGTTTAAAAACATGGATAGCGGTATATTTACTTCTTTTTATTTACACATTTTGTCATTGCAATTATAATAAATTAGGTATTTCATTTTTGTAATTTCTTTTTATTTATAGATTCTACCACTGTATTTAAAATCAATTTAGATTAATTAATTACAATTCCAAACTTATCTAAGCAAATTGATATTCATATACTAATCATTATTAATATTGTAAATTTATTACTAAATAAAAAAATTTCTATTTCACTTAGTTTAACCAAACACAAAAAAATAATTTTTTATTTGTGTACGGAATCAGTTAGGCATAGAAATTCGGGTACCCATTTAAGTACGAATCGTTTCTTTCGGATCTAGATTTTTAGGGTTCCGAAATTTCTTTTTAGATACTTTATTTTTGTGTTTCCTTTTATTTACAGATTATACAATTGCATTTAAAATAAATTTAAATCAATTAATTACAATTCCAAAACTTATCTAAACAAATCGATATTCATATTAATCATTATTAATATTGTAAAAATATTAGTAAATAAAAAAATTTCTATTTAACTTCATTTAACCAAACACATAAAAATATTTTTTTATTTGTTTACGAAATCAGTTAGGCATAGACATTCGGGTATCCATTTAGGTACGAGTCATTTCCTTCGGGTATATTTTTTTTGGTTTTGAAATTTCCTTTTAGGTACTTCCTTTTTGTATTTTTTTATTTACAGATTCTACCACTGCATTTAAAATTAATTTAAATTAATTAATTACAATTCCAAAACTTATCTAAACAAATCGATATTCATATATTGATCATTATTAATATTTTACAAATATTACTGAATAAAATTTTCTATTTCACTTAATTTAGCCAAACACATTAAAAAACAATTATTTGTTTACGGAATCTGTTAGGCATAGACATTTGGGTACCCATTTAGGTACTAGTCGTTTCTTTCGGGTATAGATTTTTTGGGTTTTGAAATTAGGCCATGTTTGGATATAAATTTATGTGTGAGTTTCAAGTTGGATCTCCCGGATCTTTATGAATTTTATTCTTACGTATAGGAAACTAAAAATATTCAAATAACGAATGTATTTGAAAATGAATCGGATATTTGAACCAAAAATAATGGATGCACATAACAAAAAATCAATATAAAAGTACTGTACTTTTGGATTCAAATCATTTCTTTTAACAACAAACTACACAAATATGTTGATTTGTATAAAAATTTAAATTACAATGTAAATATTTAGTTAATATAGAAATATGTCACATTGTTTAAACAAAATATCAATATAAAGTATTGTACATTTGCGTCCTAAAATCATTTATTTTAACAACAAGCCTAATAAATATGTTGATCGGAAAGGGAATAAAACAAAGCTAGAAAAACACATAGTCTACCAGAGAGACTCTATGTGTCGAATTTATTATAAAGAAAGTTTTACTAAGATAAATACATTCAATAATTACAAACAAATAATATATTTCATAAAAGTGAAAAATAATACCCGCCCTTTCAAGGGCGGGTCAAAATCTAGTAATGTTTAAAGCACAAAGATTAATAAATTTATTTGTCTCTAGAGGTAATTTTAATAGAAATGACTACAAAATCTAATTAGTTACAAAATTTTCAGTAAATTTTAAGATAATATAAAAATATCACATTTTTATTTTAAAACAAAAAATCTTATAAAATATAAATGAAAGAAGTATTTTTAGTATTCGGAGTTCCGATTTTTCTTTCTCTCTCCACCTTTTGTTTTGTGATTCCATAGTTTTTGTTTTTGTTAAAAAGGGTTAAATTGAGATCTATTAAAGATACATACCTAACTTTTAGGTGGGAGGTGCAGCCCACGACAATATGACTTAGTTTCCGCAGCAGAAGTACCGAATTCAGAATGTGTTTGCTGTGAAATATCAAACAAAGTCCTATATTGGCAACTAGACAAAGGAGAGTCTAATATATAAGGAGATGTTCAACGCTAATTAGTACGAGGCTTTTTGGGAAGGAACCCAAAAGTAAATCCATGCAGACTTGTCTCTAAAGTCCAAAGTTAACAATATCGTACTAATGGGACAATATAGAATTGGACATGGGCTTTCAAAATCCCAACAATTGGCATTAAAGCCAGGTTGACAAGAAATCTGCAAGAAGACCTAAATACCCTTCGAGAGATGAATTGTATATCCTATGAGTCAGGAATGAGAGGTGTGTGTGGGGCAGAGATCAAGTCAGAAGAGCCTGGAGTTTATTTGTAGGACACGAGATGAGTATGACCCTTAGTTTGAGACGGAGAATTTGAAATATCAAACTAAGTCCCACATTGGAAAAGTAGACAAGGAGTCTCTGATATATAAAGAGATGTCCAACTTTAATTAGTACAAGGCCTTTTGGAAAAGAGCCTAAAAATAAATCCATGCAGGCTTGTCTCTTGGATCCAAAGTGGACAATATCGTATTAATCGGAGAATAAAGAGTTGGACATGAAATTTCATAATTCCGACATTTGCATCTAAGGCCCGTCCACTACCAGTGCACTACAAGGCCCGCTCAAAATTTATACAAAAAAAGGACAAGAAAAATATAAGTCCCTTAACAAAACTGTACAAGTGCGATTAATAGAAAACAGAAATTTGATCATCTGGCCGACAATAATATGGACCGATGAACAAAGCGGAATCTGGGAACAACTGTATGAAACATTTGTTCTGGATCCCAAAAGTTTTAGAAATTTTAAGCGTAGGTATAAACCCTGAAAATTATAGAAAATAATATTATTCTTGAGAAATGTTTATAGCTCTGAAATCTGAAATCCAATCCTTTCGATGAAAACCACTAACCATTTTGAACCTTTTGGATGATGTGCAAGGTCACATATTTAAACTTTAAACTAGTAAACTCAGTATGTAACGAGAACACTGATTAATTGCCAACAAATATATCGACCACTTTATCAAGTAACGAACTTAGTCCGAGATTCTGACGGATCCATGAACTAATTAGAGAAGCAATCAAATCCTATTCCACGTCCAGAAAATTAAGCCTCACTCTTAAATCTAACCCCTAAAAGAAAGTTGATAATATATATTTTTAAAAAAGTTGATAATATTTGATGAAACAAAATCCCATACTAAATACATCTTTCATATTATCTATGTCCAAGATAAAACGAGAATCGGTTACGCCCGTTTTCGTAAACTTTGTTGGTAAATAAATTTTACATTTCAACAAGAAAAAAGAGATAGAACAAGAATTCAAATTACAGTTCAAAACATTTCGTGGTCGATGGAAAAGTTATCCAATGGCAGAAAGTTTCAGTTTGAAAAATGTCATTAAAGAATTATTATGCAAGACAACAAATAAATAAAAAATTGGAAATGGTCCATTTGTTAGTTTATTACGAGTTATCAATAAAAGACTTGTTCTGTTTGGATAAAGACAAGTTATAGGATTTGAGTTTGTTTCGGGATAACTACATTGTTAACTTGTTCCGTAAGTTTCAGGTAGATTAGGATGCTTTGTTTATGTAAGCCTATATAAGGCACTTGCGTTGAATCAATAGAGGTATCAGTTTGATTGCAATACACAAAGTCCTGAGCTAGATTTACATTGGGTATCAGAGCAAACAAAGTGATCAAAAGAAAGATGAGTGAGGATAAGACGCTTACGAAGATTCCACACTTTGATGGTCATTATGACCATTGGAGCGAGATGATGTAGAATCTATTGAGAGCAAAGGGTATCTGGAACATGGTGGTTGAGGGCTACTCCGAGCCAGCAGAAGGTGTTGAAGTTACTGCAGCTCAAAAGAAAGAACTGGAGGATCTTAAGATGAAGGATCATCAAGTGAAACACTACCTGTTTCAGGCGATTGATCGGACGGTGTTCGAGCAGATCTTGGATCGACGGACATCTAAGGTGATATGGGATTCGATGAAAAAGAAGTTCGAAGGCAATGAAAGGGTGAAACGATCCCTCCTGAACACATTGAGAAGAGAGTTTGAGGTTTTAGCAATGAAACCAGACAAGAAGATTGATGCTTATTTTGGACGAGTAATGACGGTCTCCAATAAGATGAGAAGCAATGGTGAGAACATGCCAGATTCAAAGATTGTGGAGAAGATTCACAGGACACTGACAAATCAGTTCACCTACGTGGTAATCTCCATTGAAGACTCAAAGGATACAAGAACCATGTCCATTGATGAACTGCAAAGCTCCCTCGCAGTTCATGAGCAAAAGTTCAAGAGATCCACATATGAAGAAGAAGATCAAGCACTCAACGTCAGAGGAAGAGGCCGAGGTTCATACCGAGGAAAAGGCAGAGGACGTGGACGTGTCTTCAACAAAGCACTGATTGAGTGCTACAGATGTCACAACTTGGGGCACTATCAGTATGAATGCCCAAACCAGAAGCAAGAGGCTCACTACGTAGAGATGGAGGAAGAAGATGAGGTACTGCTCATGGCTTATGTTGAATTAAAAGGAGCAAATAGAGTGATGCGTGGTTTGTGGACTCTGGATGCTCTAACCACATGTGTGGTAATCAGAATATGTTCACTAGCTTGGACACTTCTTTCACTCACACTGTCAAGCTTGGGAACAATCATAAGCTGGAAGTATGCGGGAAGGGAGCGATCAAGATCATACTGAAGGGTGTAAGCTATGTGATATAAGATGTGTATCACGTTCCTGAGCTAAGGAACAACCTGTTGAGTGTTGGACAACTCCAAGAGAAGGGGTTAGACGTGTTGTTCAAAGGAGGAGATCAAAAGGTGTGTTGCATATTTCATCCTGCAAGAGGAAAGATTGCAGAATCTGTCACGAGCACAAATCGCATGTATGTACTGATCTCAGAGACATGTGCTAAGAAGGAGGATGAAGAGAAGTGTCTACAAGTAGACAGCACCAGCAAAGATGAGTTGTGGCACCAGCGCTATGGTCACTTAAGCAACAAGAATCTACATGACCTACACAGCAAAGAGATGGTCACGGGTCTGCCCAAAGTAGGAAAGCTGAAGAGAACGTGTGAAGCCTGCATGAAGGGAAAACAACATCGTGTGCCGTTTCCAAAGTCAAGTTCATGGAGAGCAACTGAGAAGCTTCAACTCATCCATTCAGATCTGTGTGGCCCAATCACTCCATCATCCAACATGCAAAAGAGGTATCTCATCACATTCATAGACGATTTCTCAAGGAAAACGTGGATCTTCTTTGCTCTTGAGAAGTCTGAAGCATTTCAGTTCTTCAAAATGTTCAAATCATCGGTTGAGGACACTGGGATGTTCATCAAGTGCTTAAGGACAGACAGAGGAGGTGAGTACAACTCCACGGAGTTCAAGGATTACTGCAAGGAACATGGAATCAAAAGGCAGTTGACTGCTGCTTACACTCCCCAACAAAACGGGGTCGCCGAGCGTAAAAACCGGTAAATCATGAACATGGTGAGAACCATACTGACGGAGAAGGGAGTTCCAAAATCATTCTGGCCAGAAGCAATGCAGTGGGCTAACCATGTTCTCAACCGATCACCTACAGTAGCTGTCAAAGACAAGACGCCTGAAGAAGCTTGGAGTGATAGGAAGCCAGATGTGGAGCACTTCAAAGTTTTTGGATGCATCGGCCATGTTCACATTCCTGACCAGACACATACAAAGCTCGATGACAAGAGTATCAAATGCGTCTTGCTTGGGTTCAGTAGTGAATCCAAAGCTTATCGTATGTATGATCCAATGGAAAAGAAGATCCACACCAGCAAAGATGTAGTTTTTGAAGAAGCTCAGCAGTGGGATTGGGATGTCAACCACAATGGAGAGCAAGTAGGAGAACTAGAATGGGAAGATGTTGGTGGAGAAACAGAGGAACCTGAGGAAGAAACCGTGGAAGAAGACATAGAAGAAGGTAACTTGAATGAAAATGCTCAAGTAGTAGAAGAGAGAGGAAGAAGAACCAGAAACCCACCAGCATGGACGGCTGATTACGTTTTCGATGATGGGGAAGATGAAGTAAATATGGCGAAGATTGAGCTCGAGAACCTGGCCTTCATGATCATCTCGGACCCTACTAGCTTCCAGCAAGCAGCGAATCAGTCAAACTGGAGACAAGCCATGGATGCAGAGATCAAAGCCATCGAGAAGAATCAAACTTGGAGCTTGTCTTCACTTCCTGAGGATGCAAAAGCAATTGGAGTAAAATGGCTGTACAAAACCAAACTCAACGAGCTAGGGGAGGTGGATAAATACAAAGCAAGGCTTGTGGTGAAAGGTTACACACAAGAGTATGGAGTGGACTACACTGAAATATTTGCCCATGTAGCTCGTATGGACACAGTGAGGATGATTCTTGTGTAGCTGCTCAGAAGGGATGGAGAGTCTTTCAGTTGGATGTAAAGTCCGCTTTCTTACATGGAAAGTTGGAGGAAGACGTCTTTGTAGAGCAGCCGCAGGGTTATGAGGTAAAAGGAAAGGAGAACATGGTGTACAAGCTTCACAAAGCTATTTATGGTCTGAAACAAGCACCAAGAGCTTGGTTCAGCCGTATAGAGACTTACTTCATCAATGAAGGGTTCACAAGCAGTCCTAGTGAGCAGACATTGTTCATCAAACGAAGAGAAGACAAGGTGTTGATTGTAAGTGTCTATGTTGATGACTTATTGTTCACTGGGAACGATGATAGCATCCTAGAAGAGTTCAAGTGTTCCATGAAAAAAGAGTTTGATATGACTGATTTGGGAAAGATGAGGTACTTTCTAGAAATTGAGGTGATGCAGAGAGATGATGGGATCTTCATTTGTCAGAAGAGGTATGCAGCTGAAGTTATTGAGCGATTTGGAATGAAAGATTACAACCCGGTAAGCAATCCCATAGTTCCTGGACAGAAGATTGGACGTGATGAAACTGGAGAGAAGATTGATCCAACTCTGTTCAAACAAATGGTGGGAAGCTTGATGTATCTCACTGCTACACGCCCAGATTTAATGTTTGCAGTGAGCCTCATCAGTCGATTTATGGCATCACCAACTCAGCTACACTTTATGGTGGTAAAGAGGATCATGCGATATCTTAAAGGCACAATGGAGTATGGAATTTGGTACGAGATGAGGGAAACTAACAATCTCATAGCATACACAGACAGTAATTATGTCGGTGACATCGACGACAGCAGAAGTACCTCAGGTTATGTTTTCTTGTTAAGTGGAGGAGCTGTAGCGTGGGCATCAAGAAAATAACCTATCGTAGCTCTTTCAACAACGGAGGCAGAGTATGTTGCAGCGGCAACCTGTGCGTGTCAAGTTGTGTGGATGAAGCGTATATTGGAGGAAGTTGGTCTGAAGCAAGAAGGAGAAATGGTGTTGCTATGTGATAACACTTCTACGATTAAGCTCTCAAAGAATGCTGTTATGCACGGGAGATCGAAGCACATAAGGGTACGTTATCATTTTCTGAGGGAGCTCACAAAGGAGGGTATTGTCAAGCTGGACTATTACAGGACGGAGGAACAACTTGGAGACGTCATGACGATGCCGTTAAAGCTAGCCTCGTTTCAGAAGATCAGAGCGGCATTTGGGATGAGAATTATGAACTGAATCTTTTGCTTGCAAAAGAATTTAGTTCAAGGGAAGGTTTGTTAGGATTTATCTATAAGTTTATTAGGAGTTATCAATAAAAGACTTGTTCTGTTTGGATAAAGACAAGTTATAGGATTTGAGTTTGTTTCGGGATAACTACGTTGTTAACTTGTTCCGTAAGTTTCGGGTAGATTAGGATTTTGTTTATGTAAGCCTATATAAGGCACTTGCGTTGAATCAATAAAGGTATCAGTTTGATTGCAATACACAAAGTCCTGAGCTAGATTTACACCATAACGGTTCAAGGAAATTTTCTTTAAAAACCGGAAACGGAAATACGAGTGACGGGACATGTGTTAGGTAGCAAAACGATCCGCTCGTGTGTAACAGTTCATCATATCGTCATTCCACGCCGGTACACGACTTTTTTTCTTTGTCGTCAGCAGAAGATTTCAAAATTAATGAAACCGTTCCCATAACCAAAACTCACATAAAACAAAGACACAAGTATTAAATAATATTTTGGGTACTTTTCTTTGGTTTCTAACGTTTCTTCTTCTTTATATTATATTTATTGTTTTTTTCCTGAAACTATATTATATTTATTGGTGTATGCGTTTTCTGTTGAATTTAATTCCAAGTTCGACTTCAGTTACATTTTGGTATCCCCTCCATTTTGTAAATGAAAAAAAAACACACTTTTGCATTCAAATGTGTGACCACTTCAATTGATCTAATCCATAAGGATATCATGTCTTACTTCAATTAAACTTCAATATTTAAGAAGAACAACCTAGTCCATATCATTGAACAATAACAGTATTAAATAGAGTTGGTATTTCCTTTAGTTTTTCCAGTAATTGTTGCACAACATTGTTTGAGTTCAGTGGATAATTAAGTAGAAGTGTGTTTGAGTGCACTGGATATATAAGAAAAATGTATATATCTAAAACGGCTTCGCGCCCTTTGTTCTATAGATTCTCGAAGTACTTCAAACTAGTTATTGAGCTACTCACTATTAATTTATAGTAATACTTATATGCTCGTAAATATATGTCTACACACACACACATTCACATACGTTAAACTGAGAAAAGCAATTACTTTATCTCCCTTTAAGATCTTTTCTTGCTTTGTGTCCGAAACAGACAAAAGTTGATTCTGTTGTTTGTATCCCATATTTAACTCCCACCCACACGTTCGTACGTGCACACGTGCAATATATCAATATGTGTATAGTTTGTGCCATACGAGCGTTTCAAAAATGTTTTTTGGAGTTACCGAGATTGTTGAGCCTGTGGGGGCTACAGGCATCGAACCCTCCAAAACGCACGAGCGGGTCTCGTTTTGCATGCTGCAACACCACACGTACCCACCGACTTTACAAAGCCTTACTTTTGCACGTGTGGAGAGAGATAGAGTGAACTCAAACCAAAAGTATCACATTATTCGAAATTTTCTCTAAGTAGAAAATGCAACCTGAAGAAGAACGTTGGCATGAATCTTCTAATACATGTAAAGAAGAAGAGAAAAAATAACGAGCAGTTCATAAAGATATTGATGAGAATTGAGAAATTATGATACTTTGATTCTTTCTACAACCCATTTTTCAAAACCATTAAAGACTAAAAGTATAGTTCAAATGGTAAATCATACTTAACTATATCAAACGATTGGAATCAAATTATCAAGACCTGTAAATAAAAAGATGAAACTGATATGTGATAGGAAAAAATTTCATACAACTTTTGATATGTAGATAAACCAGTTAACAATAAAATTTTGAAGTAAATTGAATAACAAATCATCATCACATTTTTATAATATTATTTTATATATTAATATATGGTGTGAAAATTAATCCTATATAAATTAGCTAATTGTGTGAATACATGTCAGTCAAATTCATACACAACTCCATAAAAAATAGAGAATCTCTTTTTCCTCTTCCACCATATAAACAGTGGAAAGCCATTCAAGTTCTCTCCTCTCTTATTCCTGGCTTCTCTTCCTCTAACCTCTAGCCTCACAAAGAAAGAAAAAGATGAATCCAAATCTTCTTAAGAACAATCTTACAGGTAATTATACCATCAATGACTGCAGAAGATTCGAAGAAAGAAACAACTTCAGATCTCCACCAAACTCGCATACCAACTTCTTTCTCGCAAGAAACCATCCTCACAACAAATCAGTCTCAGTCTTGGAGTCAGGAGATGAACATGAGAAAGAGAGGGCCAAAAATGGTTTGAAAAGAAGGGGTAGAAATGGAATAAATTCAAAACTATGCTCAAGAGGACACTGGAGACCAACAGAAGATGCTAAACTCAAGGAGCTTGTTGCCCACTTTGGCCCCCAAAACTGGAACGTGATTGCTTGTCACCTTCATGGTAGATCAGGTACATTTCTTTACTTTTATTTCTCTACTTATTTCTTACTCAAAATTCTGTTTATGTAAGTATTTTTTATCCTTTTAACTAAGAGAAAATAATTAAATTTGTTAAAAATCCAGTTTTATTTTTTTTCACAAATAAGTATTTCCTCCATTTGACCAAAAAGAGGAGATTTTGTCCAAAATTAATGCCTACTGAGTAAAACGTATACATATAATGACAAAATATATGAATTCAATCATACACATCAGTGACATATATGACAGTAACCAATTAATATATTTAAAGGGTAATTAACGTTGCGTCTTTGATTTTAGGCAAGAGTTGTAGATTGAGATGGTTTAACCAATTAGACCCAAGAATTAACAAGAGAGCATTCACCGAGGAAGAAGAGTCTAGGCTTTTAGCTGTTCACCGAGCCTATGGCAACAAGTGGGCTTTGATCTCACGTCTCTTCCCCGGTCGGACAGATAACGCCGTCAAGAACCATTGGCACGTCATCATGTCTCGACGGACTAGAGAAAGTCAACGACAACGTCAAGTGCAGCTTCCTCAGGCACCGTCGGGAAACGCTGCAATGACAGTCTCTTCCTCGTCCCGCTATAATCACGTTGAGTTATTGGGTACGGTCGCGAAGGGTACTGTTGTCAACGAAAAAGATGATGACGGTGACGATGAAGATGTTTCAGCTGTCTCTACTTGTACGACGGAACTCTCTCTCACTCCACCCTCTTCAACTCACCAGGCTCGCTTCTTTAATTACGATAATACCCTTGTCACAGGTAAGAATTTATGCATTTGTTTGCTTGTTTTATTATTTTTACTATGTAGTACTCTGTCTCTTTTTAGAAAGAATTGATCTTGATGACATTCGTAAGATATGAAAAGTATAGAAACGAGGAATGTTTTTACTTAATTTGTTTTCTTGAAAAGCGTTTTCGTGAATCTAGTTATAGTGATTTAGGTCAGTGCTTGGTCGAGATCATATATAGAATTTACTGGGTTTAACGTTGATCATCATGACCTACGTACTTATTTTAGTCTAGAAATCAAGTCCTGTTAAGATGTTTTTAAAATGTTCAAAGCACATTAACCGAACGAGGAGTGACCACGTCTGATAATGTCACCCCTTTTCATATATATGGCAATAATTACAAATTTGAATGACAAGAGAGAAAGAAACAGTGTTTTACATCGTAATAGTACATACAGGTATTATTATATAAGGAGTTGTAGTACAATGTCACGTTACTATTTCAATACAACAAAATTTCACGTGGGGGCTAAAATAATTATTTTGATAATCTTTGCAGGTAAAGATGGTCAGTGTGTGCAGAGAGCAGAAGTAAATGGCAAATATAGTAAAAAGATGGACCATCAAAATCACCACACAATCACAGTCAGTGAAGAAAGGAAAGTGGAGATGCAGAGTGGCTTTTGCTTCTTTGATTTTCTTGGAGTTGGAGCTTCTTTGGTTAATTAAGAGTGTTATTCCATGTCCGTCCGTCCATAAGAAACTTTGCTAAAGTTCTTTGACAAAAAATATTTATATTTAACATAATTTAGTTATATAATTAAAAGGGATGATTGTTTTATAAAATCTCATCTATGATTATAATTTAGTTTTAATATGAGAACTGAACCAATTAGAAAAGATGAGTGTTTTATAAATTCTCAATTACTCCTCCTTGGGTCGGGTCGGCCCGGGCCGGGCCCCAATTGTCCGTTTCTATTACTTATAGGAGCCATATACTTTAGTTGGGACTCAAGAATTCAAAAGAAACCAATATACAGTCTTAAGATAAAAGGCTCAATGAAGCCCACATTGAAGTGGCCGAAATACATTACATTTCCTCTCCCAAATAGAAAACTAGCTATAGTGGTCCATGACGCTTAACTGGTGTGTTTGGTGTTACTAATTGTTATTCACATATACTTCGACACTCTAATTCGTAGAGGTTTATTTAAAATTTTAAATGTTCACTTGGATATGTTATTTCTGTCATATCTTACCAAACCAAATAGATTTTATTTTCTATACGCTTGGGGAACGTTTTAAATTTTATACTCGCAATGAGCACAAGAAAATAAGCATTGATCAAGATCCAAATTCGAAATTCCTAAACACCCTTTCACCCGGTGGTTAAATAAGTTATATCAGCTGCATATACTATGATTTTTAATAGATTTGACGTTAAATCAATTAATCTTTCAGTTTAACAAGTTGGGCAGTTCATTTTATAGAGTTGATCTCCAATGAAGATTTTTTGCTTGCTTTGTTAGTCAAGGTTTGCGTTCAGACGAGCAAGAATCGACAAGAGAACAAAATATCCGATGAGTCCAACATAGTATATTTTAATCTACATTTATACATGGTGGACGCAAAATCAATACAAGTAAAAACAAAATAATCGACCGTATATGTTGCAAGTTGCAAGTTGCAACACAAGATAGCCAGGTCATGTCTGTCTTGGTACCTGTCGATGATAAAACGAAATCGAATAAACAAATATTTAAAATTAAATTTTGTTAAATAAACGATCTATAATTATAATTGTGTGAGTTAGATTAATTGATGACAATATCGAAAGCCCTAACGAGGAGTGGTTAAAACATTTTATATTTCTAGAAAGCATTGACATCGTCTATTTATTTGACCAAGAGAGAATATTCCCAAGGTCTCTTTTGCCAATGGGCTCACTAAAATACTTAATATTCCTCCAAAATACTCAAAAGTCACATTTTTTTTTTTTTTTTGAAATTTAAAAGTCACATTTTTTGGTTCATGTGTTCTTATCTATGTTCTTTATCTATAAAAGATTAAATACATACTTGTTTTTAAACCATATACTTTATACTTATATTATTTCCTTTGTTAACCTACAATTATATATATACGTATATACGTGTGTACAAGAGCTGACATCAATCTTCTTTTTTGTCAATCCTTTTCTTATTTATGAGCTGACATCAATCTTAACTCAGTTAAATAAAAGAACTGCAGTTACAGATATTAATTTCTACAAAAATATGATATTCAGTTAACCGACAATCATCATATAGAGGTATGTTTAACTATATTTTCTGCAAAAATATTTTATGCTCCAGCTAGTGACAGAATGAAATGGGTTCTTGAGATTAATTTAGCAGACATTTAGGACTTGACCAAAATTAGGTTTCAGCGCATCTTCTACACATTCTATGTTAGTAGTTTACAGGAAAAATCAGATTATCTTGTCATTAGTAGAAAAAGGATTCACAGACGAACACAAAAACTGGTCTGAATATCGTTAATCAATATATTTATTAGTGCTTTTGTTAATAGTTGATGTATATATATTATATAGATAAAACAAATTAAATTTTTGACAAAAAAAAAAACAAATTAAATTTAGTTACCAGGAAATAAGATTGGCCATGTTGTAAAGAATGCATCAAGAAGCCAAACTCATCTGTAGGAAGAGGAAGACCAGAGGAATGAAGTAACACCAAATCTTCCCCGAACATTGCTTTCACGTCTATAGCTCCATGTGTTACTTCCGTCGGAACTCCGTTTATGAACACCGTCATTAACCCTTTTATCCATTTTAAACAAAATTAAAACAGATAAGAACAAACAAAAAAATATGAGCCATGCAAATGAATGATTCACCTTGTTGGTAGTGGTTGTTGGAGTTCTGATCAGATGGGCTTGAAATTGATGCATCATTTGAGCTGTGCTGGTGATGACGAAAATGATCATGAGGATGATGATTGGATTCATGGCCATACATTGTGAAGAGATCACCCATGCCATTGTTGCTTTCACATCCTCCATTCAAGGAAGAAGAAGATAGGCCAAGAAGAAAAGAAGAGACTTGAGATGAAGGCTCATTAAAAAGGTAATTAGCTGATGGGTTGCTACAACTTCCAAATCCCAAATCAATCTCGCTGTTGCTATAAGGATGATGCATGCTCATGGTAGTCATGTGCTGGGAGTTTTCAACTCCTCCGGTGGCGATGGCTGAGGCATTGGCGGCTTGAAGTTGCCGCTGTCTCCGGCGAGATCGTGACCGCCGGTTTTGAAACCAGTAGAAGACGTTTGCGTCTCCCACTGCACCAAATTTCTCTAGCATCTTTCTTATCCTTACCGTTTCATCTTTTGGTGGGTTAACAATACCACTGTTGAAGATGGATTCGAGTATCAAGATTTGCTCCGGTTTAGGTGACCAGCGTGTCCGGACCGGTTCCGTAGAGTTCGATGTGGCGGAGCAAGAACGGCCATGACTGGTAGGGCTTTGTGACGATCCTTCATGATCCATTGTTTACTTTCAAGATTATTTTTCTTTTTGGTGTTTCTTTGGATTATGATATTAAGAAAAAAAAGAGATTTTGTGGTGACTTGAGGGAGTTCTTTGTAATGTATTTATAGGAGAAGTTTCTCAATAAACCTTTTTTGTTTTAACTTAGATATTAAGTTACATATTAAGTTACACTATTGTAGTGTTCAGTGTTCTCAATTAAATATATATAAGTACGGTCGATATGTTAACACGTGTATCCAAGAGGCAGACGAATTTATATAAAGTGGGGTGCATATATTTGATGATATACCAAGCAATAGCTAGGAATGATCCAAATTCTCAAAAAAAAGCTAGGAATGATCCCAAGGTTGCATTACTGAACCAACTCACAATCAAAACTGCGTGTTCCTCAATTTTTGAAATTCTAAAGATTATTTTCTTTTTCTTTTGTTTTTCTAAAGACTATTTTACTTAATGTCAAAAAAGAAGGAGATTATTTTAGTTGTATTCTTGATTCATAATAATAATCACCAAAGCAAATGATATGCAAGTTGCAACCCCAGTTTATATAATTCTATTACTTGTGTTCTTGATTATATTCTACTCTACGTCATACTTTTTTTCCCAAAACTACGTCATATTTTTTTGCCAGAACTACGTCACAGATGTTATATTCTACTAACTGGTTTACCCATCATGAAATCTAATGCGAAAATTATACATTTAGTTTATCTATCGTAGTTGTAATCTAATACATAACCTTAAAATAATGGAAGACCAGTGTTACTGTAACGGTTCCGAGAAAAAGTATGTACACTATTGTAACGTAACAAAAAGGTATTGTAAAACACTCGACTCGTAGGCCCAAACTGGGAAATAGTTAAATGGAAAGACACCCGTTATGATTGTCTTGCTTTCTGCTGTAAATATGATAAAAGGTGATAAGTATTTTATCGGTTATTAAAAACTTATTTAATAGCAAATATATTATCAGAACATCGGCAAAACCTGGTTGCTTATAGATAATAGTAAGTTTATCATGACGTCATGCAACAGAGGCCAAAAAGATTTTGTTTGTCAAGTAGAATTCGTCTTTGATGTGAGATTTCGAATGATGAGACAAAACACATCCAACAGTATATAATGTATTCGACTATAAAATCTAAAATTCAAAATAATGAATAGACAAAAGAACATACGTATGTTTGAGTAAACACAAACCAATTGTAGGATGATAATCAAAATCATGCATTTTTTATTTAGTTATCAATTAGACCCCTTCAAAAATCTCATAAATGGTTTTCAAAAAGTTATATATCATAAATTTTAGGTAGATTATGTTAAGGGGATACTTCCTTCTTTTGATCGTTAATAAAGTTATCCCTGTACCGTATGCGTATGTATTGGTAAGTGTGCATACATATGAATATAATATACGTTAAAAGCTAGAGTGTTGAAAGATACAATAGGCGACAATCTGTTTCTTTCCGTTTCAGATGTATTCGGGTTTTTGACGATCGATGTTACTTTCTTAGCTGTTTCATTATATCTTTTTCTATTGTTACCATCTCAAAATACTATTTAAAATTCCAGTTTTCTCTGTACTTCCTCTTGCTTTTCACATGGCCACCCGTTGAAGTTATTACCGACTTATTGTTTTTCTTTGCCTTATTCCTAGTCTTAATTTTGTAGTTATTTGACCAAGAAATTTTTTTATGACACTTGATTTTAGGGAATTCGTATATATGATAAATGTAAATAGCGATAAAGTATGTTAGATCTTGGCATACATATGCTTTATAGAATAATGATAACACCAGCATACATATGCCTAGAGTGTGAAAATGGATTAATGATATTATTAGGAAGAGATTCACCTTCATCCTTATTATTACAGTTTTAGATGAAATTTTACTTCGTATTTATTTGTTTTATCATATTTCATTTCAGTATTCATGCACGTCAGTCTTTAGCAAAAGAAAAATTCATGCACGTCAGGAAACACAGAGAAACTACTACTAGGAGTAGTGTAAGAATCCTCCCGTGACTTGTTAAATAAAAGGAATCCTAACACCTAGTTTGCGTCCACTGTACAGCTTTATTTCTTTATTTTTCTTACATCATAGTTTTATATTTGTAAGAGGTAAAGATTGTCCAAATTATTTTATCTATTTTATTATAACCGACTGTGACTGAGTTGATACAACTGGGTATTACTTGTCTCTTATAACTTGCCCAGCTGTTTGTCCCTTTTCCGTGAAAATTAAATTAATTGATATAAAAATAAATACAAAATAGAGTTTTTATACAATTACACTGAAATATTCTACACTTATTGATTACACTTTTACCAATGAAATTAGTATACGCGTTCACGAGTTATCCATTCTACAAACATGCACCGTCATAGATTTATTACTTGGTTAGTTAGATGTTCAGCCGAACAGCTGTTCTATGTTGGCCAAACTATCCGTTATTCAATATACTTAAAGGACCACAAGCCTACGTAGATACAGATCCGAAATATTGTGATCTATCTTACAAAAGTATCTAATATAAACAGGAAATTACAAAAAAAATATCTAATATAAACAAGCCTAAAGTTGGGACGTTATATATACCTGAATGATGCAAGCACCTTTTTGTTTTTTTTTTTTGGCAACACACCTTTTTGTTCAGGATGTATTTCAAAACCTAATTATTAAATAATTAGTCATTAAATGTCTTAGAGCTCCAGGTTATAGACTTATAGTTAATATATGCGAGCAATACGTCATGAAACTTTAGTGAACAAATAAAACATTGACATTGGTAAAAAGAAGTCTTATAGTAGGCATAAAATATACCTCTAGGGATCCGGCAGAGGTGGTACGAGGATTCACAAAAAGTGATCATTAAGCCACTCTCTCTGTGGTCCTGAAGACCAAAATTTTGTAAGAGTTTGAGACTTCTTTCGTCTGTAATCTTCCTCTATGTGGTCCTGCTCTGTAACAATGTACGGCTTCTCTCTTTAGTCTTTTATATAGGCTCACAGATTGACCTACTCACCTACATGATATTAATATATTACCTGCATATATGCGCAAATTGGCAATTGTGTAAAATGTAATTATTTTTATTAAAATGATTGTTACGATGCATTTTAATTTCGTTACTCAGTATATTGTTTAACTGGCATTTATCCTTTCTCTTCGTATGGCGGTATAGATAATTCAGTTCTTTCAGAATAAGTTCTTTCAGAATAAGTTCTTTCAGAATAAGTTTTTTTTTTTGCTAAGAATATGAATTTCATTACTAGAATGGGCAGGTTGTGTAATACAAAGGTTAAAGCTTACAGGAGAGCACCATGGCAAAAAGAGAAAAAACATGGTGTAAACCCGAACTAGATTAGCAAAATGCAACAGATGATAAAATAGAGGTCTAGGCGAAGGCAAGCCAGCGCCTAAGGAGCCCACCGAAAGCCTTCATCTTTCGTCGAGCAAGAATGGAATCTTTGATCAGCCTGTCAAGTTGCTTGAACAGAGCCGCTGGTGATGATGACATGTTGTTGTGGAGACGGCTATTGCGCTCATACCAGAGGATGTAGATTGTTGCTTGGGCCGCAAGACGACGCAAGGTAGATGAGTGGGTGGGGTGTTGAGAACCCAGCCAGGAAGTGAAAGCTGTCCAAGTGTGGAAGGTGAAGGTTCTGTATCCTAGTCGCCTTGTGATCAGAGACCATAGATGCCTACTAACTTCACATCTTAAGAACAGGTGGTCCCTGCTCTCCTGCGCATTTCCACACAGGCAGCATGATTGATCAACAGAAAGCCCCCAGGAGGCTAGACGAGACCTGGTTGGCAACCTGTCGAGATGAGTAACCCAGAAGTGAAAAGCATGACGAGGGACTGCACCCTTAAACCATACATTCGCAGTCCATTCCTGTACAGGTCCTCGAGGCCGTAAAGAATCCCAAGTGTGCTTTGCGGAGAATTTTTCCAGTTCCATTTCATTCACACACCAGAAATATTCATCGTCAGGATCAGAAGGAAGAGGTACCCTTACCGAGGAGAGGTGGATTTGGAGCTCCAAAGCTCTATCTGATCGAGCATGCCTCATATTCCAGCCCTCATGTGTGATTACCGAAGCAATCTTTACGTCAGAGGGAATTCCCAGCTCTCTTGGACCCTGCTGTCCAATGTAATTTATCAAAGGTCCAAAGGGGGTCCATGAGTCATACCAAAAGCTAGCTCGATTGCCATTGCCAAGTTTGCACTTTAAAAGCGCTGAAGCAGTATGCCTGAGAGATAGAATTGATTTCCATGTCGCAGAGAAGTGGTCAGCAGACTCAATTTCCCAAAATTCATTATTTTGGAATTTATTTTCTTTAGTCCAGGAAGCCCAAAGAGAATCTGTGTTGCAGAATAATACCCATATAAGTCGGAGACAAAGAGTACGGTTCCAGATAGAGAAGTTCCTTAACCCAAGGCCTCCTTCTTCTTTAGGAAGGCAACATACATTCCAAGCAACTTTAGCTGAGCTTCTCTTGGTTATATCCCCTGACCAGAGGAAACGAGAGCATAGGGTCTGGATTTGAGCGATGCACCCTTTAGGCAAGATGAACGCAGTAAACCAAAAGTTCAGCAGACCATAGATCACTGATTTCAGCATCTGTAACCGACCTGCGTAAGACAGAGCTCTCGAAGTCCACGAGGTAAAATATGAGCGGAGCCTGTCTAGGAGAGGTCTGTAATCCACTATTCTGAGCTTTCTATGCATTAGGGGAAGGCCCAAGTAACGGATCGGGAGAGAACCAAGATTGAAACCGAGACTAGCCAAGTCATTAGTTTCATCAGCGTTCAAACCCCCCGTAAATAGATCAGTTTTGGAGCGATTCATAGAGAGGCCAGACCACTTGGTGAATTCATGAAGAGTTTTGGCAATATTATCTAGGGAATCCTTTGTACCGTCGAAGAAGACCATGATATCATCCGCGAAAGCTAGGTGAGTAACATGTGGGTGCTCTGCCTTGGGGTGGAATCCTATCAGGCCTGCTGAGTAATTCTCGTTCAACATACGGCAGAAAACCTCCATCACTAGCACAAAGAGGTAAGGAGAAAGTGGGTCTCCTTGCCTCAAGCCTCTGGTTCCTTTGAAGTAACCGCAAAGCTCACCATTTATAGAGATCGAGAAGGAGGTTGTAGTTAAGCACTGCTCAATGAGGTTAATGAAACTCCTCGGAAAGTTGAGAGCCTTAAGAGTGTTGAGAACAAAATCCCAATTTACCGTGTCGAAGGCCTTTTGGAGATCAACCTTCAGCATTGCCCTTTTCGAAATATTTTTCCAGTTATAGCCAGCAACTAATTCAGTGGCCAGCAAGACATTTTCAGCAAGAGATCTCCCTGGTATGAAGGCCGATTGAGAGTTTGATATGATAGAAGGCAATATCTGCTTAAGGCGGTTCGCAAGCAGTTTAGATATTACCTTGTATAATGTGTTGCAGCAAGAGATAGGCCTGAATTCAGATATCCTTGAAGCATTCGGCTTTTTACGGATCAAGGTTAAGGCCGTGGAGTTCCATTGTTTTAAGATTTTTCCAGAAACAAAAAACTCTTGCACAGCAGCGATCAAGTCAGCCCCAACAGCTTGCCAGTTTGCCGTAAAAAACTCCACAGGGTAGCCATCCGGGCCTGGAGATTTATTTCTAGGCAGCGAGAAGAAGGCTTCTCTGATATCAGTCGCTGAAAACGGAGCCAGAAGGGTTTCTGAAGCTTCAGGAGAGCATCTGAACGGGACCAGATCAGCAATTAAGTCAGGAGACGAGGTAGTGTGCTGGACTTGTCCTCCTAAGAGAGTTTGGTAGAAGTCCAAGATGTGATCCTTAATACCTTGCAGATCATCAATGACCATATCATTTAAATCCAGCAGCATGTGGATGAAGTTTTGAGCAGTACGAGATTTGATAGCCCGGTGGAAGAAAGCCGAGTTACAATCTCCCTCTGCCAACCATAGGATACGGGCTCTCTGCCTAAGAAAGGATTCTTCAGCTTTTGCAAGCATTATCCATTTTTGATGCGCTGCTCTTTCTATTGCGGCCAAAGCTGGGGATGGAGAAGCGAGAAGCGCGTGCTGGCAAGATTGTAGTTCTGTAAAAGATTCAGCCACCCGCTTTTCAAGCTCAGAGAAATTTTCCTTGCTAAAGGCTCTTATAATACTTTTGAGTTCCTTTAGCTTCTTCGATACTAAGAGCATTTTGGAGCCAGCAAACGGAAGAGAAGTCCAACACTGCTTGATCACTTCAGCAAAATCAGGATGGCTGTTGAGCATGGAGAAAAACTTGAAAGGTTTCTTCTGTTTCGGTCTGAAAGAGTCCAAGTAGATGCAGCACGGGCTATGATCAGATATGCCAGGATCACCAAAAACACCCACTGAATCCTGGTGAAGGAGGAGCCAGTTGTCATTAACAAGAATACGATCTAGCTTTTTAGCCACCTTATTATTAGACCAAGTAAAAGTGTTGCCAAAGTAAGGCAGATCAGAGAGAAGGCAAGAGTCGACGCAGTCCTTAAACTCTCGCATACCCGAGGTAGAAGAGTAGTTATTACACGTAGAATGCTCTTCTGGCGACAAGATTTCATTAAAATCACCAAGACATGCCCAAGGGTGAGAGGAGATTGACGAAGCTACAAGGATTAACTCAGACCATAGGTCCTTTCTCTCTTCCCTGAAGTTAGATCCGTAGACAATCGAGATAACCAACTCGGTAGGCTGAAAAGGCAGTTTGACCGAACAAGTAATAACCTGAAGGGACTTAGAGATTACTGTGACTTTAACCGAAGGGTGCCACACAACCCAAATCTTTCCTAAATCCGAGAACTCATCGTTATTTACATATGACCATCCCGGAAATGAGCGAGCAACGAGGGAAGAAGCTCTTTCAGGACAGACGTGCGTCTCAACGAGACCACCAAAAACCGGCTTATTTTCTTTTAACCATTTCCGAAAACCACTCCGCTTTACAGGATCATTGAAACCTCTTATGTTCCAACAAAAAATATCCATAAAAGATGAAAATTTAGAGGGATAAGGGGCCTCTACCCCGAGCTCGTGCAAGCGCCTGACGGCGCATGCGTTTGGTCATAACTTGTATGAACTGATCATTTTCATCATCTGGGTTATCATCTCCTTCAGATAGTGTTTCTGGAGAAGAGAGACATTGCTGGCTCGAGTATGATTCATCGTCAGAAGGAGCCGCATATGATGAGGTAAAATGAGGACTTAGGTCGACTACGAGTCCTCCTCTAGAAACATCATAGTCGAAGGCAATAATCGAGCTAGATGGATTAGCCTTAGATGTTTTTGGAGTAGAGATCTGAGGCAGCAATGACCGGTAAGGAACAGAGCCTTTGGTGATTTGGTCGCTTTTCCTGGCTGGTGAAGCTGAAACCTCAGAAAAAGTCTGCTTCTGATTGTTCTGAGCGGCCTTATTAATTTGTGGCGATTTTGGCTGAACGGAAGCCAAGAGCAAAGAATCTTGTGAGACAGGTACTTGATTGGTCACTGCTAGGTCCTTAGGAGGATCATTAGGAACCGCTTTCAGAATAAGTTCTTTCAGAATAAAGCTTCGAGCATTCTGAGATTTGTTTTTTACTATAAAATTATATCTAGAAGTCCTGTGTTGTGCTTTTTTTTTGTTTCGGTTGAATATGCTAATCATGTATGCATTAAACTTATATGAATATATGAAACCCTTTTAGATCTCAAACTAATCTTAATCGAATGTAAAACTTTTTGTATAATTAATATACACGCGTCATATATGCATTATTAATATTATTTTAATATTCGTATGCAGAATTATTCTGTACAAAGGAACTAGAGCAGTGTATATACACTTACACATATTTGATATGTTCAAATAAATGTTTTTCCTAGCATGTTAAGAAAAACATTTGTATGAGCATTTTTAAGTTAATTTTTACTCCCTCCGTTCCTAAATATAAGATATTTAGGTAAAAACACACATATTAAGAAAATTAATTTTTGTACAGAAAATAGTATTGAAACTATAAATTGATGATATTCAACCAATTATAAAAATAGATTATTAAATATGATTAGCTACATAGTTTTTAATAAAGTAAAAATTGACTAGAAATTTGAAAATATCTTATATATTGGAACATCAACATCAGATTTTTTTTAAACATTCTACATTTAGGAAGGGAGGGAGCAGATAATAGATCTGACGCGTATATGTAGTAATTGAGCTTTGTTGATTTGGCCGGTGAATCTGAAGATCACTCATAGGGACCCTAAATACAACTAGAAAGAAGACAAAAGTGAATATAGGGGAAAAGAGAGAACACATATATTACACATACAATATATAATATATTAGGGATATGCATGCATCCTGTCAAAACGGATGGTGATAATATTTTTTTCTATTTTAAATAAGGAATATATTTTTTTTTTAACCCGTCATGTACCATTTAGTCAAACAACAACTTTTCTACGCCTCAGTCCATTTGTTTTCATCGCATCCATAATCCATTTTATTAGTACGAACGATTTGGAGAGATGTGCATGAACGAATACATATACGTTCTTTCTTCATTGAAGGCCGGCTGTTTTCTAGATTGTTTTTAACTTTGTTTATATTATTCACTTTTTTTTTTGTCTGCAAAAAAAATGTTTACTTAAATCATTGAAATTCAAGTTAAGCATGAGACTATTGCTCCTATGTAACGTTACAGGTTTCAGGTATCGGCACCAAAATGAAGACTGATTATTCTACAACTACACCAACGAAAATGTTTATTCAGCGCTAATATTTCAAATCCGAATGTCGTCTTTGCATATCTTAGTTAAGAAAACGTCAACAGATTTTTTCCTTAAAAATAGATTATAACTCTTCCTTTGGTCCAAAACACACACCAAACAAACGGCGAGGTGTATTTTCAATTACTTTTTAAACTGGTGTAAGTGCATCTGATGTGTCGCGCACTTGAATGATTAGCAATCACAAGAAGTGCCAAAAGGATACATTCTTATGAACTTTTTCATTTATTTGTATTATAAAAATAAAACCTATAAAGTCTAAAAGATCAATAAATAGACAGATTCATGCATTTACATATGTAGTATTTTTAATATACGTACTAAATTTTAATATATCATTTTCCGACTCTTTGAAATTTCTTTTAAGCTTGCTGAATGTAACTAATTAATCTCATATTTGACAAAAAAGGTAAGTGAGTATTCATCTAAAAGGTGTTCAACAGTAAAGTGGCCCATTAAAAGCTTTGCTACTTTACTTAATGAATCACGTTAGCCCTTTTGAAAGCCCATATTTACTATACCCACCGAAAATGCATAAACACTGATATCCTTTTTTTTTGGTAAGAATGTAAAGATATTATTACCAGATTTTAGCATTTTTGACAGAATACAGGGGATTACAAGAAGCAGATTGAATAGAAACATAAATCCTAAACAGAAACTCGATTCTAGAATATACAGAGACTCGACACAACAGACCGAACCACTAACCAGAGGCTTGACCAAGAAGAACACGAACCGCTTGCCGCAAAAGGAAGAGCCACAGTTAATACGAGAGCTAGAATCCAGTAATTTTGGCCTCTCTGATGATCTACTCTTTAAGATTGACTCCGCCAAGAACAGCCCACGGTAGCCTCCCAAGCATCCACACACACAGCCAGACAGCAACGACAGAGGCAAAGCACATCCACTTCAACTAGACCGAGCATTATTTGGAGAGAAAGACCTCAAAGGAACGCCACACATCAAGGACAAACACCAAGAAGCTAGAGAAAAAGAGCACCACCTGGAAAGGAGGACATGAGACAGCCCTAGATCATGCCCCTGTAGCCAGCCGTCTCAGCACGCAACGCCACCAAGAAAGAGAGTCGTGGTTGACAAGACCGACAACTAACCTCCTCTCGTGCGCCCACCACGGAGAACCCACAGCAGACCTTCCTAGAACTGAACCTCAGCAACCAAAGAGGCCAATCAAGAGCAACACAGACTGACCTTAAGACACGCGCCGCCGAAGCCAAAGAACAAGCACAGGAACACCGAACCTCTACCGTTTAATGAACCCCGATGACGATGCAGATCGAGAAAGCTAACTCACCCACGCCGAGAAGGAGGAGCAGAGGAGACAGAGGAAGAGAGAATCGCTTCCAAAGGCCAGATCTGACACCAGATCGAAAGCCACAGCCGCCTTACCCGACCAAAGAAACCCCTCACGATGCTGCTCTCTACGCGCTTCTCCGAGACTCCGAGCCAAAACTCACTAGATCTGACACTGATATCCTTTGATTGCATATGAACACACTTTTACGAAGTAATCGTATGAGACTCTCAAGTTTGAGAGGTTCACTTTATAAAAGAGTATATAAATATGTCAGCTTTGGCCCAATGTAACTGGAGCTTAATGCATCGTTATGGCTGGTTTCTAGGGGTGTTCAATCCGGATATCGGTTCGGTTTCGGTTCGGTTTTTTCGGTTTTTCGGTATTTCGGTTAGTAAAATATAACTACCATTCTAAATCCATATTTACTTCGGTTCGGTTTATATACCGTCGGTTTTTGGTTTATTCGGTTATATACCAAATAACATAATTATGTAGTGTGAGATCATATTATATGAATTTTAAAGTTATGTGATCAACACAGTCATTTATTAAAAAATATTATATGTTCAAATAAATGAATAAAAATATAAAACGATCGAAATTTTGAAAACAAAAATAAGAAACAAAACAGAAACATGATAGAAAAGTTTTTCCACTCTTCCATATTTAGTATTCATCAAAGCCATGGTTCTTCGATTGAACACGAAACTCTGTTCGCTTATAAATAAGAGAAAAGTTGAGAAGAATTTCCACTAATTGTTTTCCATCAAATTTATAATATTCACTTCAATTTAGTCAATACTAAAATAAAGCAAAAAGATAAAAAAAAATAAGACCAAGAAAATAAGAAGCCTCGGTTGTGATGTATTATTATTTAACTATAGTTCAAGCGTTTTACAAAGTAGGATTCTTTATTACTATAAAAGAAAATATGCTATAAAAGAAAATATGGTAATTATTAGAAACAAAAATTTAACTATATAACAAATAGATTTTCATGTATCGTTATAAAATAGATACATATTACATGTTTTACTTTTAATCGGTTTTGTTCGGTTTATTCGGTTTAATCGGTTATAAACCAAACCATATCCAAATCCTACGGTTTTTAGAAAATCATATCCATTCGGTTTTTATGGTATATACCAAAACCTAACCATATTGTCTATTTCGGTTCGGTTCGGTATGGTTCGGTTTTACCATATTGAACAGCCCTACTGGTTTCTTATAGAGTTTTTTTTTTTTTTTTTTTTTTTAAAAAAAAAAAATTGAAAATACGGTTACAACTTTGCTACGATCGGAGTCGTACAGTTCAACAAACGGTTACAAAGTAAAATGATCATTACATGATCCTGAAACAATCGTTGCATTTCCATTGATTGACTTTTAGAAAGATGGATAATGCAAGTGTTTCCCGCGGTTTCCTCTTCCTATGCTACCTCGTCCTCGGGATGTTGATTGCATTTGTAGCTCCTTAGCTTTAGCTGTAGGTTTAACCGGTATTTCTCGAAGAATTCTTTTTCCGGAGGGGGTCATAAGATCAATTGAATCTGTACAATCGTCCATATCCAATTGACCATCTTCTTCTCCTTCCAAAGATGCTAAAGAGGCAAACTGATTTGAAACCAAATAAAGCGGGTCACTGCTTCTACAATACTTTAGAGCCATACTTGATGCCTCCTGCGGTATAGAATCCATGTTTTGCAATGGTGTGGCAGAATCCAAGGGAGGAGAATCTGTGTCCTCATTGATACAAACAATTGTTGGAGACATGTACATATTCTCCAATACTGAAATAGTTGTTAAGGATAGTAATTCTTCCACAACAGTAGGGGTGTCTGAGTCGACCACACCTGAAACATTTAATTCCTCCATGCTCGAGGTTTCGAAGATAGTAGGGGACTGGGAAGTCAGGGCATGAACCGGTGGAACAGATGTCTGCCGGTTAACATTGTTTTGAGTATCTTCACCAGTGGTTGATTTAGTTGGGTTTGCTGAAGTTGATTTTTGCTGAGGAGATGATTGAGCCTGTGTACCAGAAGGAATTGATAGTGTTGCACCTAATTTAGCAGTTGTGTCTTCTGCAGCTAAAACCTTAGAACCTTTCTGAATAATGTCTAGAGCAGAACCATCAGAAGATGATGCAAACACATGTGCCACCGTTGAATCTTTTCCCCCACTAACGAAAGTGGTACTCTTATGACCAGAAATAGACAAGCACCGCTTTAAATTGTGACCAAGTTACCCGCACCTCTCATAAGTTGTATGGAGCCAAGAATATTCCACATCTACTAAAGAAAAATTTCCTTACTTATCCCAAGCGGCAATTTTCTGTGGGAATGGTTTATCCAACTCAACTTCCACCATAATCTTAGCTTCGCCTAACATTGTTGGGTCCAACCACGGTTTATGAGATAACATTGATTCTCCCATTCCCGAAGCAATCCATTCAATACCAATAATGGAGTATAGATTGCTAGGAATGTTTTTTAAGTGTAACCCAGAGTGGAATGGAGGTAAATTCAGGTAGGGTTAAAGAGTTTGAAGGAGTCCACAGAGCAACAAACAAGATGCAATCATCCACATGCCATAAACCACGACTGAGAATCCATTTTCTAGTAGCCTCATCTGGTATGTGGAAGATAAAAGAAAATTCACCAAGCTTTTTGACGAAAATTTCACATTTCCTACCCCACAGTCTGTTAACTACAGCGTATACAAGACCACCAGATGGGACCAGGCAATGGGTAAACTGCCCTATCACATATTCCTTTTGATTTTGCAAACCATGAAGAAGTACATGGTCAGGATAGTTACCTTGGGAGTGCCATCCTCCATATATTCTGGCACTGTGACACGATGGAGATTCCTTGATTGCGGATTCATTCGAGCAGCCCAAGGATACCGAGTTTTATCAGTGGGAATCTTAATTCTTTGGGACTGAGCAACTTCAACTCGTGTAGAACCTTGCAGGGGAGGCTTAATTCTTTTAGGCTGAGCAACTTCAACTTGAGTTTTACCATTTCCGTGAGATGAGAGAGTTGACCATTCAGAATGATTTTTCCCAATGAATTCAAGCGCATTAGGAGGACCATGAGAAGAATCACCAGCGATGAACAAAGGCTTGGCCCAGGCTCCCTGCAGCTTAGACGAAGGTGTAGGTGAACCCCCAAGCACCGGAGAAAGAGATTCAGAGGTCGTCACGACAGCCTCAATAGATGTATGGTTACCAGCGCAATCTGTCGGGACATGGGTTTCAGACGAAACCAGAGAAGGGGCAATAAGCTTGTCGGAGTTCATAGCATCATCCTTGTCTTCCTCTTGAAGCTGAGACTCAACAGCTGAATCTTCATTGGAGCGGCTATCAAAAGAGCTTGCAGTCCCACGAGAATCCATGGAGAAGAGATCGATCACCAGCGAAGTGAGAGGAGAAAATTGTGAGCACCTCCCACAGGCAAGAGCCAAGACGAATCGCCGGAAAAGAAGAACGGAGACGGCGGAGCCGTCAATAACTCGAGATGTTTAGGTACATAATATTTAATTTTGTTTTATAAGCTTCAGGTAAATATTAAGCTTCTTGGAACTAATGATAAGGTTAGAATTTTTTAAAATATTAAGCTTCAGGTAAATTTTTCTATAAATATTAAGCTTCAGGTAAATATTAAGTTCAATATTTATAGAAAAATTATTAATATTTAGGTACATAATATTTAATTTTGTTTTATAAGCTTCTTGGAACTAATCTACTAATAATAGCAATCCCAATTAATTCCAAAGGTTGTAAATTCTACTTATGTTGAAAGATTGTGTCTTTTCTAAAAGTGAAAATTGTGACTATTCATATAAATATTTTTTCTAAATAACTATTTTTAAATTAAAAAGATGTGATTATTTAAAATGAAAAGAAGTGACTATTTAAAATGAAAAGACGTGACTATTCAAATAGATTTTCAAAATCTATAAATAGTTTATGTCCATGCATTTCTCAAAGTAATATTTTCACTAATCTAACTAATGATAATATGGCGAAAAAATGTTCTATGCAGTCACTTGATGCAAATTTGTAGAAGATAATCAAATGAAATGTTTGTGTTCAAAAAAAAAAAATCAAATGAAATGTTATCAATAAAAAATAGTAGGAAGAATTTTATGTGTTTGGATAGCCAAAAATTCTAAACAAACAATGAAATCATTAGTCTCAATTTTCTTTTTCTAGATGAAAATGTTTGTCTTTCCTACATACAAATTGTGTTTTTGTGACATTCGTACTTTCATAGACATATGTAAGATCAGTTACAAAAAAATCTACTGTATTTTTGATTGTGAGGAGCGCCACGATGGACATGAGGCTTCAATCTTATGTAGCACGTGGTGCACCAGATTGGCTAAAGGGGATCGTGGAGGAAGAACAGGGCAGGCGATAATGCTCTGGTTTTGGTGTTTTATTTAATCTGCTTTGGTATCTTGTTTGAGCTTCAGGCTCCTCTGTTTTTTTTTTGGTAACTAGCTCCTCTGTTTTCTGGTTTTGCTATTATCGGATGATGTACGTTTATTTCTTTGGTTTTGCAATGAAGTTTCAGAGTTAAAAAAAAAGATATATAAATTAATTTAGTAAGAATATGTGTTGTATCAGTTACAAAAAAAATATGTATTGTAAAGATAAGAGTTGTTTGTTCAAAAAAAAGGATGAAGAATTGTTGTGTACCACGCAAATGCACCAAGTGCTGAGATGTCATGATGTCGAATGGAAACTGATTACAAATCTATGTACCTGAAGATAAGAAAATAATTAGCGCTTGTTTAAGAAATGAAGATGACGATGGAATTGAGGTTTATAGTAAATGTTAATAATAATATTTGAACAAAAAGGTAAATGTTAATATATTGATCTAAGAGGTGTGCATGTTTAAAAGATACCAATTAAGAGTTGCCAGTTAAAGAGACTGTTACAAACTTAACTTCTCTTTTGTAACCTTCATTTTGTTATTAAATATTTTTATTTAGCATATTATTTGTCTAAAAACTAAACTGTCAAAAGTTTTAGTGAATACTTAACTGTAGTCTACTAATCACATCTCTATAATCTCTTTGTATATTTTCTAAAAACTGTCTAAAAATATATATTTTTCCTAAATGTCTAAAATCATATTTTCTCTAAATAAACTTCAAAGTTGTGATTTTCATCATAACAAAGTATCTTTTCATCTTAAAAATGACATTATTTTTAAAAATGTTATCAAAATATATAAGTGTATATCCATTCATCTTAACAATATGTTTTTCTTTTTAAGAATTGAGTTTATCTAAAAAAAGAAGTTAAAATGTATAAGGACGTGTCTTTCCATCTTAGAAGTTGCTTTTGTTAAAATAAATTGCCTAAATATCTAAAAATGTATATTTTCTCCAAATAAACGTCAAAGGTTGTAATTTTTCATCTTACAATGACATTTTTAAAAAATGTTATCAAAATATATGAATAAGTATCTTTTCATTTCTATAAAATGTGGCATAGTTTTTTTACAAAATGAATTCCCGTGCGATATCGCACGGATTCCTTACCTAGTAATAAGTAATAGTATTTGAAGTATTTTTTAAAGAGAAAAATAAAGAAAACTATTGGATCAAATACGAACTCATTTTCTACCTTATTTTGAAGAAAAAAATGATGTAAACCATTGGAACAAAATATAAACTCATTTTAAGTTTACCTTAATTTAAGAAAAAAATGGTGTAAACCATTGGAGATGCCTTAAAGATTTCAAGTTTCACTCTTGACGTCGATCTCAACCAATAATCTTAGACCGATATGATCAAAAAATAAAAGATCAATATGGAGCCTTAATATCCGTGCAAGTAGGTACACTAGTTCATCATTTGAATTTCGGACAAATGGTCTATAAATTACTCCATATCTTAATGTAATAAGTCAGAAGAAAATATAAATTAATGGAACAAAGTTATATATATGTAAATATATTACTCCTATTAATTAGTTTACCAGTAGTATAAAAAGAAACATGATTTGACTTTATATACACGCCGCAAACAAACAAGTGATGAAAATGAAGTGGGATATGAAACTTGCTTTGCAAGGAAGATAATACCACGAAACAAACTCAAAAGAAAAAAAAAAGCTTGAGAGAAACAGGGAGAGAGAGAGTTAATCAGCTCTAACTCGAGGTTAGATGTAGAATAACTTCTCGTAACAACAAACAACTAACTGCCTTGCGACTCACGTGAAGGCTTCAAGAACAAAGATCAAGATCTCACTCTCTCTCTATATAAATCTTCGCTTCTCACTCTCACTAGGTCTTTTTATACTCTCTTGCTTCTTCTCCTCACTTCTATCCTCTCTTTGACCCCTTCTTCACCGTTTCCGCCGCAAGAAAACCGTCGTGACGCACCGTCGTATATTTCTCAATGGTTTTTTTACTTTCTTCACATTCTTTAATCACAACTCACCACCCTCTCTCTCTCTCTCTCGAGGACTACTGATTCTTCTGCTCCCTCTTTATCTTCTTGCAATTTTTGCAGGAAATCGAACAAACCGTAGCATCTCCCGCCGCCGCCGCACAACAACAGCAACCTCAACCACAAACTGTGACCGGAAGATTCTTCAGATGCCTCTTCACGGCTATTTTCTACTTGCAGCTGATCCTAATCTCAGCCCTTGTCATCTTTCTCACCCTTAGAGGTCTAGTCTTCACCAAATCACCAAACTTCCACCCCAAGAAATGGTACACGCCTCTGCTATCCTCCGTTGCCCTCTCTGGACTTCTCTCTCTCGCATGGCAATGCTTCTTCCTCTGCAACATAGCAGCAACATCCAAAGCCACGATCATTCTCACGCCGCTACTCACATTCTCCGTCGGGATCTTTCTTGTAACGTACGGCAAAACTTTTGTTCCAGGGGTCGGTGGGGTTCTTGTGGTCTTTAGCTTTGCTCAGGCATTGCATAGCTGGCTTTTCGTCACTCGGAGGAGGCGTGAGTTCACCTTCAAGATGATGGCACTCTCCACATCCGATCCACCCGCGAGAACCAGAGCAGTAGCTGTGGTATCGTTGATCTTAAGCGTCTTGTACTCTGCTTTCTCGGTTGCTGGAATCGGTGGCGCTACTGCTACAAGAACAGGTCTAGTAGACATTCTTTTCATCTCTCTAATCGTGATAAGCCTGGCGTGGACAATGCAAGTCCTCAAGAACGTGCAAGTAGTCGCCATTTCGAAAGCTGCATACGTACACTTTGCTCGTTATCAGGTCATAAGCGTCTGTGATGCTCTTTGTGCTGCTCTGAGAAGCCATCTCGGGAGCGTTTGTATCGGTTCAACGCTAGTTCCGGCTTTTGTAGTCATCAGGGGAATGATCCGAACTGCTAACAAGATGGGCAATGGTAGCGACCGGACCATGTACGCAGGTCATGGAGACTGCGCTTGGGTTGCTAATCATATGATCTTAGTCGGGAACAGATACGGGTTTGTTCATGTGGGAGTTCACAACAAAGGCTTTGTACAAGCGTCTAGAGATAGTTGGGAAGAGTTTAGAAGAACGGTTGGCTTGGAAGAGCTCGTAGATGCTGACCTCACTAGCTCCATCTGCTTCCTCAGCGCCTTTGGAATAGGGGCGATATCTGCGTTAACTGCAGGTATATGGGAGTTTAATATTCATAAGGACTACTTCTTTCAGCTGACTCTCTATGCCTTCATCATCGGATACTTTGTGGTAAGCTTTCATTATCACAAAACAAATAGGAAAAAAGGAATTGAAACGGCTTAGCTCTAATGCAACTTGTGTTATGGTGTGTGTGTTTCAGGGGAGAGTTTCATCTGCTTGGCTGCAAGCATGTGTTATGGCTTACTTTGTAGCTTATGCTGCCAATCCAGAAGGAGCTAACTTTGACAACTCAATTTCAGAGCGTATTGCACGGCAAGATGTAGAAGAGAATAAAAGATTAGCTGAAAATGAAGTGAGACAGCCGGAGGAAGAGGACGTAACATACATGTAGAGATGCGGAAGAACATATCCACTTAGTATAGAAACATACCACTTTTTTTTTGTTTTCCTTTCGATTTCACTGAGGCTCTGTCAACCTTATAGACTATATATGTAGATTGGATATTGTTTTGCCTCACATGCAAAAAATGCTGGTAGTGAAGGAATGTACATACAAAAAGTAAGACAAAAAAATTGATTCAGTTCTCATCATTTTCCTATTTTACTTTATGTCTGTGTCTGTATCTAAATGCGTAACCTATGTATAAATGTTGCCTGAACAATCACACGCTGAAAAAAACTTGAGTTATGCATCATCATATCCAACCAAGCAAATTAGTAGACTTTCTCTAGGACCTGAAGTCTTAGCATAACATATATATGTCAATCATTCACTAGTTACTAATGCCAATAAAGCATAGTACTAATCGTCATCATCACGAGAAAAAAAAAATCTGTGAACAAATACATTTTCCCATTTGAAAAACGTTTACGTTCTGATATGCAGTTTCATGATTTTGGAGTTGTGAAACTAAATCATATAAATGCTTAAACTCATACTTTACTAATGCCTACTATTCGAAATCATCATCAAAAATGTCCGGAGATATCAACTTTACACTCTTCATTTTGTAATTCCTTCTTCTATTCAGTAACCAATAAGCCCAACATCTTTTCGCTTCTGGCCCATAGCTTGTAGGGTCCGGCTCTGCATACAAAGTTGATCTTTCTCTCCATGTAAAAGATTTCATTATCTGCAAATCCAAACTTTAGTTACAAAAAATAAGAAAATTAGTATATGGATCTTTCCATCGAAGGGGACGTACGTGTTGGATCTTGTGTTAATGGCATCGCATTTACTCACTTAGACAACTTCGCTCTCAAGCAATGAATAAATCATACAATTAAATAATCAATTTAAAACAAAAAGAAGAGACGCGTTTGAAGACCGCGTTGCTCTAAAGACTTGAACACTTTCACCGGTCACGGTTCATTCACACTGACAAGTCCCATTCACCGGTCTTCGATTTTAGTTGGAAACAAACATTATCGCAACCTTTAAAAGTAAAAAACAAAAAGTCTTCTATTAAGTCGGAAATCCTCATCTTTCCACCTGCTTGCTCGTTTTCGTTCTCAATTTGTAAAGTAAAAGTCCGCTTCATGACACAGTTAACTTCATGCGACTATTAATTCCTTTGTTAACGTTATCTTTTTTTTTTTTGTTAACTTTATCTTTATCTAAGTAATATAGATTATATTAATACCTTTTTTAAAAAATTTTATATTCTTAACAAACCAAATAAATTCTTAAAATGAGGCCCACTAAAGCCCAATCATACGTTTGCAATATCTCAAATTTTCTGTTTTCTGCTCATTCTATTTTTTTTTTCTTTTGGCATGCTTTTGATTCTCTTCAAATTCCTTTTGACAACGCTTCTCTTCAATTAAGCTAACTAGATTTAGGGATGTTATTGGTTTATGATTTGAAAAGAGTTTTGATATTTTTTTAATTTAAACAGTTTACTACAATTTTAAAAGATTTTACATTTCCTTAAAAGTTCTGTCAACACATTTTATAGATTATTATAAATTATCTAATAAGATAATTGCTTTTTTGTAGATTTCAACTTTAAATATTGCATATTATTAAGTTGTTGTGTTTTTATTTTATTTTTCATTATCTCTTTGCCATATAATATTCATTCTAATATCAAAATTGCATTTGGATATAAAATTTCTCGTAGTTAGTCTCGAAAAGTCTAATTGAGATTTATTTCTTAAATTAGAAACTTGAAACAAAAAAATGTATGGGTTAAAGTTTTTAAATGAATAGTAGTATAGTGAGCAAACAAATTTCAGAATTGTTTACCGTTATGACATTCAATGATGCTCATCGAGTCATAAATGTGAACTATGAAAAAACCATATAAAATTACTTTGAATAAGATAGAATGGGTTTAATGATACATCTAATTAAATGATGACTTAAACAGAACATCAACTTAAATCTTTTAAATATTTTAGACAAGATATTATAGTTGTTATTTGCCATAAATCTAGAATATCTAACTTTAACTTACAACTAGAATAATATCATGGCAAAATTCTATATTTTTTTATTTCCCATTAGCAACAAATAGTTTTTCGTATTTCAAACTCCCAAATCATATATAATTTTCATATTTCAAAAGTTATATTGTATTAGGTCATTCAACATAAGTTACTTATCTAGTTACTCTGTTCTCGTTACATTTACAATAAGTATTAAGTAAGTATAGATTATTTATAATATTTGACATGATATTGTGTTTGTTTTGCTTATTAAATATAGATAACTTTTTAATTATAGATATGATATTGATTGATGCTAAAGCAAAAAAATTGGGCAACACTAGTACACATCATAGATGCATTATAATAGTAAATCGATTTATTGGTAAATGTTATTCAAAAAATTACATTAAAGTATAAAAATAGAAACAAGCAATCATTTGACAAAACTTAAGGCAGTCTTCTTCAAATAAACTTGTATACTCTTATCCAAAATATATTTAGTGAGGCATAAATCGCATGTTTTAATCGATCAAAACTAAGCTCAAAACAATCAAAAAAATTCAGAACATTCACCATCTTATTCAATATAATCATATTTAGATTGCAACAACACTCTTTTGTTTTAATTAAAACAAATCTAATAGTATGAGATTTGTAGATGAAATACATGAACAACTACTTCAACATATGCATGCGAAAAAAAAAACAAATCAATAACAAATAGTTACAATAGGAACAAACATCTCATCCATTTTGAGTAATTTGAAGTGAGTAAGTGAGTACAATATGCATCTTGTAGTTTCAACCATTTGTTTCATTTAAAAGATTAAATTATAGATTAATCATAATCACTGTTAGATAAAATAACATCATTGTTGATCATCATTATTATCTCAAAGAGAACTAAGCTGAAAAATATTTAAATAAAAAGTTTAAAGTAACAAAATATTTTGAAAATAGTATATTATAACATCTCAAAAGATTCTTCATCATTTGATCCAACTAATTCAAGACAATGTTGTTTGATATTCACTAATAAAAACTATCTTCGTTCATAGATGCCGGTTAAATCATGAAGAGATAAATACACGATGTTTGAGACGTTAAATTGATATACATAACACACATGAATTTTCAACACAATAAAATGAAAATAAAACATGATAATCAAACACTAATTTCTGCTGCTCCCAGCCACGGTCTTATATCGAGGTTTACCTCCATATACCATAGTTTGCTCATTCTTATCTTGAGACGCCATCCATGTATATTTTGTTGTCACACGGAGCTTGTGAATCAAAACTTTGAGTTAGCCTTAGATAAATCATGTGTCTTTGAATCCTTTTTTGATGTTGGGAAATCTGCATCACCAACAATGATCAAGAGGTGATTCCTATCACTTTCGAGCATTTGCAAACACAACTTCGTGATCAGCCATTTTTATTTTTTCATATATGATTTTTATTATTTGGTTAAATAAAGAGGTGTTAGTGGAAGCGATTGTGAGAATTTAAAACTTTATAGTTATTAGTTAATGAATTCTAACGTTTTTATTAAAATCAAGTGTTGTTAGTTTGATGATTTTTAATGACATAATCTATTGTGATTCAAAAAATTTGAGTTTTAGTGATTTTATAATTCTATCAAATTTAGTGTTATTGAGATTCAGATTCTTAACATTTTAACTCATAAAACAAAAAAATTAAAATATTATATATATACTTAAGATTCTTAAAATCATTATAATAAAATAGTTTATAGACTTTTTAAATACGATAAACTCATTAGAACACTTTATAAATTTAATAAATCTATTGATTCTTAAAATCAATCAACTAAACTTAAATTCATCCCCCAGTAACCCATAAATATGTGAGCCAGATTGAAAGTAGAGGGAGACGAATGGGCGACATAATCTTGGAATCAAGATTAGGCCTAGGCGTTCGGTATACCATTCGGTATCGGGTCGGTTTAATCGGATTTTCGGTTATTCGGTTGCAAGCTTAAAAGTCCCAATCGGTATTTACAAATATTCATAACGGTATCGGTTTGGAACTAATCGGTTTCGGATCGGTTCGGTTGAGACGCGCAAGATCCGTGTACATCCGATGAATATACGGTTCCTGTTCGGGTTCGGTTTTCTTGCAACCAAAGTAACCAAAATAGACATAAAAGAACCGAGAATAACTGAAGTACCTTATAAATCCGAAACCAAAATACCATTAAACGACAAATAAATCCGAAAATAACTAAAATTCCTCAAAGTTTAACATAGCAAAACATAACATCCATAACCAAATCAAATGCATAAAAGAGTACTAAAAAAAAATCAAAACATAACATCCATAAGACAATAAGAAAATCAAATTCCAAACATAGCAGACTTCATTCTTGTAGAACTCTTACTCCAACGCTGTTGATGTTGCATCTCCAATCTCTACAAAGGATAATAAAATTGTTCACTCATATTGCAAATGCAATAGTGATCGACTGAAGTAAATAATGAGACTACTCAGTGTTACCTCTTTCGAGTTTATCATCCTCCTGAAGATCTTCAAGGATTTGTTCAATCGAAGGCATTCTTGACTCCATGTTCAAATCTTGTTTCATCCACTGTTCTGAGCACATTAAAACTTCAATCATATAGTGAGTAAGACAGCTCCTATGCGGTCCTAGCATCCTGCCACTAGTGCTGAAAGCACTCTCTGAAGCAACTGAAGAAACTTGGATTGCCAAAACATCTCGAGCAATCTGTGATAGCACTGGAAATCTGGATGCATTCTTCCTCCAATATGACAGAACGTCATACTCCATTCCAATCATCAAATCTTGATTTTCCACACTCTCTTTGAGGTAAGTTTCTAACTCATCTCTTTTCTCTTTAACCCCAATCTCGTTCATCTTCTGTTTGTACCTACAGAAAATGTATAGAAAATGTTTAGAAGGTTATTGCATAGAAGAAAATGTATAGAAAAATTATTAAAGGCAATACCTAGCACCAATCCGCTTGTAGCCACCACAATCATCAGCTATCTCCATACTTTCAAAACTCGGCTCTTGAGAAGACTGTGATGTTTTGCGAGGCTGAGATGATTGGTCATCCGGATCAGAACCACTTCCAAATCTTTCACTGTATTCGGTGAACAAACTTCTCAATACAGTTTTCAAAGCCTCATACATCTCCTTATACTCTACCGTGTCTTCACCATATAGTTCCTCAAAGCATAACTTCACAAGCTCCAACTTCTTGGTCGGATCGAAGACAGTAGCAACCATTAACATCTTGTTCATGTTCTTGAGACCATCCCAATACTTATCAAATTTTTTCAACATCTCTGCTGCCTTGGACTTCAACTCAGGATCATAGTTGTTGATGAGTGCCATCAGATTTGTTGCAATGGTGACCACCTCTTCATAACACTTATGCGAATTTAGAGAGGTTGAAGCTGATACCACCAAGGTTGAGTTGTAAAAGATCAGTAGAAACCTACACAACTTCTCAACTGATTTCCAATCCCTATGCTGAGGAGGACCAATCCTCTTACAACCATTCTCTATCTCACAAAAATAGTCGTTATACAACTTGTCTTCTATCTCCATCTTGTCGAATGCCACCTTGAACTTATGAGCTGTTGTCAACATCAGGTATGTTGAATTCCACCTTGTCTTGACATCCAAAGGCAAGCTTCCTCTTGTTATCTTCCCCGAGTCAACCTTAAGCTCAAACGAGCTCAACCTATTTGTATGAGACCTAACGTACGAGATAGCATTTCTGATAGCAGCCACATTCTCATGTATTTCAGCCATTCCATCCTTCACAATAAGGTTTATTATATGGGCGCTACATCTCATATGCAGGAACTCACCATCTAAAACTAGAGACTGATCAGAAACTAATGCAAATGCACTATGAAACTTCCTTAATGCCGAAGAATTGGCAGTTGCATTATCAACGGTAATACAAAAGACCCTCTCAATTCCCCATTCAGCCAAGCAGTCTAGTAAAACAGAAGCTATAGTCTGACCTTTGTGATCCGTGACATGTTTGAACCCTATGATCAGCTTTTTCAGTCGCCACAAATCATCAATATAATGCACTGTAACAACCATGTAACTAGCACCTACAAAACATAAACAATGTCAATAAGTTTCTCGAAAAAAAAGATAACTTGTTAATCAAGTATTTGTCTAATGTATTACCTGTTGGTTGTGACACCCAAATATCCGTAGTGATGGACACACGTTGTTTGCTGCATAAGAACCATTTCTTCAGCGCCTTTTTCTTCTCCACATAGGCCTTCTGGATATCTTTGGTTAAAGTCCTTCTTGAAGGAGGAGTGAACCCTAGCTTTGCCTACAAACATATAAAACATAAACATAAGCAAGATGAATAACTCATAAGAACAACAAACACTTAAAGCAAGAAGAATAACAGTCATAGAACAACAAACCTTTTTACAAAAATGTTTGAATGCCATACTTTCGACAAACGCTAAAGGCAGCTGGGCCATCACAACCATCTCATTGATGGCTTCTCTAAACACAGCTTCAGTAAGCTTGCCCGCCTTGATCTTCCCATCGTCAGAGACATGTTGTTGTTTATTTTTTTGGACTGCTAACCACGCTTGATGGTTTTTGCAAGCCTCAAGATGCTTCCTTAGGTTCGTGGTGCCTGATGTGGTGAGACACGAGAAGTTTTTCTGACAGTAGTTGCATAGACACCGGTCTCTGTCCTCCTTAGTTCTTGTGTAATGTTCCCACACATCTGATCTTGTTGGCAGGATCCTCTTCACTTTAGCTGGTTGAGAATTCGAAGCAGTAGAATGTTTCCTTTTGTCTCTGTTACTGTCTGGCTCTGGAGTTAGAAACTCTGCCTCATCTTCCTTACTAAGGTTTTCTCGATCAACTGATGATGTCGTCGAGTCCATCTGCATCAACGGAAACAATATGTCAGTGCACAAGTCCAAACCAATTTAGATTTCACATTTCAAATACGAAAACAAAGAGACCGAAGATTAAGTAAATGCTAAACAAGTTCCTAACTCAAATCTAGATATAAACAAGTCAAGTTATCTTTTTTCTAAGATAAAAATCTTTTTCAAGCACGAATTCAAGAACATCGATTAAGAAATAAGAAGATTTGGACAAGAAGAACTAGGTAAGAAATAAGAAAAAGAACCTATGATTGATTGCTTGAAAGCTCAGATGGAGCCGAATTGAGATTGTCGAGATGATTTATATAGGCCAGATTGAACAATGGAGTCATTACGGGGTTTAATCGAAGAGTTTTCTTTTTGGGAACTAGGGTTCTTCAAGACAGAAGTGAATCGGCGGTGGAGAATCGAGGAGCCTCGACACTACTTTTGTGTTTTGTAATTAAAGATCAGTTATGTCCGGGTCTTAATTCGGATACGGGTTATAACCGACCCCGACCCGACCACCGAATAATTGAAAATCAAAAACCAATCGGTTTTTCTCTTACATCCATTACCGGTCCGAAACCGATATTTTGGTTCGGTTTAATGTTCGGATTTCGGTATATGGACATTACGCCCAGGCCTAATCAAGATTGTAAAGAGAGAGATGTGAACAGACAAATTACGTTTGAGCAACAATAATGAAGGTTGATCAACTAATTCGTGAGGAAGGAAAGATCTAGGTAGAGTATGTGGCAAGATATGAAAACCTAATTAGTCTGAATTTACCTACATAGACACTTTAAAAAACACATTAAACTCCCCTCCCCCCCTGATCTTTCTTATATATTGGGATTTCTTTTTAAATTTACTAGGTGGTTTGCCCGCACATGCGGGCATAATGAAGGTTGATCAACTAATTCGTGAGGAAGGAAAGATCTAGGTAGAGTATGTGGCAAGATATGAAAACCTAATTAGTCTGAATTTACCTACATAGACACTTTAAAAAACACATTAAACTCCCCTCCCCCCCCTGATCTTTCTTATATATTGGGATTTCTTTTTAAATTTACTAGGTGGTTTGCCCGCACATGCGGGCATAATTAATTTATAAATAAATTTTATAAATACATGTTAATAAATGTACTGTTAAAGACCGAAAAAATTAAAATAAAACATTAAACTGATACTATTTTGTGAACTTCAGTTTCTTAATTTTCAAATTTTATTTATTTAAAAACATTATTTTTGGTTAACAACATTAATATTTTTATTTTAAAATATGTTGTTATCTTAAAAGCACGAATATTTAGAAAATTGTTATTTAAAAAAATATCATTTAATCAATTAATCCAACCAATCATACATTATTTCAATGGTCACACAATATCCAATAAATGAAAAAGTGCATTAAAATATGTAAACTACTATATTGTGAAACAAACTATTTTTCCTAAAACTACCTACAATTAAAAACATAGGGAGTATTAATTTATAAATAATTATCTAATTAAATAAATAAATATATAATTATTAATATAAATTGATGTTATTAAATCAAATTCTTGGAATTGACAAAACATAAAAAATCTCAAAATAAGTCAAAATCACAAAAATGTTAAACTGAACCCAACTTAACATATAATCTTAATCAAAGTAAAAAAAACTATTGATATATGTATAATTATATTGTGAAATACCTCATATAATAACTGAATAAACACTCAAACAGACGGACCATGTCGACAAACAAGACATTAATAAGTAATTTATAAGATAAGAACATTTCCTATTTATTGTTATTTTCATTTCTAAATGAAACAATAGAGAAAATAAATTATCCTAGAGATTGCTATTTTCTATAAAATAATATTTATTTATTATAAAATCACAATTTGTTATTTTCAAATGGTCTTTGAGCTTTCAAACTTTAATGATTATAACTAAAACAAATTATTTTTGAAAATACAGTTTTTATAATAAAAATAGAATCACATTCTTCTTTACATAATAGTATTTTAAGGAAATTTTAATTTTTAAAAAGTAATAATTTTGTGAAACTCTTGAAGAGAATCATAGTAAATAGAGTTAATTTTAAATTTCTATAAATATGAGGTACTTGTTGTAAATAAAAATTAATATTTTGAAAATATTCTCTTTTGGTGGCAGATATTTTGAAAATATTTTAAAAGGATAATTACGTACCCAAAAAAATATTTAGAAAAAAATAAATAAATTTTCAACTTAAATAACAAATAAATGTTATTCTTGCAAATAAATAATAAGAATAAAAATGAAAATACCACGAAAAATCACATTAACAAACAAATATAAATCAAATTTAGTGTTTTTGCTTATATACCTCTTTTTAGTATTTTAATACTAAAATAAATTTAATAATTTAAAATTGCTATCACATATTACGTTTACAAATAAATATAAATCAAATTTTCTTTATTTTTTTATTAAACTATTTTAATTTTTCAGTATAGTGATAAATCTAATTATTATATGTGTATATATACTACTACTTATCAAAAATTAACAAATAAGAAAGAAAGATGTAGATAGACACAAAATAAATACATGGAGTTATCTTTTCTTTTTTAAACATGTTTTTCATTTATTTTTCTTTTTGAGATGATTTTTATAATATTAATTTGTAATCAGTTAAATAATGAACTAAATAATTATTTATTAAATATATCAAAATTTTAATCAATCGAATTATTTTCTTATTAAACTAATGACTCGTCCTAAATTCATGGAGAAAGTGACAAATAAGCCAACACCATTTCAATCGAAACGATTTTTGAATTTTTCCATGTATTCCAAAGTTTTAACATTTTGACTTTAATCTTGTAACAATCTTTAGCCGGATCAATATCTCCAATAAGAATAAGAGAAGCAGGTTTTCTTTTCAAAAAAGACATTGGTTGCAAGTTATTATTTTGCTGAGAAGTTTTAAGATTTGTGTGCTGGTATTGATTTGAGATATGTAAACGAAAGATATATAGCTTATTGAGTTGGTATAAGAATAGAGGCCGTATAATTTATAGTCCTTAAACCAACGTATCTATGGTTTGTCATAATCGGTATATATCTTTCGTTTACTAATAAGAATTAAAATATAGAAAGTAAAATTACTAAATAAAAATAATTAAACATAAAAAATAAATATTGACAAATAAGCAAAAAAACCTAAAACTATGGAAAAGTTGATATAGTATATAGATAGATAGATAGATGTTTTGCCTTTTTTTTTCTCCTCGCAGTTTTGTTTATGATTATGGTCTTTAGTTCAACCTGTTTGTAATATCTATATATATAAATTTCAATCGAAAGTTATTAGTCTCCCATTCTACTAGAATGCCATCAGACTATCAATTTCTTCTTCTTGTTAATACATTTTCAAGTTATCCTAATTTATGGAGACTAGACTCGGTGATCTAAGCTCTATTACCTATAACTACTTAGAAAGAGTTCACAGAGATAATGAAACACCACCGAACAAGTAAAACGAAATACTACAGTTTTTATCAAAACATCAAAATTAATGTTCATAATATTTTCTCATAATTTAAATAAAACATTTGAAATTAAACTATATCCCGTTTACGTTCAAACATACCGTTTCCGTTTTGTAATCCCGGTATAAATGAACGATGCCTATTTTAAATCTTAAACCGGTTCGATTTAGATCGGCTATTGATAACAAACAAAACCAGAATGTCATCTGTTTTCAATAGTCAAGTGCTTAAAAGGAATAAAAGCACAGAAAGATATGCTGGGTCGGCTTCTTAATTTAATAGTATTTTAAATAATGGTATTATTTTCTTTTCGCCAAAGCCTCGTCATCATTTCCCTTTCCTCGAAAACGCAATGGAATTGGACAATGACTCGCGGTTGATCGTGAAGCCGACACATATGCTTATTTCCATATATAAAAAGCTAAAATACAATTCGGATTCTCTGTTTCTGACGTTTGTCTTCAACAGGTCCCCTTCAAGTGTGTGTGTGTGTGTGTGTGTGTGTGTCTTCTTCGCTACGAGAATCTGTGAACAAGAACAATGAAATAGTTCACATTTCAAAAAACGTTTGTGTTTCTGCTACAGTAAAGCAACACTATTGCAGTTCCAGGGTGTTGAAGTTATGGAACTACATATATACACATACTTACTGATTCTCCTACTCGTAATCATCATCATTCATCATCAAACAAGTCCTGAGCATTTCAGATGCAGACAATTCGAATAACAACTCGATTTCGCTCGTAAGCAAAAACTAAAGAGGAAGTCATTGGCTTGGCCCGCTTTCAAGGTCTTTTAATTTTACAACAATTCTTTCTTTTATTCAATAATTAGTAAGCCCAACATTCTTTTTGCTTCTGACCCATAGATTGTGAGGCCGGGTTCCTGTATATACAGTTGATCTTCTCTCTACTGCTTGATTTCATATCTGCATATCGAATTTTATTTTAAAGATAAAGGGTATATCGATCCCTTCGTTGAAGGAGACGTACGTGTTGTTGAGGTCTTGTGTTAATGGCATCGCATTTACTCGCCTAGACAACTTAGCTCTCAAGCAATGAATAAAATCACAAAATTAAACAAAACTCTTATAAAAAAAATTAAACAAAACTGTAAAATAAAGGAAGGAAACGCGTTTGAAGAGACCGCGTTGCTCTCAAGACTTGGTACCTTTACTGGTCACGGTTCGGTTCAATATCAAAATTCGACGTGGTAATTGCAGATCTATGCAAACTTTTTAATAATTTGAGAACCTTGTCATTTAACGCATTTTTTTCCGATTCTGTCCTCGAGACCACATGTGATTGAATAATAGAAGTAACCTGCAACTGGCAGTTTATGACCATTTATCAGTTTTATTTTTGAACCTATTGAGAAAATAACTAAGCGTACGAAACTTGGATGTTAGATGCCATAAAATTAAAAAAAGCAAAAGAAAGTGGATATGTATTTATATGATTGAATAAGCTGACATGATTGTAAGGTTAACTAAATTTTCACGGGATAATAAAATTAGTAACTTGAGATTTAAATGTTATATACACTAAGGTGAAAAGTTAAAATAAGACAATCCTTACTTTCATATCTAGGCGTGAAATAGGAGTGAGTTGATGGGTGTTTTCTCCCACCCGATCACACCTTCGTATCGAAGAAGTTTCTTCAATCACATGGGCATCCGAAACCTGGAGGTCAAAATATGTAAACATCATAAACCGGGTATAAGGTAAAGAAACCTTAGTTGACTATACCTTAAAACCGGGTACAAGTTATAGAAACCGGATTTCGAGTATATACATAAAAACCACGTACAAGGTATAGAAACCGGATTAAAGAATGAAAGAATGAAAATATGTTCAGTTATGGAAATGAGTTTACCTCAGCTTTTCTATCTAATTCCCGTGTGTGAGCAGGATTCAATGTCTTCTTCTTGGCCTTACTAACAGGGTTCTCGGTGTCATCATCTTTGCTTTCCGATTCAGAAGAAGAACACGCATCTTGAACCACTTCAGTCAGAGCAGGGACAGCTTCTACAAGTACAAGCTGGAGAGCCAGAGCAAACCCTTGTCGTGTGATGGTATTTTGAGATATGGATATCTCATCCCTCTTTTTGATACTCGTCATCAGCATATCAAATGCAAGACGCCCCCATGAGAAAGACAAAAAAACATTGATGTCTTCAAGAAGCTCAGCATGCTCCTTCAGCATTTTCATGTTCAAATTTGTTGAGAGCAAGACAGATGAGACTATAGCAAGAAGTGCCAATTTCATCCGGATATCTGGATCTATAACGGGTTTTTTCGAAGCATCTTCACCGCTCTAGATACTCGCATCTCTTCCATACTTCCAAATAGCTCCGGCCAATAAGGTTTTTCGTTGATGTCATTCTTCTTCTTCAACTTCTGTTTTAGCTGGGTAGAAAAGTTTTTGCAGAAAGCAAAAAGACAAAAATGTGGTTTTCGAAGGAGACGATATATCGGGGAATAATATTATTACAGATCCCTTTGGTTTTTTTGCACAAAAGAGAAAGAAAGTCCTGATTCTTTGCATTATTGACACTTTTTGTGTGCAACCGCCTGTTTCAAGTAATCACGTCTGACGTGTAACAGATACTATGCTTCACTTTTTGTATGGAAATAAGGACAGTTTTGGTATTACCTAAAAATGTACAGTGTCTTATCCATCTACCTAATTATCTCATATATTTTTGATATCTAGTGCAAAAACCCTAGTATTTATCTTTGATTTTAATTGGAAATACACATTATCACAACCTTATAAAGCAAGTAAAAACTTATACTAAATCCAAATCTCTCCACCGGCCTACTCGCTTTGTAAAGTAAAAAGTCGACTTCATGAGACTATAGTTTTTTTTGGACGTCAACAATTATCTTTAGTTATGCGACTATTTATTCCTTTTAACTTTATACTAGATTTTGAACCGCGCTTAAGAAGCGCGGATATTTTCTTGTTAATCGTTAAGCCAATATTAAATGAATTTATATCTATTTATTAGATATCTATAATATTTAAAAGCTGTTTTATTATTATTTTTCAGTCTGGTAAAATATTTTTTCACTGAGTTTTCATATCCGATTCAGACTTGTGGTCGAACCGATAGATCCAGTTATTCGTATAGAGTCAAATTAGGATATAATAAAACGAATATGGTAAAAATACATTAAAATAAAAAAACTTTTATTAATGCAATGAAAAGAATATAAATTTGATTTTTGTTATAGATTTTTTGATATATCTATATATATTTGGCTTACATAAGAATTTTTTTTGTATGAGAATCGTGTTTTTGGTTTCGTTTCTTTGCTGGTTTTTTTGTAGTGTGTTAGTTTGGTTTCGATAGAGTTGATGGCTAAAGGTTTCTGATAGTGTTTTGAAATCCAACCCGGACCCGCAGTTGAACAGGTAAATCTGGTGACCCAACATAAATGCGGTTAGGGTTTTGTGAAACCCGGTATCGGTTAAACCACTGGTTGAAACAAAACCCTAAATTTAAAAATCCACAAAACCCGTAAAAACCCACTAAAATCCGAAACCCGGTATCGGTTAAACCACTGGTTGAAACAAAAGATAACTTATACATTCTAATGTTTAAAATGTTTTTTTTTTATTTTTTAGATTCGAAATTTCTAATTAAAAAGTTGAAGAAGAAGAACATGGCAAGCTTCATTATACATTCTTTGTTATTGGCAATTTATTACAATGATGTTGATCTGTGCTTCGGAAGCGCAGGTTATATTAAGATTATTAAAAAAAATTGATACGAATTATTATTTTGAGATCGTATATTATTGTGTTAAAAAGTCTGTATTATATCAAAACAGAGAATTTATTTAAAATTATACTATTTATGAATTAGTTTATTTGAGATTTATATGTATATTATTATGTAACTCTTTTAGGTCTAAACATTTTATTTGGATTCAAAAAAATCTGAAACCGATTTAAAAATATATGTTTGGTTCGAATTTTGGTCCTGACAAAAGTACCTATTGGATTTTTTTGGACCCGCGGATCTTGGTTTGGATCCATATTTTACCCAAGATCCGATCGGATACTCAAAGCACCCAATATATTTTGAATATATAAGTCATATTTGGATATTTCATATATGTTTTTGGTATTACAAATATTCTTTTAAGTTCCATGTTCATTTTTTCAGTTATAGCTTTGATTTTCAAGTAAAATATCAAAAGTTTAAAATATATTTCAGATATTCGAACAAAATTTTGGCTATTTTTGAGTTCATCGGATCTTTCATGGTTAGAATAATTAAAGGTAGAATAGAAAAATTATATATAGGTCCAATAACCTTTTACATTGAATTTTTATAATGATTCATTTTGATAGTATAAATTCTCTATGTGAACACTACTAAATTGTTTTTTTTTCTCTACAAAATTGTTTAAATATATAATTTTTTAAAAAAAATTGTTTAAATATGGTATATTTTGTTTATAATGCAACATCGAAAGTTTTAGTGATTTATTATTTTAACTATATATCGGTGATTATTATTTTCATGTATGTTTGTTTCGTTTGTTAATTATTTCATACAAATCTAAAACATATTTATTTAAATAAAGAGATGGGGAATAATATTGCTTCAATTGCCGATATTGTATTTAATGTATCATGTATTAATATGACTATTAATGATGTTGTATGGTTATGTATTAATATGACTATTAATGATAATGTTGTATGGTTAGAAAAATTAAAAGGGGAAGACCAAAAAGTAAAAAAAAAAAAAAAAAAGTCCAAAACAATTTTTATAGGTAGATTTTTTAGGACTCATTTTCTTTTAATAGTATAGATTTATCTGAGTATTAAATTAGTTCCTTTTATTAACTTTTATATTTCTGTCATTTTCTGGCAGTTTTGTTTATGATTGTTGTCACTGGCTCACCTTGTTTGTAAGAGCAACTCCAACGCGGGTTCATCACGAATCCTTAGCCCAAAATCCTTAGCCCAATTCGATTATATTAACATTATAATCGACGAGCCCGCTAAGGATGAATCCTTACGTAAGGCGTCATAAGGATCAAGTCCTTGAGGACGTGGCAAGGCGGGATTGGACCGTGGAACCGATGTGTTTGACAAAATGAAAAAAAAAATCATTCTTCGGTCTTGAGACGAAAAATAAACCCGAGACCTCCAGAGGCGATACGAAAGGCGATTTGGACGACCGTCGGCGTCGAAGGTAAATCGGAGCTTTTCGTTCATTTTTTTGCATATCGAGTTGATGCATGTTGATTTCTACCGTTTAAATGGTTAGATTGTGGGGTATAAACATATTTAGGGTTTCAAATCAGATTGGGGATTTTAATCGATTTAGGGTTTTCATCTCGGATTTGCTATTTTCTTCTTTTCTTCGCGATTAGCAGTTCGGGATTCTGTTTTATTCGCTATTCTTCTTCTTTTCTTCTTCTCGATTTAGGGTTTCAAATCGAATTGAGGGTTTTAAACCTCGTTGCTATTTTCTTCTTTTCTTCTTCTCGATTTAGGGTTTCAAATCGAATTGGGGGTTTTAAACCTCCTTGCTATTTTCTTCTTTCCGAGTGGTTTGATAAGTTATTTGTTCTTGCAGGTTCTGAAATGGACGAAGAACTGCGAGATATGAAAGCACGGAAAGACTACTACAACATGCTTTTTGCCGTTTCAGATGCGCAAAAGGGAATTCCAAAACTGTGCCCCTGTGGATCTATCACGAAGGAGTTCGTCGACGAAGAGGATACATATGACTACCTCCCTGGGAAAAGATACTTCATATGCAAAGACTACGAGGTTAGAAGTATCTTGTCTCTTATTATCTATCTTCATTTTCAATATTAATTTAGTGTTTGACAATACGGGTTAATGTTTTGGCAGAATGACGGGTTGCATTTCAGGCAACCATGGGTTAAGGGTATGCAAGAAGAGGTTGAGAGGCAGAAAGAACGTATTTACGAGCAGGAGAAGGTTCTGAGAGAGTGCAAGGCATTTAAGGTTAGATCATATTTTAAGCTTCTGTGAGATAAGTAGTTTTTTTTGTACTTGTATTGATTGGTTTCTCTCTTGTATGTTCAGGAGCAGGTGAGGATGCTGGTTAGGCGTGTGTCTGAACTTGAGAGACAGAGAGACAGAGTCCTCTGAGGTTAGTCCGTTTGTCCTTTGTACTCTTTTAGTTTACACAGAGAGAACTAGATGTTTGAAGTAGTTTAGTCCTTTACTAGATGAAAGTAAGAAAACATTAACTTCTGCAGTTTGAACTATTTAAGTTGGTAGTTTGAATTCGAAAATGAAATGATAGGTTCTAACTAGTTTAGTCCGTAACTATGTAGGTTGAAAACAATAAATTGTGCCTAACTGTTTAAATGGAGTTTTTAATACATCATGAAATTGTTTGTATCTGTTTTGATAAGACATGTATCTACTAGGATTCAATTGACTTGAAGATATAATCTGCTATTTAATCAACTCCGTTTCTACTAGAGAAACGGAGATACTTCTTTCAAAAATGTCAAACACGGGTACTTACTTTAACCTATTAGTGAGCCAAGGGGCAGTTGACCTTGGCTCATCAGAACCTCTTTGGTTTAGCAATGAGTCTACTCATCAGAACCGTGGTGAGTCTACTCATCAGAACCCTGATGAGTCGACTGTCAAAGAGAGGAGAAAATGGTCACCCAATGAGGATTTAATCCTCATTGGTGCGTGGCTCAACACCTCTAAAGACCCAATCGTGAGCAACGAACAAAAAGCGGGGGCCTTCTGGAAGCGGATTGTAGAGTACTACAACTCCAGTCCTCTCCTGGTTGGGACAATCCCACGAGAACTTGGCCAATGCAAGCAGAGATGGGCCAGGATCAATGACCAGGTCTGTAAGTTTGCTGGCTGCTACGAGATGGCATCGAGGGAGCAGAGGAGCGGGGAAAATGAGAACGATGTGATGAAGTCTGCCCTCGATATCTTCCACAATGACCAGAAACAGAAGTTCACATTGGAACATGCGTGGAGGGAGCTTAGGCATGATGTCAAATGGTGCTCCACCTATGTGGACAACTCAAAGCGCAAACCAGTGGAATCTGTTGATGGTCAAGGGGCAGTGCCAGAGCCAGAAGAGAGACCAAAAGGGGTTAAGGCTGCGTAGGCTGGTAACAAGAGGAAGAAAACATCAAAAGATGAAGACTTGGAAAAGCTTGAAGGAATGTTGGAGATCAAAAAGCAAATATCAAAGCAAAGTTTGCTTGCGACTTTGGTTGCAAAGCCGGAGCCACTGTCAGAGTTGGAATTAGCTCTGAAAATGAAACTTTTGTCTGAAATATTGTGAGTGTTTGTCTGAAAATGAAACTTTTGTCTGGAATTAACTTAACTGAGGTTTTAGTAATGTTTGCATTTGCTTAGCTGACGTTTTCTTCTTAACACATGTTTGCTTATTTGCTTATCTATTTTACTGTCGTTTGTTTCAGGTGAAGTACAACGAGCATGTGCCTGATGAAGACAAAAGCTGCTGTCTCTTCCTTCTTCAGTCACGGGTTGTTTCCAAGTTAACCAAGTCACGGATGCTTTATTTCGTTTTCTCTTGTTTTTAGGTTTCAAGTCACAGGTACTCTGTTGGTTAAGTCACGGGTTTGTTTCCATGCTCTTTCTCTTCTTTATAAGTATGTTTGTAGAACTCGGGTATGAGCTATCTTCTTTATAAGTGCAATCAAACACTCTCTCTATTGTACTCGGAATTTCTTATTAAATTCTACAAGCTTTACTTCTACTTTCTCTCCTTGTACAAGCTAGCATACTACTGTCTTCAAATCAGGTTAACATGTTTACTAAAGCTTATGTTGTATCAAGTAGCTTCACATTCTCATCAAGTAGTTTACTAAAGCTTATGTTGTAGGAGGTTAGTTTATATAAATTGCATCTACAACTAAACCGGAAATAACCGAGAAGGAAGGTAACTAAACCAACCAAATTTATTTTACATATGAAATAAATCAAGAGCTGTAATATATACATGTATTACTAATAATCATTTAAATTTATTTTGGTAGAATTTTTAAATGTAAAACAAGCAATCACACATTAATCTTTTTTTTGTTAACTAGAAAATATAAGTAAACCGTTTAGCTTTTTTTTTTTTTTTTTTTTTTTTTTGTCAACAAGTAAACCGTTTAGCTTTATGTAAAGAAAATATAAGAATATACATGTGTTAAAAATTAATATTTGAAATATATTGTTACCTAAAAGACATATATGTAATGTTTTGAAAAGTTTTTATAAATCTTAATATTTAATATTAAAAAACCTCTAAGGAATATTATTGAAAAATTGATGTCTTGATGGTAACTCTAAAAAATTCGTTTTTATAAATCTGTTTTGAAGGAAGGATAGCCTAATATGGCAGATGATCTAGATGAAAGAATCGATGCGGCTTTCGATGAATATTTTGAATCTACATACAACAACATCGTGGACAATCGAACAGAAAAAAAGAAGAGACGTGCATATATAGAACGAAACCGAGAAGCGGGCCACATCCGTCTATGGAATGACTATTTCAGTGATAATCCGATATTTCCGGCTCATCTATTCAGACGCCGTTTCCGTATGAACAAGGCAGTATTCATGCGTATTGTCGATACCCTCTCAGCAAATGTTCCATTCTTTCAACAAAGAAAAGATGCAACCGGAAGATTAGGTCTATCTCCACTTCAAAAGTGTACGGCAGCTATTCGTATACTTGCTTACGGCTCTGCGGCTGACGCCGTTGACGAATATCTCCGACTTGGTGAAAGCACAGCACTTTCGTGTTTAGCCAATTTCACAGAAGCCATAATACAATTATTTGGAGATCAGTATCTACGAAGACCCACTCCAGAGGATCTTCAACGACTACTCGATATTGGTGAGGTTCGCGGCTTTTCGGGGATGATAGGAAGCATAGACTGTATGCATTGGGAGTGGAAAAATTGTCCAACAACTTGGAAAGGACAGTACACACGTGGATCAGCCAAGCCAACAATTGTCTTGGAGGCTGTAGCTTCACAAGATCTCTGGATATGGCACGCTTTTTTTGGTCTTCCAGGTACCTTAAACGATATTAATGTCCTCGATCGGTCACCTGTTTTTGATGACATTTTAGAAGGTCGAGCTCCAAAAGTGCAATACGTGGTCAACGGACACCAGTATGATTTGGCGTACTACCTCACAGACGGTATATATCCAAAATGGTCAACATTTATCCAATCTATCTCACTCCCTCAAGGTCCTAAAGCAGAGTTATTTGCTAAACATCAAGAAGGAACCCGAAAAGATGTAGAGCGTGCTTTTGGAGTATTGCAAGCTCGTTTTGCGATAGTGAAGAATCCGGCTGTTCTCTGGGACAAGACAGAAATAGGGAAGATTATGCGAACAACTATCATACTGCACAATATGATAGTAGAAAATGAACGTCATGGATACACTCTGCGTGATACTTCTCAGTTTGAAGAAGGAGAATCGAGCAGAAGTTCACAAGTGGAACGGCCCATTCCTACCGAGAGGCGATCAAATTTGCAAAGTATGCTTAACGCCCGGAATCAAGTTCGGGATAGGCGTATACATGAAGAATTGAAAAATGATTTGATTGAAAATATTTGGAACAGGTTCGGTAATGTAGAAGATGTATAATTATTGTATGTGTGTTTTTAATTATTGAATAAATAAAAACATTAAAATTAAAATGTTTTAGATAATTTAATAATTTAAAATTCCTAAGGACTCCATATTAGGTAACACTATTGGAGATGTATTTTTGAATCAAGTCCTTAACTATTCAAAAAGTAAAAAAAAAAAATATAATAATGCTTAGGACTCCAATGGTGGGTAACACCATTGGAGTTGCTCTAAGATCTCTATATACAGCAAATTTCACATCGAATGTATAAAGTATTAAAGAAGTTATCTATTTCCCATCCTACAAGAACGCCATTAGACTATTAATTTCCTGTTAATACATTTACAAGTTATCCTAACTTATGTTAGTCGAAGTAACAAACTAGAGGCGGTGACTCTATTACCAAAAACTACTTTTGGAAAAAGTCTACTTTAGAAAGAGTTCATTTATTCTCAGTATTTTTGAGAAATGATTTTGAAATGTATTATCGGTATATTTTTTCTTACTAAAAATAATAATATATCATTGAAAAAAATATATGACATCGACATAATTATGATATATAAAATTTTCTGTTTTAGTATTTATGTTTTTGGTAATATAACTGTGATGACTATTTACTATATACAAATTATTCCATCTGTTCCTAAATATAAGACGTTAAGATAAAAACACACATATTAAGAGAATTACTTTTTGTCTAGAAAATATCATTAAAATTATAAATTAATGGTATTTGGCCAATCATAAAATAGATTATTAAATATGATTAGTTACACAGTTTTTAATAAAACAAAAGTTACTTAGACAAATTAGAACACCTTATTTATTGAAACATCAAATTTTTTAAAACACCCTACATTTAGGAACGGAAGGAATATATTTTTATGAATATTCACTTTGATAATATTTTAGAAATATGTTACATATCAATTTATAAATTATATATTTTATTATATATATACTATCGAACCAAGTGAAGTTTTAATTATATATTTTATCAACTTATATTGGTTATTTATATTTAGTGTATATATTTATTAGAACTAATTTATATATTATACACAAATTTAAAATAAAAGTAATTAATTAAAGTATAATGTAAATAAAATCTTTATAAAATGTACATTATTTAATTAAAATTTAAATAAAACTAAATAAAAAACTAAATTAGATTTAAATAAACAAAACTACAAATAGTTATGTTATGGTTTTACTTTTTAAAATATAAAAATTAAAAAATTGAAGAATTTACTTTACATAAAATACTTATATTTTTAAATTTGTTATCTCTGTCTATAGCGCAGAAAACTCCTAATTACCAAAAACTACTAAGGAAAAGGTCTAGAAAGAGTTCATTGCAGCCAATCAAACTCCACCAAACAAGCAAAACTACACTTTATCAGGTTTAAGTTTAAACATAACGTTCCACTAGACCGGTTTGTTTGTATGTATGCAACTATGCAATGAGCAATTCCTGATTTAATTTTAAACCGGTTCAATTTTGATCGGTTATTGAGAACAAACAAAACCAGAATGGCTTCACAGTCAAAAAGCACAAAAAGATATGCTGGGTCGGCTTCTTAAAATAATAGTTTAACTGTGGAAAAGCTAATAAAGCCTCGTCTTCCTATCCCTTTCCTTGAAAACGTAATGGAATGGGACAGTGACGCACAGACGATCGTGAAGGCGACACATATGCTCATTTCCATATACACCGATGCCCCCAAAACGGTAAGGACAAAAGTTACATCCTTTTTTATATAAAAAACCTAAAATACAATTCGGATTCTCTGTTTCTGACGTCTGTCTTCAACAGATCCTCTTCAAGTGTCTGTGTGTGTCTTCTTCGCTACGAGAACTCTTCCGCAATCTAGTAGATTCCTTCCTTCTTTGCTTTATCCAAATCTTAATAAAGGTCAGTGCTTTATCTCCCTCTCTATCTCTCTCTCTCTCCGCGTTGAGTTCGTTTCATGATCTATTGAGGCAAACCCATTAATAGATTTCTCTTTCCCTTTGTAAAAATCCAACCTTTATCGTTTGCTCTGTTTTGATCCGGTTTGCTCTGTTTTGATCCGGTTTGCTCTGTTTTTCTTCTGAGTTTCCAGGTTTCACCTGATTGATGGGATATCCATTTTCTCCAATCCGTTCCGGCCACTCCAAAATCACATTCCTCATCCTCCTCCTCTCCTGTCTCCTCTTCACAACCCCTGTCGATTCCAGTGCCCTGAGACCCAAATCAGACCATGACTGCAGCGCTCTGAACCACTTCCACGACTACAAATCAAAGTGCTCTTACCTCAAATCAATCGACCCTTGCGCGAGCCAAGGCTTCATCGACTACCTCTCCTTCCTCTATTGCAACTTCGACGGGTTCCCGGTATTGGGTCAGTCCCTTCTCTTCCTCTGGCTCCTTGTCCTCTTCTACGTGCTGGGTCACACAGCTTCCGAGTACTTCTGCTCATCTCTCGAGTCTCTCTCGAAGCTGTTAAATTTATCTCCAACCGTCGCCGGCGTTACGCTTCTCTCTCTCGGTAACGGCGCTCCTGATCTGTTCGCTAGTTTGGTCTCTTTCATGGGGGAGTCAAAGGGTACTTACGATGTTGGTCTCAACACTGTTGTGGGAGGTTCTTCTTTCGTTACTTGTGTGGTCGTTGGGATCATAAGCGTTTCGTTGCATACGAGAAGGGTTAGGATCGAGAGGTCTGCTTTTATAAGAGACGTTTGCTTCTTCTGCGCTGCGATTGGCTCCTTGGCTTTGATTTTGGTCTATGGGAAGATTAATCTCTGGGGGGCTCTTGGGTTCTGTTCGTTGTATGCTGTTTACGTTGTCTTTGTGTATCTCTCTTGGAGGTTTGGTGGAGAGAGTGGTGAGTTTGATGTTGAGTCGGTTCATAAAAGGGGTAGTAGTCTTGGTGAACCAATCTTGGAGCAGAGAGACGATCTTGATGATGATGATGCTGTTGTTGTTGTTGATGATGGGAGATGTTACTGGAAGTTGGTGGTTTGGGTTATCACTTTACCTCTCTACTTGCCCAGGAGATTGACGATACCTGTCGTGAGTGAAGACAGATGGTCTAAACCGATAGCTGTTGCTTCTGTCACGTTTGCTCCGGTTCTGTTGTCGTTTCTATGGAACTGGAAGCGGAATCCCACGAGTTTGGAGACGGAGATTGTTTATCTAGTGGGATGTTCGGTCGGTATAGTTCTTGGTTTCGTCGCAGGAGCCACCACGAAGAAGTCAAACCCACCAAAGAAGTGGTTACTACCGTGGTTAGTAGGAGGGTTTGTGATGAGCATGACGTGGAGTTACATATCAGCGCAAGAGCTGGTCGCGCTTTTGACTTCGCTAGGTTACATCTTCGGTGTAAGCCCTTCGATCCTAGGCCTTACGGTCCTCGCTTGGGGGAACTCGATAGGAGATCTTATAACCAACGTGACGATGGCGCTGCACGATGGTGACGAAGGAGCTCAGGTGGCTGTGTCGGGATGTTACGCTGGTCCTATCTTTAATACGTTGTTTGCTCTAGGGGTGTCGCTTGTGGGATGCGCGTGGGAGATATATCCGTCGAGCATTGTGATTAAGACGGATCCTCGTGTGTTGGAGAGTCTTGGGTTTCTGGTGATAGGACTGGTTTGGTCGTTCTTGGTTCTGTTTAGTAACAGAATGAGGCTTGGTGCTGTGATGGGTATAGGGCTTTTGGTTATTTACTTGGCTTCTTTGTCTATAAGAATTGTACAAACAGTTGGCGATTCTCACTAACCTTTTGATTTCAGCTCACACTTTCACGACATGTGTTTTGTACTTTGTATGATCGTATACACTGTGAAGGGAATCGATTTTGTATACACGTATGGGTGGTTAGTGTAGATTTATAACATAGAGTTTTATGAATGGATAGAGTCTTGGTTGATACAATGTTATAGTTTTAACTTTCATCAATGATATCACTTGACTACTTGAGTTATGGATTGAGACTCATTGAAAAAATGAAAACGCTATAGGATGGCCTTGAATAATACAGAGCTAATCATTTATGTCTCGAGTATGGGATACATAACTGTAAAATGAATTTTATAGTTATGGAATTCAAATTGGGTAGCTAGAATTTGAATAGGTGACTGTAGTTATGGAATTCAAATTGGGTAGCTAGAATTTGAATAGGTGTCAGATAGTCATCTAGATAACAATCCCTACTCATGCATGAAGTAAACACATACCCACATACTTACAAATCCTGTTTAATGTATTTTGTTTTTTTTTTTCTCTTGGATATATATTTTGATTTATTTCACAGGGAATTATTATAGTCTTTTTAATTCCCAGTGTTGTGGGAGTTTGTTGACTGGACAATACTTGTCCCTTTTAGCCAATTTGCATTAAAAAAAAAACTTAAGATAAGATGTGTTTTTTTTGTTATTTATTAAATTTCCTTATCTCATGAGTCGTGTGCACAATAATTTGGCACATTTTTCTTGTTTGTCTGCAAATTGTTTCCTTGGAGTTAGAATAAATCCAAATTTTGGCCTTTTCTAATTATTCAAGATGCAATGTGACACTTAGCGATGTCCCTTGTTGTCTTATAAGTTGATTAGGGGCTTTACATCTAATTAGGTAAATCTGCTTCATTCCGGTTGATTTCACCTAACTGAAACTTTTTAATTTAAATCAGAGGTTTGTCTTCTTATTCTTTTAACTAATACGTGGAGCAAACCCCACAATCAGCGAAGCAGTTGTACGTTATTTACAAGATCAAAATTTAGTTTTATATAAACTTATGGCCAGGCATATAGTTGATAAGATCAAAATCAAGATCAAGTGTCTCATTCGAGTGAATTTATGGTGTTTGATTCCCATAGCAGGTAACGTTTCATTGGGCCTTAGATTAAACTAGAGACTTCGCTAGACCTTTTCAAATGTTTGATATTCTTGATAAATAAAATCATTAGGTCAGCAGAGCTTTGATCCTCTTCTAATAGTAGTAGTAGAAAGTAGAAACTGAATACTAATGACGTACAGTATATACTTACAATCCATGAACAATGAACCTAGAACAACACGCCAATACTTTCTTAATTCTAGTGAGGTACTAAATTTGACAGAAAATGAATGTTCACCAACCAACAAAGTTAGCCATCCCTCTCAATAGTATTCACAATAATTAAATTTACGGAATAATATAACACCCACAACTTTGATCTATTTGCAAATTTCTTCTTTTAACAATCAACTATTACAAAATTCACAAGACTTTAAACTTCACCGGTCGATATCAAGGACTCCAAAAACCCTAGCCAATCTCAAGAACAAGAAACATAGGTAAATAGCTAGTAAGCCGCCACCGACAAGCCGATCAAGCCTCATTTTCTTCTTTGGCATTATCACAAGTGCCCAAAGCAAGCCTACCACTAAGAACCCTAGTGTCTCAAGCAATGAATTGTCACTTGGAATGATATAGACCCCGGGATATTCAGCCAAAGAGGTTATGACAAGTGGCACGCCTAGTCCAATCACTGTGTTGAATAGTGGACCTGCATAGCACCCGGAAAGTGCTATCTGCGCACCGTCGTTGCCTCCGTGAACCGCCACGGTCACGTTGGCTATTAAATCGCCTAGAGAATTTCCCCAAGCTAGTACGGTTAGTCCTAACACGGATGGACTAATACCAAAGATATTCCCTAAGGATATTAACAATGAGACTAGCTCCTGTGCTATGATGTATGTCCATGTCACACTCATTGTGAAGCCGCCTAGAAGCCAAACCAGTGAGAACTTTTTTGGTGGACGAGACTTTTCCGTCGTCAAGTAGGCTAAGATACTAAAGAACAAACCGATTATTCCGGAGATCATGTACAGTATTAGGCTTCTTTTGGACCCGCTGTAATGAGAACAATAAAGTTCGGTTAGTAAAACAGGTGCGATGGCTGTGGAAGCAACCGCGCAAGGCCTTGACCACTTTTCTTCACAGACCACGGGGATTGTGAGCCGACGGGGGATATATAAAGGTAGTCCTATGATGCTCACTAGCACCGAGAAGCAAGATGGCTGCTTTGGTGGCAATTCAAGAAACACAATCTTGAGTTCTTGTTCTTGAGCAACTTTTTGCGGCTGTACCGGCTTCTCCTCATCGATACAGCCGAGGAATGGGACGCCCATCTCGGCTAAATCCTCTTTAGTACGAAGAATCTGATCGGCTATAGGTTTCTTGCGGTCTAAGAAATGCGACGCCGATAAGAACCCTACATAGAGGAGATAAATGGAGAGGTAACAAAGTGCGACCCAGATGGTTACTCTGCCGACGAAAACGATCAAACCGAGACAGCAAAGAGCGACCAGTAGAAAAACCACATCTCGGATGAAGCTGTACTTGTCGATAGAGACATCTCTGGATCCAACCAACAAGCAAATCGTCCCGACCACGAAGCTAGAGACGAAAAACGCACCGCCTAAAACAGAGTTGAGTCCAAAGTCGCCATTATTCGACCTCGTGAAAGAGACAACGCTCGAGAACAAATCCGGGGCACCGTTTCCGAGAGAGAGAAGCGTAACTCCAGCCATGGTAGGAGACAGCTTCAAGACCTTAGACAAGCTGTCCAAAGAAGGACAGAAGTAACTCGCGGCCGTGTCTCCGAGCAAGTAGAACAGAACAAACAACCAGATGGATAAAACTAGATGGCCCAAAACAGGGGATTCTCCGAACACGCAGAAGAAGATCTTGAGATAGTCTATGTAACCCTGCTGGCCACATTTTGATTGAGAGCTAATGTAAGAGCACTTGGAACGGTGGTCGTCAAGGGCGGCGAGTCCTTCGCTGCAGCTGACACCGCCGGCGAGAGAGTTAACGTATTTGATGGATCCGGAGTGAGGAGGATTTGGTGAAGCGAAATGGAGATAGATGAGGAAGATGAAGAAGAGGTTGATGAGAAGAGAGAGAGAACGTGAGGTGAGAGGTGAGGAGAAAAGACTTGCCATTCAAGGAAGCAAATTGGTTTGCAATGGGAACAATAATGAAAGGGTGTTAGGTTTTTTGATATAATAATGAAAGAATGATGTCGTTGTTATGTTGTTTTAATTTTCTATGTAGATTTTTTTGATGATAATACTTTGGAAAATATAAGATTTTTTTTTTCCACTCGGGTGTGGGCAGGGAAAATTATTGTCTTTTTATGTAGAAAACTAAGTGGGGGAGGTTATATTCAATTATTTAAATAAGGAGGAAAAATCGAAGTTGATAAAGTGTTTTTATAAAACATTTTTAGTCCATTATTGATTTTTACGAGATATTCTCGTATAATGATTTTATTATTTGAATGGTCCAACTCACAAACTAAATTTGTAGTGTATAATTTGTCGTGAGGCTAGTATTAGTAACGTAATAATTTCCCAATTCAAAATAATTGTTAGCAGATCAAAACTTGATTTAAACATCTGTAACCAATAACTTTTCAAAAAAAAAAAACTTACGTAACCAAACTAGTCACGAGGCATATAAATCACATGCGATGAGATATTTGTGTCACTAGTCTAATATTGTGTTTAATGGTTAATGAAGTAGAAGATGTTGCAATTAGCTAATTAATCAACTTTAAGGCGGTAGCAATATTCATAAAATCATGTTCATAGTAAAAAAATAACTTTTCAAGTAAGTGAAAAAAAGACTGTTCTCAATGGTCGAAATGATCACCAACTTATGTCATTCTTGCCCTCTACAAAGAAAAACCTATTTGAAAAACATCAAGGATTTTAGGTATAATTTTCTTTTTCTTTTGGACGGCCATCAAAATATATACATTGCCTAACGTTTTCGAGTTATATAACTAACCTTACATTATTATTATTGTGGACATGTGATTGATATATAGTTAAAAACTAGGGTTTGGAAGGATTAGGAAAGTGGAGATAACTCCAAATCTTATGGTCATCTTTAAGTTTAAGCGAGACATCTTGGCAACGTAATCCTAACCGATCACGACTTTTCTAAAGTAATCATGTCCACATTCTTATGATTTGATTTTCTTGTATAATGGTATTATATCAATTAGATATCGGTACACGTGTAATTATACAGAAAACATATGGATTCGATTAATAATGCAAACAAAAAAAGATCATGGGAAGTATTTACGGACAGCCGGCTTCTTTTTTGTCGGAAACCGACGGCCTCTTTGTATCCCTAGATTGAGATGACTGAATATAAGTTACTAGTCTATTTTCATAGTCGCGAGAAGTTTTCATAATCATGAAAAATTAAATGGGGGCAATTAAATATTCTTTTTATATTTTTAGCAGTTATGTTATTTGGCAAATTTGCTCAATATAGATTGACATAAGCGTATGTTTGTAGTCACATGTGTTATAAATGTACATAACTGTTATTTTTAGTCTATGATAATATCTTATTTTTCGAAGAACCTTAATATTAGATTAATGGTTTTTAGTTATATAAATAACTAATGAAGTTCGGATATGACAATAAAAACGGATATGAGTAAGGCGTATGATAGGAAAGTATCCCGACGATGAGATGTGCTTATTGTCAAACTCCTTATGAGAGGTATATCAGCAAGGGCAATGTATTCTCCAATAACCTAACATCCCACTCCTTCGATTCTCCATTAATCAGGTCGCTGACTCTCATGTTCGGACGCAGAGATGGCTGGGGCTATAGGTTGAGCCGGCCTAGCTGGTGATGTAGAGATCCAAGGGTCCTCCCACACCTTGATATCATATCCTAAGTGTACTTTCTGTCTAATCCCCAATAGCAGTAGCTTTCGTGCCGCAGAAATACTGGTCCACACAAAAGATAGACTACTTACTGAGATTGTTCGTAAAGGCGAACTCAGTCTGTAGTATCTTCCCCTCAAAACTCGAGCGACAAAAGAGTCAGGGTTTTGAACCATTCTCTATAGTTGTTTTGCTAGTAAGACCAGGTTAAGCTCATGGATCATACGAAATCCAATTCCTCCCTCCTCCCTTGGTAAGCAAAGTTTTTCCCATTTTGCCCAATGAATTCCTCGATTTGGGGGATTCGAACTCCACCAAAATTGTGCAATGGCACGTGGAGGTTTTCACATATCTCTAATGGAAGCAGGAAACTAGACATAACGTATGTCGGGAGAGCTAGCAAGATCGATTTTATCAAAACCTCTTTCCCTCCTTTTGATAGCCATCTACCCGTCCATCCATCCACTCGATGCATTAACTTTTCCTTGAGAAAAGCAAAGAGTTTGCATTTAGACCCGCTGATATCTTCTAGAATTCCTAGATATGTACCTATTCCTCCTTTATTCTGGATTCTAAGTGTATCTTTAATTTGTTGTCTAATTGCTGCGTTGATCCTCTTACCGAAGAGTAGAGTGGACTTCTCAAAGTTAATCTGTTGACCTGATGCTTGTCCATATATCCTGACTACTTTCATCACTTCTTCACATTCACGGGGTTCCGCCTTACGGAAGAAAAGGCTATCATCAGCAAAGAGAAGGTGGGATACCGAGGGACACGCGCGTGTAACACGCATTCCCGTTATCTTCCCTTGGTTCTCAGCATGATTAAGAAGGCTAACGAGCGCTTCCGTGCATAGAATAAAGATGAAAGGAAACAAAGAATCTCCTTGACGCAAGCCTCTCTCCGGTACAATATTTCTTCTGGGTTTTCCATTCATGAGCACTTTGTATTTAACCGAAGTAATACAACATATAATCCAAATATTCCAGATCTCTGAGAAATCCAAATATTTCTTCTAGGTTGCTCAGAACTTATTGAAGGAAGAGGAAGAAAATGAGGTACTAGAACCCAGTATAACTAAACTTCAAGTCTTTGCTTGGAAGATAAAGGCGCCTCAAAAAATTTGCCATCTTATATGACAACTTATAACTGGTCATGTGGCTGTAACGAGGAATCTCATACGACGAAACATGAGATGCGATAATTACTGCCCACGATGTGAGAAACCAGAAGAAACTGTCACACATGGAATCTTTGAATGCCCGCCAGCTCTATAAGCTTGGTCCTTATCAGAAACTCCAACAGACCCAGGCATCTTCCCGGTTCCGATCCTCTATGCGAATATGGATTATCTTTTCTGGAGAAAGAATAACATTGTCGAACCTGAACTAAACAGAGACACTTATCCCTGGATAATCTGGTACATCTGGAAGGCTAGAAATGATAAGCTCTTTAAAGGGATTGACAGGGATCCATTGGAGTTAGTTCGTTACGCTGAGAGCGAGTGTCAAGTCTGGTTCAACGTAAATGAGATGGTACCATCGAATCTACAAAAATAGTATGGTGGAACCCCAAGTCCTAAGCTTGAGTAATATTTGCATGATAGATGGATCATGGACATCCACATCACGGTTTAGTGGATATGGATGGGCCTGGATAGACAGCTTGAGGAAGGTACAACTTATGGAGACACGGAATTACATACGGCGAGAATCTACCTTGCACTCAGAAGTGGAAGCACTGCGATGGGCGATGGAGAACATGCTTCAACACTCAACATGTCAGAGCTTTGGAACGGACTGCAATGATTTAATTGCCATGATTAATGAACCTCATGCTTAGCCAAACTTTGCAACAGAACTCGATAGGATAGAGACTCTGAAGATATGCTTTCCAGAATTCAAGATCATATATAATCCACGCTCGCAGAATCAGATTACGGACTCCTTAGCTAGGACCACGAGGTCCTTTCATAGATAATTTTATTTTATTGGTTGTTCTATTCCAATCTGGTTACCCAGATCACGTCTAGTTTAAGTAAAATAATAGCCGTTTGATGTAAAAAAAAAAAACTAAAGAAGTAACTGTAGTTAGATTACTAAAGAAAAAGAAAACCATAGTTGTCCAACAGTTTTGTTTTTGTAACACCATAATTTCCCAATACATAATATATATAGTTTTAGACCCGAAATGATTGATAAATCATTTTCCAATATATATTATTTAAAATTAGAAAACAGCTTTTTTTTGTCACCGAAAACAGTTTAAATTTTAGATCCCTAACAACAAAGCGTGATAAGGAAAAAACATAGTGAATATGAATTATAGTACGAGGCGCTAAACAATCTATATAGCACATGACACATGTATCATAAGAATCAGCAAACATCTATAGAAAAACTTGCAGATACAATCTAGCTAAGAAGTCACGTATTTCATGGTTCATGTAATATTATATTCCAACAAGGATCGGTATCTTCAGTCAGAAAAAAAAACAAGATCATCAGTATTTCTTTTATTTAGGTCGGAAACTGAAATATTGATAAATAAAAAAGGATAGAAAGATTCCTGGTATATTCATCTAGCTGGCATGACAGTGCAGTACAAAATATGAACTCTTATTCCACGAAAATAGTTTTATTTTTTGTTCAAAGAAAATAGTTTATAAAATAGTTGCAATAATGCGAAGAACACGAGAGCAGTCGATTCATATGGTCCTCTCGTCGATGTACCAAAATTTACCCCATCAAAGAAATCACATGGCTAGAATTAGGCCTTCAAACAAGACACTTACCTGTAAACAGACAGATACATGCATACGTAAACCCAGATTAAATTTTATTGTACATTACATATATCATATTATATATTTCGCGCTTAGTTATCTTTAATAACAATTTATATTTATATATATGTATATGTATAAAAATAGTAAAGTCGATTTAATGTTTGAACATATTCAATTTTGTTGCTAAAGTTTGTTTTTATAAAACGAAAGTTCGCTTATATTGTTTAAATCGCACGGTTATCATCAGTATTATTATTTTATTTTGAACTTTTTTTTTTGAACTTTATCTCACGGTTATTGTTTTGTATATAATGCAATAGCCAATGGGTATCATAGGTTCGTGATGCCAAATTTGGTCTAACCGACAGAATCTCCTCGTACGAAAAATCAAATGGTTGAGCTGTTGATATGTGGCCGGGTGTGTAGTACTAGTAAATAAAGAATCCGATAACTATTTGTAGACAAGAAAAAAAAAATAAGGGGTGGTAATCTGATGCACGTGAATTTGTGAATGCATTGGATAATGCAAGTCACGTAGATTAAACTAAAGTAATCTCATTGTTTTTTTTTTTTTTTTTTTGGTGCAAATGTTAAAAAGTAATCTCATTGTTGGCCATAGTTTTAGCAAAATGTTTTTGAGTCTACGTAAAGAACTGTTCATCACAATTTTTTTTTTGCCGTTAATTGATTAGTTTTTCAAGGAATTATAGACAAGATGCGAGGCTGGAATATATGATGTTGGTTATGTATGTTGGTGATAGTAGTTACTTTAAAGCCTAATTTAGGCGTGTTAATTATATTAAATTAATACATAACCATGATTAGATAGGAGGATCTGGACAAACAAAAGCATTGGAAACCCTAATAGCCACTAAAAGTCTAAAACCAAATGAGTGTACACTGTAGTGTCAGTTAATCTCGTGCAATGTTGGCTTTCTTTTACGTTTTCTTTCAGAAATAACAATATATAACCAATGTCTAGGATTCGAATGTATCTTAAGTTGCAGGAACCTTTTAAGAACTCATACATAAATTTTAGAGTTTCAGTATAATGGAGCAGAAATAATTAAAAAGGGGTACGCGTACTATCCGTTCCAAATTTTAGTTTTACCAAAATTATTCTAAGTGTTGGAATATATTTAAACTATATCAGTTTCCAAATCTTTTCAGCTATCCAAAATTTTAATTTGAAAGTACCCTTTTTGTCGTTTAAGGTACTATAATTGAATCAAACAAATGGTAACCTAAAAGTAAAAAAAAAATTAAGTTGAAATTTAATTCCGTCGGTTTTAGATTCGATTATGTTACGAATTAATTAAATTATTACGATTTGACCAGACGAACATAAAATTATTTTTATGGTCTTATTAAAAAAAATTTGTGATCGAAGTATTCATCTTCCCAAACGCTTCCATGTTCATAAAAAATACTCTACAAATCTCTATAATATTATTTGAGAAGTCAGTTTCCTATGTGTCGCGTTCACGTTAACTTTCACGATGGTTAATTACATAGCTACCCTTAATGAATTAAATAATATCAAATCTAATTGCAATTATCAACTTTTCTATTTTTCCTTTTATATTATTTCCAAATAACATATATAATAAAAGAAAAAAATTCAAAAAAAACTATTATTTTAAAAACGAAAATTAATATTATACATTCATAAAAAGGAAATTTCCCAAAAAATAATGATGGATTAAAAATAATTTATTTCTTATAAAATATAATCTTAAATAACATAATATATATATTAAGTTATAGAATTATTTTTTATCAATCTATTTTCTTGTATGATTAATAGTACAGAGATGTTTTATTTATATTTTTAAAATAGGTTTTTTTGTTAAATTTTAAATTTGATTTAGACTTTCTTTATATATATTTTTTAAATTACATAAATAAAACTATCTATAAGAAACTAACATATTTTTTACTATAAGTTTATTTGGAACAAATAATTCAAAGTATATAATTAGAGAAGTCACTTTTTTACGTGTATCACTCATTTTAATTTTTAAGATGGTTAATTACATAGGTAAACTTAATAAATTAAAATATTATATCTAACTTTTACTATCAATTTTTTTATTTGTTTTTAATTTTTGTTTCCTTTCTTTATTATTTCTAAATAACATATATGATGAAAATAAAATTTAATTGAATGAACAATGATAAATTTTATAGAGAAAATATATATTATACATAATGATTTCAAATAAAAAGTTTCCAAAAACTAATGTTGATATTAAAATTATTGTCTAAAACTAATTTTATATACATATGTATTGTCTAAAAAACTAATGTTGATATTAAAATTGTTGTCTAAAACTAATTTTATATACATATGTATTGTCTAAAAAAGTTTTATTGATATACCGAAGTACAAATAGAGTTAAGGAATCGTATACAACACAAGAAAATACAATTTATTACATAAACAGAAATATGAGACATATTATATATATATATATATATTTAAACTAATAAAAATATTTCTTTATATATTAAGTTATTTTCTTATATGAATGTAAACAAACTTATTAAACTATATTTACAAATCTAAAAAAAAATCAACTAGATGCAAATAATTAAATTAATAAAAAATTTAACATGTTAAAAATAAAAAAGTTTATGGTTGAATTTAGAAAATTATATTCAGTCTAATATACCTAAATAATTATCAACTTAATTAAATATTATATATCCAAAATCACATGTATAATTAAAATAACATATTATTATTTATAAATAATCATACATACAAATTACATAATAATTAAAAAATAAAATAAATATTAACTAATTTTAATAGTATATTTGTTTTGTTAATTTTTATATCCGTGCATGAGCACGGGAAAATCACCTAGTTCTTAGTAAAGCTACAAAACATTATTCATGGGATAAGGCTGTCCAATAAACTAATATTTATGATAGTCAAAATTTATCTGTATGACACTATAAAGAACATTCGTAATATATATCATGCTAAATTTTTTAAAAAGTTTATTTTCTAGTTGAAATATTAATTAATACTATAGTCAATCAGAGCTTCTGGAAACACTTCAAATACTATATTTGTCGTTCCTTTTCTGCGATTTTCCATACTGTTTGGCGAAATGAGCAGGCTACTTGCAAGCAGGCGTGCAGCATAACGATAACGAGTTAAATAGCTACTTGCAAGCAGGCGTGCCCCGCCCCATAACGAGTTAAAATGGGCCGTTACGAGTCTTCCACCAATACACTATATAAATGGGCCAAATAAATATTTAAAAGCCCATTAAAAATAAACGAAAACCTGAACAAGATATAACGTCTCTAATCCGAAGCTAGAGGCTCACTTTCACTGCAAGCAGAAAGATAAGACGAAACAACAATGTCTGTGTCAGCGATCTTTGGCACCGGAATCTCCACCGTCGCCGCTTCTCCGGCTCTCCGCCAGTTTCAAGTTCCGAAATTGGGCAACGGAGGAGGACTGGGAATGGTGATAGAGTGTTCGTCGAGGCCGCAGAAGAAATCGACGGCTCATCACAGGAAGACGAGGCCGAAGAAGACTCAGCCTTGGGACATCAAGAGGAAGCCGACAGTGTATGCTCCTCTTCCTCCTCTCCCTCCGGATTGGACTCCCCTCGCTCTTTCTTCCGACGACGGTGGTGTCACCGCCGTCGCTTCTCCCGCAGGAGATTTGGTCTCAGGCGCTGCGTCATAGTAAATGAGGTATCTGCTGGTCTGGTTGTACTTTTAGTTTGAGAGCTTTTGTTTATGTCTGTTTCTGTTAATGTGTTCTGTTTTCTGCTGTCTGTTTCCTCTTCTTGTGTTAATGATTGGACCCAAGCGGTAAACTTTTAAAAAGCTATCCTCTGTTTTTGGTTTTAAAGGTCTCAGCTTTATGAACATCAACATGACCAGATCAAACACCAATATAAAAGATTAATATCTGCAAGTAGCAATTGTGTTGGTTTGATAAGAGTTTTAATGTTTGGATATGAAAGTGTTAGCACAAGAGTATCTGTTGATGCTAGAGTTGTAATCAAAATGCTCTGTTTGCTGACATAGCAATGTGAGATGTTTTTTTTTTGGATACTGATGAATGTCAGCAAAAAAAACATTGTTAGAAAATATGAACAGCATAACTCAGTTAAGGATCACTCTTATTCTTGAATCTATATTTGGTCTGTATTGGAGTCAGTTCCAAGACTTTTATAACGAAATTGTATAAGCACGTCTAGAGCTTTAACCCCTTTGAGCCTGTTATAAACCCTGAGCTATTCTGTACCCTGAAAACATCACCCAAGATGGACAGAGAGGATACAAGTTGAATATACCAATACAAATAGTTCATTGAGTAGATTATTTGAAAGCAGAAATAATCTGAAAGATCATTTTGGAAAGAAAGCGTATGCCTCTAATAGTACACAAGAGTGATATCAAAACCAGTTGTTTAGGAAGAATGTGCTTCACATGTGGTGTAACTTCCGATGCAAGTCTCAAAGGAGCCCTTTGGAGATTTATGTCCTTTTGGTTGATCCTCCAAACAATCATCAGCACTTGAAGTTCCGTTAATTTTACTCTTACCTTTGACGTCTTCACTTCTTGGGACTGGAACTATGATCTCTTCAGGCTCAAACACAAAACTGAAACCAGATCTCAAAACTTCAAACCTAGCTTCCTCACCAATACCAGTTGTCACGCTAAACTCAAGGGATGCCTTTGTGTGAGCACATTTACGCGGAACCTGGCTTTCAAGAAGTTTTATGAAGTCTAGACAGTTGGTGTAGCCAATGAAGACATGATCTGACTCAACCATGTCTACCTCATTGTCTTGGTCAATCAAATTACCAACCTTCCAAGTGATGCTTGTGCAAGAGCCCTCTCCAGTGAATTTGACTGTCATGTTGGCATGATCTTGACAGTTCTTGAAAGAAACAATAACACATAGGACTATCCCTGCAAGCCTGTTGTGATTCCAATGTGGGGGGAATTCAAACTCCACCAGAGATCCAATTGCTTCATGACAAAACCATGAAGGCATTTCACATCCAGGAAAGCTAGTGTCAAACACAATATCAGGAACACAACCCTGCAAGAGTTTTAGAACAGAACATTCATCAATCTATATGTGATCCAACAAAGTCAATAATACAAGAAGATAAAGTAAAGAGAGGTACCCCATTGCAGCTCTTAAGTGCACTTGATACCAACTGACACTTCCTTTCAGCATAGGCTGCTATCTCCTCCTTTGCAGATTTTTCCAGTTCATTGCAGTTAGTGAAAATGAACTTGGAATGGACCTGATCTGCCGGTACAGAACATACCAGTGGCTTCGCAATTGTTTTCAGTGAGCTGCATCCACGTACATCTAAACACTGAAGAGTTGGTGGAAGCTGAGGAACATGTGTAAGATTCTTACAGTGCTTCAAATCAAGAAATTGAAGTCGAGTAAACTGATTGATTAGATCCGGAAGGCCGCTGATCTTTTCATTCCAGCTTAAGCATAAACGCCGCACGGACAATATATCTGGCATCTCTTTTATGGCCGTCCCATCCAGAAGCATAATCTCTAAACTGCTCATGTTTCCTCCAGTTTTTGGAAATTCTTTGAGCTTTGAACAACCAGAAAGTATGAATTGTTTTAGAGCCTCAAGGTCACGTAGACTTTCAGGGAGTGTTTTCAGCTTCTTGCAGTCTTTCATGTTCAGTAAGACAAGTCTTTGGAGAACCCCAATTTCAACAGGAAGTTCTGTTACCTTTGTGCCGTCCAAGTAGAGAGCTTCGAGCTCATCAGAAATAACGTGAAATGCTTTAAACTTTGAGCAGCCGCTGAGGATGAGAGTTTTCAAAGAGATTAATTTAATCAATGGAAGAGACTTGAGACTTGTGCATCCTCTCAGGTTCAAGAAAACAAGACACTTCATATTCTCCATGTCCTCATGCAACGTTGTCAACGCCGTACAGCCTTCAAGATTTAGGCGTTCAAGACTTTGAGCCTTTCCTAACCCCGACAAAATGCTCAACTTCCGTGAGTGGTTCAAGTCGACCCATCTTAGTTTCGATGCGTCCTTGGACAAATGAAAGAGGAAAAAAAAACATCACATGATTAGAACATTTTCGATTTACTACTCTATTTTCTTAAAAGAAAAGAGTAAATAGAAATGGATTTGAGTTTTACTCTGATCCTATTATTTTTTTGAAATGAAAAATATAGTGATAAACAAAAATAAATTATATACTCTATTCGCCGTGCCTATGTATTTAGGGGTCTAAAGGGAGAGTAGAAATATATGTAAATATAATTCTTGATATATTATTTTTTAAAATTACAAATAGATGAAAAAATAATTTTTTAATATTAAATTAAATTTCTCATATTTTGTTATTTAAAAATATTATTTCATGAATATTTTATTAAATATCATATGTCATTCAAAATTTCATTAAATTCTTTGATATACATATGCATAAATTTACTAAAAGTCTTATCCCTACAGTAGCTATTGGTGTAAATTATTTTAAACATTATAGAAAACGGTGGATTATTTAAAAGTAACGACAAAAAATGTAGGAAAATCGTAAAAATGAAACAACAAAAATGACAGAAGATAAAGAGATTGTTTTTGGCTCTCAAATCAAATGGTAAGAAGAAATCAAATGGTAAGAAGGAAGAGAAAAGTATTTGAATGGAATAAAATATTTACAAATTGTTTTAACAAAAACCTCTCAAGACATAAGCTAATCAATGTATCTTTTTTTTTTTTGTAAAAGCGGGGCCCTAAGTTTTAATGTTTATATAGGGGCCTGAGAGCATTTCCATTGGTAAGTATATTATCACTAGTGTCTAAGAAATATAATATACTTAATTTTAATATAAATTAACTAATAATTACAATTTAAACCACAAAAAGCCACTCCTAGAATAACACTTGTTCAAATAGTAACTGTATTTTTTTTTATTAGGATTGTCTCAGGGAATTTTTTGTTCTTCTTTCTCCATTTTTTCTTACTTTTATTTTTCTATTTCTAAAAATAGTTTTGATACCCATGTAAAATATTTTTGTTGGGGTTGCCCTTGAGGCCATTGCCTTTTCTCATAAGGGTAAGCACGGCCCTTTTATTCCAGAATAGAAAATGAAGTATGATTGATGTATTTTTTTTATTTCATATTTTATTTTAGAGTGAAAATAGAGTGAGTTTAGAGATGTTCTTGTGTATGCATTTGTCAAGAACTTAGAAATGAACGGATCTCACCTTGTTATCTTCCCAGACTTGTTCAATCTCGCTGTAAGGAAGCTTAAGATCAACCAAATTAACAGGGTTGAAATCTTGTGGAACTTCTTTCAGTGGGAATTTCAACCAGTGGAGACATCGAACCTCACTCAAGGGTAGCTGGAGTCCATCTGGGAAGTTTAGTTTATTGTCACGATCACATTCTTGAGGACACTTAGAGCTGTAGATTTTGAGATATCGCAGATCACTCATCCTGGCAAAAGCTTGGCTCTGGAAGCTTATTTTTCTCTTTACCTCAGACAAGTCAAGGAGAATAGATCTTACTTTAGAAGCTCCCTGTTGACCAAGAGAAAACACGCCATAAGGAATAACAACAGCACAATTTACAAAGGAAGTTTTGACCAATTTGAAAGTATTATTTTCTTTACGCAGCCAACAAGCTAACATGCTGCAAATCTCTTCAGAAGTTTTAGAATATAATGGTTTGAAATACATTTGTTTTGTTGAATATAATGATAAGTATAATGTTACATAGTCTATAAATATAAATGCAGTTTTCTCCTTCCATTTGCGTTTGAATTTTGCGCTTATAATTTTTTAAAGATTTTTTTACTAAGTTATATTGCCGATATTTCCGTTCAGTTTGATCAAGAACGACTTCATTGTCGTGAATTGGGAGAAATAAACATATGCTTTTTATAATGATGACATATTAAAGAATTTTAAACAGTATTCTTTGTATTGTAGTTATAAAATATAACATCAATTCTCTAATAATATATGTATAGTTATATTTACATCCATGTTCAGTTACTCTTATAGATTCTTACAAAATCTATGTTCAGTTACTCTATGCTTACAAATACAGTTAGATACTTTCGAATGCTAATGTACACGAGGCTCATAATTTACAGTCAATGTATATATTTGTAGTAATCTCCTAGATATTTATTTGCAAAGTGATTTTGACACATGTATTCTCTATAATTAATTTTACTAAATAAATGTGACATGACAAATTAGAAAGATGACATGACGTATAGCTAAATATGATATAGATGATTACATTTAATGCTAATTTATATTTTTTTATAATTTTCTTATAATATGGCAGTAAATCTATTCAAATATAACATTAACTAATATAATAATATTTTAAAATTTTCGAAATATTTTTTTATTTCTATTTTTATAATTAAACAATATAGTGCCAAATAGTATTTTCCGAATTTTTTTACATTTTTTTAAAAATTATAGTTTTATATATTTGCAAATTTTAGAAATGTTTTTTAGTTTTAATATTTTATAATTATATAAAATTTTAAATCAAAATTTTTAATTAATTTTATACAAATTGATTTAATTATATTTTATCCAAAGAAATAGATAAAAATATTATAATTTTAAAAATATAAAATATCTATTTTACATATAAATTTAAATAAACAAATTTTTTAGTTTGTCTTAATTTTATGTTTGACTAAATCAAAATTTATTTTAAAATATTGATAAGAAAATAATTAAATTTAAAATACTAATAAAATTTTAGTTTTAAATATAATTAAAATTTAAAATTTTTATTCCTGCACATGGTGCAGGAAAACACCTAGTATTACATATATATGTTTCATATTATTAATTAGGATTCATGATTGATAATGTAAACCAGTCGTCGGACTATTATTTAGAAGACTCGAGTGATGGTGGTAGTTTTAGCTAAATTATGTGGGAGTAGTTGTTATTACAGTATTTCTGTTATTTAAGTACCATCAAATTAATATTTCATGCTTTTTAATTTACATTATTTTGATATTATATTATTTTTATTGAACATTAAGTTACCGTGTTTATCATACTACTAATCCCATAATATTTACTGTATTCATACATATCATAATATATGATATGCTTTAATATCTTTTATTATAGTAGTTAAAAGTGTAATGCCCACCTAGTTATTAGTACTCGAAAACACTAAAATATAGTTGAAATGTCATCATGTTTTTACTGGAAAATGGTTGTTACTGAGTTGTCTTGTGCCGGTAAACATATTTTCTCGGATTTAAAAGAAAGATGACATGATGCTAGACTAACTGTAACATAGATAATTAGAGCATAGGTAATTTTTATATTTTGGTAAAAGTTTTGAAATATGGTGATAACTCATATATCATCATTAAATTAAATCATATAACATTAACAAAAAATAAACTAACAATATAACTATAATTATTACAATACTTTTACATCAATTCTGAGAAAAAATGTAAAACAATTATATGAATATATATTTTTCAATCAACTATAAGTGTATTTAACTAATTAATACAAATCAAGAAAAATATTAATCAACTAAAAAGTTTGTGGATAATAATCTTTAAAATTGTAAGTTATCTATTATCGATATGAAAAATGGTTAATCAAGTTTTCAAATTGTTGAAGTTATTCACGTTAAACTGTGATAAAATACATAAGTTGAACAATGGCAGATGGTTATTTAAATTAATCAATAAATTAATTTTATAACTTTAATTTATCTTAAATAAAACAAATAAAAAAATTAAAGTAAACACTAAAATAAAGAAAACTAGATTATAACCCGCCCTAAAGGGCGGAAATTAATTTGTCAAATTTTATTTTAATTTATGTTATAAATAATATGTGTATATAAAATTATATAGTTTTACGTTATCGAAGGAGTTCAATATTAGTTGAAGGAGTATAAGTCTATAATGGATGTTGAGATGATTAAACCGTAGAACAAAAAAGTCAATTTCATGTGATATTGAAACACATAACAAATGCTAAATATGTGTTGAGGAAGAACATAAAACGATAGGTTCATCAAATGAGACTGGTTCAGATATGTAAAATTTAATTATAATAAGAGATAAACAAAAATAATTTAAATTTGATATTGGTTAAGTTTAATTAATCTATGTTAGTTAATATTTGGTTAGATTTAAGTAGATATATTCTAGTAATATTATGAAATGAGACCAAAATTTAAATGACAACTTCAAGTAGGAGATAAAAACCAATCCCTAAATTAATAGATTAGATATAGCAAATCGTGGATATTACCTTATTTTTCTCTATGACATCAATTATCGTGTGATCGTGCCACAATCTTCGTCGCCCCTTCCCGTCGAGAGCAGAAGCGTCTTGACCAAGTTCTTTGGAGAGCATGTAGAGCGTATCGTGCATCTCTACTTTGCCAGAAGAAATATTAATCATAAACTTGTTCACGAGGTCTGCTATGTCATTCCTAGCATCATAGGAACATGGACCATGTGCATCCAATAAACTGGCAACGTAATTCTCATCTAGCGATCTGAAGCAAGCTATGTCAAGGAGCGTATCTTTTTGATTTTGACTCAGCCAATCATAAGTACCTTTCCATACTCTTTGAAGCATCATGCTGGTGTTTTTTCCTGGTGGGCTATTATGATTATGCTGACTCAGTGCAGCTAGTTTTGATTCCCATATAGTCTCATCTTTCCCCGAAAGCTCTACACCCAATATCCTGAGAGCTAGTGGATTTCCTTTTGTATAATGCACGAAATCTTTCAACAACTTCGAGAAAATTCCTAGCCCGAGAGCAATGTCTTCTTGGTCATCAAATGCATAATGAGTAAAGTGTTGTAAGGCGTCTCTGTCGCTTAATGGAGGAACCTCGTAAAGATCACTGACCAAATTGTGTGTCAGTGATATATCCGTTGTTGAAATGACAATTTTGCTTCCCCTGGTAATCCAGTCGCGTTCGCCAAGAAGAACATCAATTTGTTCCTTGTTACTGACGTTGTCGAGAACAACCAAGACTTTGGTCTTGAGTAGTTGATCTTTGTATGCTTCATGTGCAGCTTGTAGGGTCCCTATAATGGGATTCTTGACTTTCAGTAAATCTTCCAAGAGTATCGTGGGCAAGTCGTTCAATCCATATCCCTCCGAAATGTTATGGATGTCTTTGATTAACACGTGTCTCACGAATTCGTTCTTCAACTTCTCGTATAGCTTGGTAACTAGAGTGGTTTTACCTATGCCGGGCATCCCAACCACACCGATGATACGAGTTGTTTCTTTGTAGCGAGGGTGGCTTAACTTTTCTTCTAGTTGCTTAAGTCGTTGTTCGATTCCCCAAGAGCTTTCATGGCTTTTCTGGTGTCTTTGGGGTGGCGACGACGGCGCAATACATTTTTGGGGATTGGGAGAAGCATGTGCAAGGGTTTTCATCAGCACTTTCTTCACCTCCTTGACGACTCTCTTGATGAGTTCATCCTCATCGCTGCGTGCAAAAGAAAAGCGAGACTGTCATATGTCTAAAACTCAGTTTCTATCACATGTTAGGACCAATACAACAATCACAAAACCCAATCCATTTGCGTTTAGATAATTTTATGTACAGTTAATCCCCCCCCCCCCCCAAATTTTTAATGGTTTATAACATGTAAACCTAAAAATAAACTCAGACAAATACCTCAATGATCCAGGAGTTCAAAAAAAAAAGATGATCAAGGGTTATATATAGTTCATAAGGTTTTTTTTCGTTTCCTTTTTTTAATAAACAAAAATTTACAACAACAACAATAGAGTCCAAAGACAACACCACAGGCTACAACAGATGCACGAAAGGAAAGTCCAAAGACAACACCACAGGCTACAACAGATGCACGAAAGGAAAGTCCAAAGACAACACCACAGGCTATAGTTCGTAAGATTGATCTCAAGTAAATTATAGAAGACGGAGTACCTTTTCTCGTCCACCTCGAAACCCATTAAGAGAGGGACATGTTCCAAAGCTTCACTCCATTTGTTGCTTGTCTCCTTGTCTATAGACCGCACCAGATTCCTGAACTTGTCGCCGAACTCGCCCATCTGTCTTTTAACAGTGGCAGGTTTCACCTTGTAGAAGATTGGAATCACCTCGAGCATGTTTTGGTCCTTTCTTTCCTTCATTTTCGCAAGCTCTTTCAAACACCAATCCGACTCCGTATACCTTGGCGAGAATATTGCGAGTGCGATCCTTGACTCTTCGATTCTCTTCAGCAGAACGTTTAACTCTTTGCCCATATTCTCATCGGTGTCTATGAAGGCATTGATCCCATTCCTCTTTAAGTTATTGTTGAGATGGCTGACGAAGTTGTAGCGCAGTTCAACTCCACGAAAGTTAATAAACACTTGCTCTTGGGGTGTCTCAGCTTCAGCTTCAGCTTTCACCATGGAAGAGGAAGAACTCACCATGTTTACTCTTTTGGACTCCACTTTCTCTCTCTAGCATTTGTGTTATCAATCTGTAAAGAACCAGGGTAAATAAAACATTTCATATATCTGATTCTTATCTAAATAAAAACCCTCTACGGACTATTTGTAAGCACTTACGTGTTTTGCAATATCGTATTTTTGTAAAAAAAGTTTCAGTTTCGTCCTCGCATTATTAACATGTGAAAAACTTATTTAGGTTTCCCGTCTAGTTTTGCGTGCACAACTAGTTGAAACTTTCCTTGGGAACGCAACTATATTTTACCAATCGTGTTCAGCCGTAGTCATGTGACATGTGCTCTTAAGGGCTGGAGGGCCGGAGACCAACGCTGGCATTAAAACTGAATAAGAAAGATAGGTCTTCTAAGGGCATCATTATCGGTGATCCGCGGTTGAAGTCCCTTAGCGGAAAGTCCTTTAGCGGAAAGTCCCTTAAATAAGGGATTTTAGGAATGTCTCTTAGCATTTTTAGTTAAAAGTTAAGGGACTTTCCGCTAAGGGACTTTAACCGAGGACCACCAATAATGATGTCCTAAGTCCTAATCTTGCAAAAGATGGTAAATGCAACAGTTTTTTTGGATATTTCTTCTACTTAGAAATATATAAAATGAAACATTATTTGTCAATTATGGTAATGAGTTGCTCAGACCAATTTCCGGTCAAGCCATCACTTAATTACTCCTTCAAATAATGACTATTTTCAAATTGACCGTTTCCAACAAATAGTTAGGGTATCCGTATTTAAAATCTTTTAAATAAATTTAAAATAATAATATTTTTAATACGACAGTTTTTGAAACTTTGAAAATTTCATGTGAAAGTTTTTCAAATTCTCTATAAAGAATCCCCAAGTAGCCGTAATGTAGGATGTAGTTTTGGTTGTATAGTGCTTGTCCCAGGGATACTTCCAGACTGTACTGTCAACTTTTTGATAATATGTCTACAAATAAATAAAATAAAAACATAATCAACAGGTATAAAGTGAGAAAGAGTCAATACATTCAAACCCTAAGTGTTTGTCTAGTTCCACCTTGTACTCTGAACCTTTAGGTTTTCGAGCCTTTTTCGCTTTTCCACGAGCTTTCTAAATTTATCTTTTCGGTTTCACCAAAAGAGCGCCATGTCCTTTCAAATACATTTGTTCGTACGAGGATTTTACGTGCAACTTTTAATATGCCAATCGGCAATCGTGTAGCGAAAAATGAAAACCCTAGAAATTGGAAGGCTTTTTGAAGATTAGTACCTGAAAATTGCAGTAAAGAGTAAAGGAAAAGTTTCAGATTTAAAAAAAAAAAGTTTCAGATTTGCGTTTACAACTTTAAGTAAATGTTTAATAAATAAAAAAGTTTAAGCAATCTACAAGATTTAAGAGAATTTCTTTTTAACTATTTTTTTTACATATTAGTTTTCCAAAGATTGTAATTAAAGTTTTAACAGGAATTCGTCTGGATGTCATTTGTAAGTAAATCCTAGAGCTGGGTAATTGGAGTTCCAATCGAGTTTTGATTCGGGTTCATTCGGATTTCGAATTTTCGAGTTCATGAATTTAGTCCTATTTGGTTATTATAAAATTTTGGGTCGGGTTTGGTTCGGATTTAGTCAGGATTTGGTTTAGGTTTAATTACATGTTCAAGAGGTTGAACCCCCAGAATAGTTTCGGTTTCAGATATTAATCGGAGTCTCGGTTCTAAGAATATTAATTTATACTTGATTAAACTCTATATATTTCCAATCTTTTTAATAAATTTATGTACTTAATTTCCTCAAACCATGTTTTATAATTCAAAATAACTTTGAGAGACTTGTCTATCTCGTACTTGAACTATACGTGACGACATCAGACAAATCATAATTCATGACAAACCGAAGCCTTGTACAAATGAAAATTAACAACTATCAACTCTATAAACATAAAAACACTATTTAAAACTGTAAAACAACAACATTGTCTAAACTATGCAATTGTCAAACATAAAAATATTAATATTGACTAAATAAAAATATATTAGATTATTGTGATAATTATTCATTCAATAAATTTTAGGTACTCAATAATATCTTTGTGAGTTTTGAATACTTATTGAGAATTGAGGTCGAGTTTGGTACAAGTTCTTTTTGGTATTTTGAAATTTTGGATTTTTTTTTCGAATATCCATTTAAGTTTGGATTTGGTTCGGGTAAAAGCATAACTGGAAATACCGTAAAACAAGATCAATTCAGTATTTATATCGGGTTTGAGTCGGTTCTGTTTTATTTTTATCGGATTGAGTCGGTTCGAATTTTTGAATTCGATTTATTTGTCCAGCCCTAGTAAATCCAATAATTTTTGGATATGTTCAAAGTATTACTTCCTCCAAATCTAAAGATTGATATTTTACACATATTAATAAAAAATAAATACATATTTTCTCGATTAATTTTAGTTTCCTAATTATTATTTTTATTTACTTTCCAACAAAGTTCTACTCCTCATAGTTTTAAAGTAAATACATTAATTAAAATTTAAAAGATTATTTGAATTCAAATACAAAAATAAAATCTGAAACATATTTTTTAAAAAATACGGAGAAAGTATTTCAAGTCATTCAAAATCCATAATGGATTAGCAGTAAATGTTATATTCATTTGTTAAAATGCATGCGCAATGTGAGTTATATTTATGTTTAGTCAACAACAATAACTAAATAGTTAAGAAATAGTTAAAATACAAATTAATACTCTTTAAATAATTAATACAAACTAATTTGGAGAATTTTTCTTTTAAAAAGTAAAATATTAAAAATTAAAAAACAAAACTCCATGAAGCGTTTTTTTTTTGGAAAAGGTGAGAACAATTTATACTAATTAGATGCTGTAATGTTTCTCATAATTAAATCAAAAAGATAGAAAGCCGAATGAACACTTTATTACTTTCACAAGTTCTTCCATATGAATTGATCAAATGCAGTTTGTATTGGCATAAATATCATCTCAGCATGATGTAAAAATCTTCTTCTTATGTTATATAATTACATATATTATAACTCATCTATACGTGTTTCCTGTTTATGTACAAAGGATAGAAAATGTAATATGATCATGTTCTAACCCTATTTATAAACGGCAAGTGCACAACATATCGTGATAGTATGTATGGATCGAATTATCAATTACCAATGTCACATTATGAATTTTCGGGAAGAGTTACGTTAAACTAAGACATCATATAAATTATTTATTTCATTTTTAAAAATGTAGGAAAACAAATAACAAAACGTGGATTCTTATATTCAACGTAGCTTATTAATTAAAAATGTCTTGACCAAAAAAAATTAAAAAACTTCAGGTTTTGGTTCTCAGAAAACACAAATTACATAAATGAGTGCTAAACATGAAATGTAAGAACCACTCTCAAACTTTTCAACTAAACTTGCTTTTTCGCAAAGCACAAACTCACAAAACTTTATCAATTTTCGTTGACTATATATTTTGTTTAAGATTAATCAAACACTTTTGGTGTCTAATACAACCTAAGTCCATGGATAAAGTGTTCAATCAATTTCAAGCATTATAATCAATTCAGACGATTTTTTGTCAGCAATCAATTCAGACGAATAAACAGATAGCTAATTTTGTATTCTAACAAGTCAGTTTAACTGATTCATGAATTTTCTTGAAACTTTAAACTCAACTATGGCATGGAAATAGGAAACTGCAAATCAAAAATATATAAAGCATAATAAGACCATTCCCAATGGACCCTCATTTTGAGGGAAAACATCAGAAAATGAAGAAATTTCTTTTTTAATGGTGCATTATTATCAAAGAAATTTTGAGTTTGTAAATAGTGTTTCGTGCATCCTTTTCTGGAAAAAAAAAATCTATAGATATTGTTCCTTCAAATTAGGAAGACTATTTACAAACTCATTTTAGTGTGAAACTTTTTTATTTTTTTAAATTAGTCCCCAAACTTTTACATAATTTTTTATATCTAAAAGATTCAATATTAATGTTTTATACTTTAGAGAAATTATTAATATTTTAGTAATATAACTATAAGTTTCTATAAATCATTATTTTTAATAGAAACTAAACTTATATATATAATGAAAGATTTAGTTCAAATAAAATTATATTTGGGTAAAATTTGTAAGTTTTATAATAACAAGCATTTTGGAATAAAAATAAGTAACAATAATATAATATATTTAAAAAATTCTTTTAAAGGGAAAAACGAGAAAGCTTATTGGAGCAAATTACAAATTAATTTTGAGTTTACCTTACTTTGGAGGAAAAAATGAGGTAAACTATTAAAGATGCTCTAAAAAAACTGGGGATGTAGAATACATCTCCGGAAGCTTACAGTTGTTTTTTGAGCATAGTCAGTCTGAAAGACAGAAAAGTAGCTTAAACAATATTGCAAAAAGTAACACAAGAATTCTTAGGAACTAACACAAAATCTTAGTAAAAAATTGACAAAACAAAACAAAACAAAAATTCTCGTATTGAACCATCGATCATTGGTCGATCTCGTCATTGTTGTATATCCGAATGGCGTTCACATTTTCTTCATATGTTGGATTGATAGATCCAAAGTTGATGGTTCCAGAAACGACTATTTCAACTTGTTTAGTTGTTTTGCTTCATTCCTCGTTCTTTATGTCTAATCGCTTTCTTAACGTATTTAATCTAAAACTCAAAATTTAAGAAAGACTCAAGAATAATCGAAAACCAAAATTAAAATGCATGCATCTAAGACGCAATACATCCAAATGCGTCATAGCTTTTTCACTAATCTTCAGTAAAGAAACATACATATATCACTTATCTTCTTATATATATTTTTTTGAATTAGAACCAACAATAATTTGTGTATCATCATCAAAATTTGTAACACCAATATCCTTTAGAAACTGATGTAACCAAATGATAACGAGCACATTGTGTTTTGTATACGAATCAGCTAATTGTGTATTTTCTATAATATTCTCTATCTTTTAATTTCTCATGGATTATGATTTAAATTTAAGAATATTATCGTTTCTAATCTATAAATTTATTAATCAAAAAATATTTTACAAATTATTTGTGAAAATGTAAAAATAGAAAAATGGAGTTCATTACAAAATTCTCCAAATTAGATGTAATTGAGAAATAAGCTTTATTTATAAAGCCAATAAACTTTTTAAGAAGACATAATATATATAGTTTATTTGGTTCACATTTCTACATTGCATCTCATAATTATTTTTCTGTTTCTATCACCTACGTGATATGAGTTACTTAACTGTTTTTGATATATTAATAATTTAATGTTGTCAAACATTGGATAATGAATTATAGGCGACTAGTTTCAAAAAAAAAAAAAAAAACAAAAAAAATTATAGGCGACACGTGATTTGATTCGAGATAGTCTTGTTTTACCCTCTTTATAATTCAGACGTAACAAAAGTGTGTAATATACAATGTTCGTACCCCGTGACTTGATTAACGACAAATGGTATTAGAAAACGTACACGCGATGAAAGTCACATAGGGTCAATGCATAACGGGAGTGTCAGAAGAATATTTCTCTAAGACTTATCTAATCCGTTATCTATTGACGATTGGTGTAGTTAGTATAGATTTTCCCACGAATCCTCAAAGTACACAGCAAATTTAGATTTATCTTCAGTCTGGACCACATTGAGCAGATGTGAACAGACGCGCCCATTAAGTCCAAGTTAACTTCAAACAAGTGGTAGAAAACTATTGGAAACTGAACTATAAGAGCATCTCTAATCTACTTCGTCTAATAAATACTCCAGTTTCATTTTATTAACTATAATAAAGTATATATGGATTTATTTGATAAATAAAATAATATTTTTATTTTTTAGTTCAATACTTCATTTTTCACTCCAAAATAAAATAGAGTTGGAATAAAACTAATTCAATTATGAAGTTGTTCTGTATTTTTTTTTGTAAATAAAATTTTACATGGTAATGCTCTAAAGATGCCAAATATAGAGTTTGATAAAAAAAGAGAGAACATAGCTAGTTAAACAACGGACTAGCCACTTTAATATATATATTTTAATTGGTAGTATTGTCATGTCTTTTGCACCTTTAGTTTTGTCAAAATTACAGCAAATTTGTTTTAGTTATAATTTATACACTAATTTGTTTATTAAATAGAGGTTTTGATTGGTGACATGAGTTTTCTTTGATTTAGTTTAAGTTAGGGTTGTAACTCAAAAATGTTGCCAATCATATATTAAATTTAATTTTTTGAGTTTAGATTTGATTTAAGATGTGTTGTATTTGAGTTACAATTTTGACTTACATCCTTTATAAAATTGTTAACTCAAATCAAAAACCTACATCAACCAAAATCCGATGTTTTAGAAGTCGTTACAAATTTGATTGATTTTATTGTTTTAAAAAAATTGTGGACAATACTTCAATGTCCCGTAAATACTTCTTCGCGTGCACAATTTATTTTCACCGTTTGCTTGCGTAGCTTTATATATTGTTTAAAAATAATAGAGTACCTTTTTATGTTTATTAACTTTTGTTTATTCTCTTTGGATGAATATGTCTAATAATGAAAATGTTGATGATGTTGGTGCTGGTGCTGGTGCTGAAGACGGCGGTGGAACTACAGGCCGTAAGGTAAATTTTATAATTGATACGTTAAATCTAAAATTATATGAAGTTATAGTATTTTAATTATTTTAACTAATTTTATGTTCATGTTGATATGTTAAATCTAAAATCAGGCTTCAAAAAAATTCCATATGCTTTGAAGACATATACAGCAATGGTCAACAGGAACAAAGACGACGAATTGTAGAAAAAGAGTTTAGTAGGCCTGAAGAAGAAATAACAACTGATGGTTAATACATGAATAACATAAAAGATGAGATTGCAAACATGGTTTGGATTGATCATTTATAAATTTTTGCTATTATTATTTTTTTTTAATGTAAAGTTCATGCTATTATTATTACTTTATTTAATTAACTTATTATTGGTATTAGAATAAATAGTATTAGTAGTTATTTTAACTTATTATTATTAACTTAGAAAATATTGTATACAAAAAATTATTTTTCAAAATTTATATACTTACTAAAAAAATATTTTTATTTATTTTAAAAATAGCTTAATGGTTTATTTGTTTTAATAAAAAAATTTCTATTTATATATTTATATATTCAATTATTTTATTCAGAATTCATACTGCAATTTATACATCAAAAAGGTTACCAATCATAAGTTTTATATTTACTGCAAACTTTTAATTTTACTGCAAACTTACCACATAAACCTAAAGTTTTTACCGCATATTTTTTACTGCGAGTTACATCGAACTATAAATCATAATGTAACTCAACTCTAATATTACATGTCACCAGTAAGAGCGAGAAAGTCTAGATCGGATTGGAAACTCGCTTTTAAAAATACTTGTGATGCCTTCATATAATGTCAAACTAGTAATGATTTAATCCACAGACTAAATTCGAAGTACTTTGATCCAGCAGTGATGAATAACAATCTTCAAACCATACATACATGACATGCAACCAACGCGTCAAAAACTGAACTTGTAAGACATACTTCAATATGATTATTTTCTTTATAACATACTTTCATAATCTTATAATCAAGAGATTCCAAATATATTAATTTTTAAAGTGAAAATATAATTTGATTAAATAGACAAAGAGCATGTGTCTGAGTTTAATTTATGCTTTTACTATATTTCAATTAATATCAAATATCTCTTCAAAACGATCACTACAACAAAACATAGAGTTAACTATTAAGATTTACTACTACCAAACTGTCGTCGTAATGTTATGACTATGTTACTTCGATTGTGCTTCTATCCCGAAAATTGTCGTAATAGCGAAATAAAGTTACGTCGAACTAAAATCGACGTAACAAGGGGGGCCTATTACGTCGATTTTACAACGCGTACTACGAGTCGTAGTAAAAACGAAGTTATACTACAACTATCTAACATCCACAATTTTCCATCTATTTAGGGACTATGTTACGGCTATTCAAGAAAGTGGTTGACAACGTGTTAATTATTTTTGTGTATGGTTGGTGAATAAAGGTAGTTAAGTAGTAGTAAATTTTTCATATGTATTATATTCATAGCAAAATCTCTACCTACCAAATTTGAAAATTTCCTATAAATATGCTATATTCTCCTTCTTTCTAAAGATGCAAAAAAAAAAACAGAAAAAAAAAATTCCAAAAAAATGTCTCATAACGGCAATATCTATGAAGTTCGGAGTTGGATGTACGGACATAAAAACTCTGCAGGAGTTGTGACAGATGAATTTCTCAATGGGGCGGAGATATTCATGGACCAAGCTGGAAACACACCTCTCACGCAGGAAACTGGTAAAATGTTTTGTCCTTATCGTAAATGCAAAAACACCAAATTTGTTCGTAGTGAAACAGTTTGGAAACATATAGTAAATAGAGGATTTACCCCGCATTACTACATATGGTTTCATCATGGAGAAGGTGATAGTATGAATGAAGCTAGTAGTAGTACTCACTTTGAAGTTGGTGGTAATAGGGAAGAACCAAGTCATTTGCATCCTGAAAGTAGTTACCTTGAGGATCATGTCGTAGATCATGATAGGATGCATGATATGATTACCGATGTATGATTGTTCAACGAGAACAAATTTTACTATGCGAGCAGTTCTTTTGTGGACCATCGGTGACTTTCCTGCATACGGGATGTTATCAGGCTGGACAACGCATGGGAGGCTAGCTTGTCCTTATTGTATGGGAAGCACAGACGCATTTCAGCTTAAGAATGGTAGGAAGACGTCATGGTTTGATTGTCATCGGAGATTTCTTCCCATTATCCATCCGTACCGAAGGAACAAGACATTGTTTCGGTCAAAAAGGGTTGTACGAGACACCGCTCCACCATATTTATCTGGAGAAGATATCGAGAAGGATATTGATTATTATGGTGTACAAGAAACAGTTAAGAGAGGGGATAATTGGCATATTCCTGCAAATATGGCTGATGGTTATGGGACACAGCATAATTGGCACAAAAAGAGTATATTTTGGGAACTCCCATACTGGAAAGATCTACTTTTGCGACACAATCTTGATGTGATGCATATTGAGAAAAACTTCTTCGACAACATCATCAATACATTATTGAACGTTCCTGGAAAGACAAAAGATAACAAGAACTCAAGGTTGGACTTGTCTGCATTATGTTCTAGGAAAGAACTGCATATTAAAAGCAATGGGCAAATGCCGGTTCCCATTTTCAGATTGTCAGCAGAAGCAAAGGCAGCGTTGTTCAAGTGGGTGACATCAGATGTCATGTTCTCTGATGGGTTGTGTCAAATCTATCAAGATGTGTTGAGAAAGGGCAAAAGTTTCAGGAATGAAAAGTCATGACTGTCATGTTTTTATGCAACGACTACTACCATTTGCATTTGCGGAGTTGCTTCCAAAGAATGTTCATGAAGCACTTTCAGGTAACATAAATTGCTAAATTTTTTAATTTATTGTTATATTAAATAATCTTACAAATTATATAATTCTTTGTGGAATATAATTATATTTTCAGGGATTGGAGCTTTTTTCCGGGATCTTAGTACACGTACCTTAACAGAAGATGTCATCAGACAACTTGATGAGAATATCCCGATCTTAATGTGCAATATGGAGAAAATATTTCCTCCGTCATTTTTGACGTCATGGAACATTTACTTATCCACCTCCCGTATGAGGCATTGCTTCGTGGACCAGTTCATAACGGATGGATGTATCCGTATGAGCGATCCATGAAACATTTGAAAGGAAAAGCAAAAAATCTTGCAAGGGTGGAAGGTTCAATAGTGGCGGGGAGTTTGTCTGCGGAAACTTCCCACTTCACGTCATACTATTTTGGATCACAAGTCCGTACACGGAAAAGGGCTCCAAGCAGATATGATGATGGAGGTGTTATGCCGACATATGTCTTACCAGGTGTTCCTGACGTATTCTGTCAGATTGGACGTCTTGCTGGAAAACTCAAAGAAGTTTGGTGGTCGAGTACAGAAGATGCTCATAGTGCCCATACATATATACTCCTTAATTGCGAGGAGATGCAATCATTTGAAAGGTAAATAAATAATTTATTTACTTTTTATTTTATTTGTTTCAATACTAACTTAATATAATCTTTTGGAAATCAGTGAGTTTGTTGAACAGGTTGAAGAAGCTTTACCAGGAATATCGCCAAATGATCTGAACAAAAGGAAAGATCAACACTTTTTCCAGTGGTTAAAAACACAGGTATAAATCATGATTAATATAATTATTATAATATAACTTAAATATTAATGAATTTAATTATATATATGCAGGTTGATTACGATGATTCATTCTATCCAACGTGGTTTCACGAAATGATACAAGGTCCGGTCTCTAAGGTCACCACAGCCCCTATATATTTTACACGAGGCTACACATTTCACACTTACGAATATGGAAGTCAGCGAGCAACGATGAACTATAGAATATATGTGAAAGGTGAAACAAATTTCTATGGGATCTTAAAGGAGATCATCGAAGTGGAATTTCCCGGTTTAGTGAAGATGAAATGCGTCCTCTTCAAATGTGACTGGTTCGATCCTACTATCAATAGAGGTGTTCGGTATAGCAAGTTTGGAGTTGTAGATATTAATGCAGCACGGAGATACAACAAATTTGAACCCTACATATTGGCATCTCAAGCGGAGCAAGTCTGTTTTATTCCATATCCAAGGATCAGACAATCTAGAACTTCTTGGTTAGTAGCTATAAAAGTTACACCTCGAGGTCGAGTAATCGGTGATGATCAACCGCCTTTGCAAGAAGAAGCTGTTAATGTTGTTGAAGTACCTGAGCAACCCGTTGATGAAATCTTACTAGTTGATCCGCAAAACTTGATTTACAAAGATCCTTCCGAAGATATAATGGACGAAGGCAACGAAGATGAATTTCAAGAAGATGATGATACTAGTGATATTGAATCAAGTGATGGTTCTTCACACGATGAGTGGATGTCATTATGCCTTTCATTATGCCATATATATGGTTTTAATCATCTACTAGTTAGACTTTTGATTTAATAAAAAATATCGTTTGATGATGTTGTTTATAAGTGTAAGTGTGATATATAAGTTTAGAAGTTTTGGGGTTTAGACTATTGGGGTTTAGGGTTTGGGGTTTAGGGTTTAGGTTAACAAACAAGGGTCGACCCTAAATCGTCGTAATTAACAAACACAGGTCGAGTCAACTTCGTTGTAAACTTCTTTCGATCCTGATTCGTTGTAACATAACATCTATATTACTACGAATTCTCAAAAAATACTGGCAGTCGATCCTAAATCGTCGTAATACCTAAAACGCGGGTCGAGTCAACTTCGTTGTAAAGCCCATTCGACCCTGTATCGTGGTAATTTAACAACCATATTACTACGATTTACAAAAAAGGGTCGATCCTGTATAGTAGTTATCTTACTTCTACTTTACGACGATCTACATATATATATCCACCAAATCCCCACCATAATCTCACACCAAAAACAATCAATAAAGATTACAAATCTCTTAAGAGAAATAATCAGTCATCAAAACCGTTCTTAACAACTCGGTATAGCTTTCTTTGGTTTGAGGAGCCAAGCAAAGGCTATACGGGTTGGTAAGGATTGTTCTTGTGACCGTAGACATTCAAAACCTAAAAAAGCATTGCTTTCAAAAAAACTCTAAGGGAGTGCACGGTTACTAGAACAGTTCTTATCAACTCTACATAGCTTTTCCTCAGTTCATGAAACTGAGAAAATGTTATGTCGGGTCGATAACAATTGTTCTGGTTACAGTGTGTACTCCCTCAAATTTTTTTTTCAAAAATTACATTTACTTCTAAGTTACTACTATCAAAACACGGATCGAGTCAAAATATTCGTAATAGGCCTACTAAATTACGACGATTCAATACGCGAGTCGAGTCAACCTAGTGGTAATGGGCCTACTATATTACAACGATCCTAGACACAGGTCGAGTCAACCTAGTCGTAATGGACCTACTAAATTACGATGATCCTAAATGCGGGTCGAGTCAATCTAGTCGTAATGGGCCTACTACATTACGACGATCACAAAAATCCCTATATATAGGAGCCACAATCGACCTCACGCGGTTGCTAATCCCCCTTCTCTCTAACCTCTCTGCCTTCTCTCTAGGTACGATTTTTTTTTTGTTTTAGTTTAGGTGGTTTAGCTTAGGGATGGAATTAGATTAGGTGGTTAGTTTAGGAATAGACAAAATTATATTTAGGTAATTAAACATATTATATTTATTTTAGATGCAAATTTTATATATATATATTTTGTTTTATTTGTTTTATTTAATAATTGATTTTTTTTGAACAGGTTAATTGAGTACATATGTCTACTACTCGCGGTAGAAAACGACTTAGGAGACCCAGCTATGAGACTACATTTCTCGGTGGACAGACTGATCGTTCTGCTTCTACCTCTGGTACTACAACCCAGTCGGAAACAGTTCCTGAGTGCCAATCTCAGGAACGATCACCAGCTGCGTCTGCTCCTCTTCCACCATGGGTGCCTCCTGCACCGTATGTCCCTCCACCACATGGTAAGCCACCTCCGGCTGCTGCTCCACCTCCTCCGGCTGCTGCTCCACCGCCTGAGGCTACTGCTCCACCACCTCAGGGTGCTCCGGGATATGTCCATCCTGATTTGATGGTGCCCCTGGATGCACCGTACGCTAGATTTACCGTTGAGGATTTGCTTCATATGCCGGGCCGCGAAGGTTTACCCGTCATCGATCACGATCGTCCACCAAACACATACTGATAATTAAGTTTAATATATTATTATTTCCATAAGTTATAAATTATATATGTATATATATCTAATTACATTTTTTGTCTTTTGCAGGTTTGGTACGGACAACCGTCTTGGACGGTCCGTTTCAGAAACCATCAAGTCATATTTTTCTGAACCGCATCCGAATTGGAGTCTTACGCCACATCACATTCGGAGAACTTGGTTCAAGTGTTTTGCGGTTAGTTTTCATATTTTAATTTATAATTTATATTTTATTTTCAATAATATTTATTTATTATATTTATTAATTATATTTATTAATTAATATTTTTTCAGCAAAAATGGAATTGGTCTATTGCCGTCAACGAGAAAGTGATGAAGGCGTTCAACGAGAAGGCGATGAAGGCGTTCAACGAGAAGGCGATGGATCGCCTTAAAAACACCATTGGCGACTGGAAGGATAAGTGGAGGTTTCAGGGTGATGCTGCGAAACCCATATTCATCAGCGAGACGACATGGACAGGCCTTAAGGCCTATTGGATGTTGCCTCGGAGCATTATGACGGCGAACAACTGCTCGGCAGCCCGACACACACCAGATGCAGAAGGCAATTTACTGTTGCCTTATACTTCCGGGCAGATTCCACACGCCGGAGTTGCCTTACAGATGGTAATTTTTTTTTAATTATTAATAATTTTTTATGAATAACATAAATTATATTAAATTTCTAAATTTTTTCTACAGGCTGCTGAAGATCGAGAACCTCCTTCTTTGTCCAAGCTTTACAAAAAGACTCACACCCATAAAAATGGGACGTTTGTGGATGTTCGGGCTGAAAAGATCCACAACGACGTTCAGTCTCGAATCCAAGAGGTCGAGACTCAGCTGTCCCAAGAAAATCCGGATTTGCCACATGTTCAGTTGTCAACGGTAGAACAGGACAAAATATTTGAACAGGTAATATATATTTTTAAATATATATAAATATTTATAGTATAATTTAATTAAATAATTATTTTAAATATATTTTTACTAATAAAATTAATTTATTTATTACAGGTTGCCCCAAAGAAAAGGGGACAGATCGTCGGACTTGGCTCGGTTAACGATGTTCCGAGGGCGAGAGCAGGTTATGTTTCGGGAAGAGACGAAGAGAATGCTCAGCTCCGGGCAGCTTTGGCAGCTTCTAATGCCGCCTTAGCAGAGAACCGGACTCAGATGATGGGCATGGCGTCAATGTTCGATATGATTGCGGAGTCAGACCCGAGGTATGGGCAGATGTGGAGTCAAGTCCGTCCTACCATAGTCACACAACGCACCGCGGAGGAGCAGGCGGATCTAGAGCGACGGACCGAGAACCATAGTTCCGAGCTTCGGGAAGACCTTAATCTTTAGGTTTTTTTTGTAATTTTTATTTTGGATTTTAAAATATTTTAATATATTATTATTATTTTGTTTATATTTCTGGTTATTAAATTATTTTAAAATAATTATATATTTTATTTTTTATTATTAAACAAAAAAACAATTTTAAATATAAATCTTTTTACAAATCGAGGTTAATTCGTAGTAAATATTCTAAAGAAATCGAGGTTAACTCGTAGTAAAATGTTCCAAAGGAGTCAATGTAAATTCGTAGTAAAAAATAGATGTAATGTAGTCGTATAAGTTACTACCAAGTTACTTCGACATTCGAGGGTAATTCGTTGTAAATATAGCTTCTAACTTACCTCGATATTAACAACTACTTTACGTCTGCATTACTTCGATATATTTTACTTCTATGTTACTTCGATTTGTGTATTACGTCTACGTTACGACGATTTGCTAATTACGTCGATTTGACCTCGATTGTCGTTCGTCGTCCTTTTACTTCGATGTTACGTCGATTTTTTCCATTACGACGAGCTAGTAACTACGATTCGTAATTCGTAGTTAAGTCGTCGTAATGGTGGTTTAACTACGATTTAACCACGATATATGCAATAGTTATAGTCAACATTTGTTGTAGTGGATGTATATATATATGATATTTCTTTATAATGTATTAGTTTCTCTATGCATTTACTCTATGTATTACAAACTTCAGTCTTCTTTTTAAATGTATATATATTTGACATTTCCTTATAATGTATTGTTTTCTCTAATCCTAGAAAAATTTATGCAGTTTAAGCTACAAATTTAAATTGTCAAGAATATTACCAGTAACAAAATGTTAACTGGTTGCAGTTTATTTCCGCCCTAGTGACGCCAACGCCATTGTTAGGAAAATATACTATAAAATTTAGTTAATTTCCTACGTAAATACAGTCACAAATAATGTAATATGTCTTAAACTGGAACTACAAACAATCATCGTAAATGTAGCAAAAACTTATGATTAAGAAAAGAACAAACCTTCTGTCATCGTTCTGCTTTAAAATTGCTAGTACTTATTTTCAGTCGTCCAACAGCTATAATCCATAGCAATCAACTCGCTTTCAAAATATAGAATTTAGCTGTTGCTGCTATTTTGTGGCAAATCCACACCAGTATCAAATACTGATTTGCTAGAATCCCTAACTCGCTTACTAATTAATCCGTAGTTATAGCTGATATTTTTTTTTTTTTTTTCTGAATTGAGTCGTTCAAATACGTGATATATCTACTATATAAAATAATGTTAAAGTCATGGTCAATTGTGTATGCCGATAACAAATTTGGGTGAATTTAATCAATACTGATGCTTAATTTATTTATTAGCTATCTAGAAAATAAACTAAAAATTAGGGAATCAGCAAAAGAAGAAACACAAATTATCATTTTGATTTAATAAATAATTATCATTTTTATATGTTGGATAGCTTACACTGTTTATCACTATAATATAATATCATGTTAATTCAATTATTTTAGCATACTAACTAATATACTAAACTAGTATAGTAACATGTATATTCTATGTAATCTTTTAAGATAAATAATAATAGTATTCAATAAATATTTTTCATGAAAAAGATAACAAATATAATAAGATGTTAGCGCATTGACAAAAATATTTTATGTTTGTAACACTCTAAAAATAATATAAAAATTTTGTAATGTGGTAAAATATTTTTTTAAAATAATATTAAAGTAAATTATTATTTCATTAAATGTAAAATTATCATCTTTTAAATCACATTTTGTCAACTTATTATAATAAGTCATTTATTAAAAGGATTTTGGGATAATTTGCCCAAAAACCAAAGAAAACATGGAAACTAAATATATGCCAAAAATAGCGAAACAGGGAAGAGGCTTGAATACGTGGAGAGATTGATTTGTCGAGACTACCCTTTCATCAAAACTATCTTCTAGAGCTGTAGGGCATAGGCAGGTACGATTAGTATCTTCCAATATCTACATAAGTACAACAAGATTTTAAGAAGATTTTATAATAGATTTGTGAAATATACCTCGTTAAGCGAAATCAAACAGTTATCTCCTGCATGTGTAACCTTCTCCACTCACTATCTGACACAATCGGCGCCCGAGAGAGAAAGAAGGGGATCCAGCTAAGAGATTTCCCTCGATAACACACACAGTTTGGGTAATGCAAAACTTGTACTGTTCGCAAAACTAACGAGCTCGTCAAGTTAATGGCATAAAGGCCTTGGATGGTGGAGTTCACGTTGTTGGTCACAATGGGGGCGAAGAGTGTGGCACAGTATCATTTCAACCGCCGCTCACCGTTGTACATCGGTTCCTCATCTTTCGTGGTGGATAACACTCAAGATGAATGCGCAAACGCAGCTTCCGATAGTGAGTATATGTTATAGAGTCCATTACAATTATTATAATTTATATGAAAATATTAGTTGGGTAACTCTGCGGTTATGTCAAATCAATGTCTCAGGGTTGGGTTTTGGCAAGAGGATGGTAGCGAGTGAGGAAGTCATGAATGAAATCTTCGGTGAAGAGGAAATGGCGGTGTTTTACCGAGTTGCGATGGAGATGGAGCATGCTGACGAGGAGAAGAATTGCCACCTGTTCGAGCAGGGAGGGCCGGGGACTGAGATAATTAGGATTGACGATGACTCTGAGATGGAAGACGTAAGCAGAGTTGTGCGTATGGGTTCAACGATGGGAGGTATTTAACGTAAGTTCCTCCATCCGAGACATTGTTGTAGCCGGATAATTGACATTTTACTAACTGGTTGCCATATTTGTTATCTAGCTAAAAATTGTTAACACATTTATAGGGATATACATAAAATGTATCTAGCCAATAAAACTAGACAAGGTTAATTTATGAAGTCACCGGATAAATGAATTCATATACTGCTAAGAGATGTTTTTGTTCTTCATATTATGAGTTGTTTTGTTAAAAGACGATGGTTAGCAATATATAAATTGTGTTAACAATTATGGTTGAATTATAAGTGGTAAATGAACCGAGGATGATGTGTAAGTCATATAGTGAATATATTAGTATTAACCATCAATATGAAAAGTATAGCAAATATTATTAGCAGGTTACAACCAGCTTCTTTATTTAATGTTCATAGTTACTGAATTTTACTCTTGTGCTAAGGGGGACAAGACTCGGTGGTTAACATATTTTCATGATGTCTAAGATACAAGATCTACGGCTAAGTATAATACTGACCGTGTTGGTGGACATGTTAGCTTATAAAAAGATACGGTTAATGATAACCCAATACGTCAAGATGAGCATTTTTGAGAAATGTATCAATATTACCAAATATTCTCGAGTTAAACTTCTGAACGGTTAACATATTTTCATTATGTCTAAGATACAAGATCTACGGCTAACAATCACATTAAACGTGTTGGTGAACATGTTAGCTTATTAAAAAATCCATACTTTGCATGAGCAGGTATGGTCGTCTTTGCGCGGGGATGTATGGTCATCAAAATAAAAGTGAATGTATCTTATTTGCGTGGTTAACATTGTTTTCGTCGTAGTTGAATTGAATTTGGATGATTAATAATTATGCTGGACATGTTGGTATATTAGTTGGACCGATAAGTCCTAATATAGATGAGTAAATTATATTGTAGAGAGACTACTGAGTAAGTTATGATTGGAACCCATTGTGGAGTGAAAGCTTTTTCGAGACCACAATTGAAATTTAGATTAACAAATAGATTTTTTTGCAGATTTTTTTGGACGGTTAACAAATTTACAAATGCCATTAACAGATTTAAATGCCTACTATACTATAAGTTAGACGGTTAATGTTTAAATGACTACTATACTATAAGGAAATATTCAACATCCTTGACATCAAACATCGACGACATGCAGAAAAGGAGTTCGCTAAGCATTACAATAGTTCGCCATAAGGTACGAATAGGAGTTCCCTAGAGAGTTAAGTTTACATAGATTATGACATAATGGCAACAACAAATACGCAGAAGCATGAAATAAAAGATAACTCGTCCAAAAAGTTAGAGCATTCCAACTGTGGCTTCGTAGAACATAACCGCCAGCCTCTCAACTTCACTACCAATTACATCAGGGGTGATGCATTGGCAGACTTTGAACCTGCGACGGCGTGGGCTTGGATGAGAAGAACAGCTGACACAATAGAGTCTGCAGGACATGAATTTTGCGGGATACTACTAGGTCTGACGATGGGCAATGCTCTAGCATCTTTGTGCGCTAGCTGCTTATCACCTAGTTTCCGGAAACAACTCAGGAATGCGACTAACCTCCCTCAACATCATGTTGTCATTCCTGAGTGCTATGTTGCAATCCATCACAACAATTGACCAAACGGTTAAGTTAATATGTGGCAGGGTATTGAGAAACTTACATCTTCACAAAAAATTTTCGTTTGATCCGTGAAAAAAAAGCGTCAGTTAGGTCGTCCGTTACCATCTCGTCGGTACGGTCTTTAGTTGTCTGACCTTCAGGCTGTATAGATGATGGAATCACTTGTGATCCGTTTAGTGCCTGCATATGATCAATTACTGTAAGTGTCATAATGATAACAGGTTAGCATATAAAGTGGCAGGTAGTAGGGAAACTTACCTCACTAGCAGATGTTTTTGCTCGGTTCGATAGGGGGATAACGCCCAAGGGGTCATAAGATACCATCTCCTCGTTGCTGACGCGTGGTTTTTGACGTTCGGTGAGTACACTCTGCTGATTGACTCGAATTCCATTCAAACCCTGCAAAAAAGAAATTTAAATTGTAACCAGGTACATGATTCTGGATGCTGACAACATAATAGATAACCGACTAATGTATAGTTTGTAAGGTTGTTGTGTAGTTTACATCGTCTTTGGAAGTTGTTGTTTGGTAAGAAGGTATAGTATCGTCGTGAACGTCAAACGGAGTCTCAGCCTCTTAAGGTACCTCCGGCTGAACCCCATCCCCTACGTTGAGGCCCTGCACTTTAATAAATAACGGTTGGTAAGGCAGTGAATTATCCGGTTAAGATAGTATTTGCAGAGTTAATTGAAAGCCTACATCTACAGAAAATGTTGTTGACTGGTTAGCGAATCTGATGGCCTCGGATATGATATCATTTTCTGCAAGTTCAGTTTGGATGCCTATGTGCTGTAGCGAGGGGTGCCTGATTTTGGGCTGCTGGCATCTATGTTATCATTGGAACCATTCCCAGGCTGCGAAGTGGAGCGAACTCGAGACCTACCAGGAGAACTCTCTAATTTGCGAAGCAATTGTTGGAAGTTGTCTTCGACATTGTTTTGGAACGTGAGGAAAGATTCTGAAAGAGTGGTTATTTGCCTCTCAATCCGGGAAAAATCTCCTGAGATTTTTTCTATCACCATTGCCGCAACTTATTCAGCATCTATGACCTCTATCTTGTTGTCTGTTTTGACTGCTTCGGCTTCACTGACTTACGGTTAATGGCCTCTGACTCCGACAGATTCGCTGCCTACAGCGAAAATCCGATCCGGGACACGGAGAGGCGGAGATGAGTTTTCTTCTCCTTCCATTCTTTGACAGGATTTACAGGAGCTTCTGTTTTAGTTTTGGATTACGGAAGTATCGATGAGGATAGTGAGAGCTAAGAGGAGAGTAGAAAATTACGATTTCCAAAAAAGAGAGGATATTTCTCGGTATAAGAAATATTTGGGAAATCTATTAGGAAATCTTTTAGATTTTAGAACTGCGCAAATCCAAAGAATTGTACTTCATATTTTTTAGGATTTTGTACTCACACGGAAAGTAAGTTGAAGTAGGGGCAGCAGAGTCTAACGAAATTATTAATAGTGTTTGAAAAAGTGACATTTGGTATGGTGTTAAATATCGTATAATGCTTTGGTAGACCTCCTAATTTCTCTTTATTATATCATAATTGATGATGTTTATTTCTTGTAACAAATAATTGATAATGTTTATTCCATTGTTCTATCATATTTTAAAAATTCTATACTATTATTTATGAAATGATTTTGCTTACTTGTCATCTTCTCCATATTTTTAGGTGATTTTGCTTACTTGTCATTTTCTCCATATTTTTTAGGTGATTTTGCTTATTTGTCATTGTTTATTGCTTATTTGTCATATTTTCCATAATTTTAGGTAATTTTCTTATTTATTATATTTTAATAGTTTTAGTTTTGATTATATGTTATTCTCAATAATTTAGGTTATTTATTTATTTTTTATGTTCTTTCTAATTTTAATTGGTAGTTTTATTTATTTTTCATAATTTAAATCATTTTAGGTGGTAATTTTAGTTTTGCTTATTTTTCATGTTCTCCATTATTTTAGGTTATTTTGCTTATTTGTATATTTTATTATTTTTAGAAGTTTATTTACCATATTCCATGATTTAGGTTGAGTCATTAGCTTTAATAAATAATTTTTTGAATTGTTAGTTTTTAAAACAATTTAGTGATTATTTAAAAAGTATTTTCATTATATGTAGGGATAATTATTATTAATGAGTATTATCAAATTTGAGCAATAATTTTATAATTTTTCATCTTATATTGACTTTAGTAATATTAAATCGTTTAATGTTTTTATTTATTATTTTAAAAAGAAGATTTCTTCTATTTCATGCCACCGAATCATATTATCAATAAAAAAATGAATCTAAAGAATATAATCTATTGCCGTTATAATTAAAAAAATCCAGCTTTTACTAGACTTGTCTAATTTATTAGTTTTAGTTTATAATGTTTTAGTTAATTAGAAGTATGTTTTTAATTATCGTAGATTTTATTAATAGGTGTCAATATGAACTCCGATGAATAAAAATTCGCATAAAATGTAATTAAAATTTTGACGAAGAGGGGTAACTATAGTTTTAATTTTGTAAATATATCTTTTATATTATTTTAAAATATTAATAAAACTTTTATTAAGTTCTTTTTAAATGTGTGGTTTGGTGATAAATAAATAAAATGTTTTGCAAGTACCAAATTACTATTTATGTTGCATTGTATAAAAAGGTATACTATATCTTCTGATTAATTTAATATTTGAAACTAATTAAATAATTTATATTAAATTTTTTAAAAATTATATTAAATTTTGAATTAGTTGGATATACATTATTCCGCACAAGGTGCAGGCTATCATCTAGTATAAAGTATTAACATATTAAGTCAAATATAGTATTAACATATTAAGTCAAATATATGATTGCATGATATAATGTGTTATGAAACAGCTAATTTTAATGTCATTAAAAAATTAAACATGATCATTCTGATAATTCAGTAGTTATTTTTGTTATCAGTAACTTTAATATAAATTATTATTAAAAATACAGTTCATCCTTATCATCACTCCGTGATACCGTCATCACAGTACGTCATCAACATCACCACTATTACTGTCACCACCATCACCATCCTTCACTACATTCATCCTGTTCTCTTTCTTTCAGAACTTTACATTCTTTTTCTTTTAATCAACTACCCATTTAACTATACCAAATTTTGGTTAGACGAATCGATTCTCCGGAGATTTTTATATTTTTATATATTTTTTTTTTGTATCTGTCCTTTCTAATCTATATAAAAAATCTTTGATCCTTGCCACTTTTCCTTGTAAATCTACGCAGTCATTTCTTCTCCAAAGAATATGAATCAAACTAATATCCTCAAAATCTTTATGTAGTCTCTAGAACATATCAGTTTTCAATATGAATGCTGACCAATCCATTGGACTCATAGTCATATTTACTAGGTTCGAGTATTCGAAATAGGTTATGCTCCTGTCTTTCATCCATAAAGCTGTCAAAAGTAAATCTTTCTGTTCAACATATAAAAGTGAGAGATTTATGTCGCATGTTCGTAATCCGAAAAATTGAATATATAGTTGATCCTTAGATTTCATCATAGATCACTGACACTGTCATTATCGATTTATGAAACATCAATTTGACAAATAGAGATTTGAGGTATCCAAATGAACACTATCTCAACCACCGTAGAGGGTCCTTGTGATTCTCATTCATTTCTCCTTTTCAGTAGTCTTTCTCTAATATACTGCTTCAAAGAACGCAAGTTGCAGAATATCAATCAAGAATATGACTTTCTCATTAAAAAAATTATCATTTCTCATTTTTCAGATGTACAAACAAATTTATGAAAAAAATATTGAATTACGGTTTTAGTGGAATCACCTTATTGCTCTTCCAAAACAAAAGTTTATGTTCTAGCATAAGATATATTTAAAAGATAATTTAGAAAAAACGGATAATTCGATAGTACCCAAACCTGGAAAACTTTACATTCATGTTCTTCTTTCTCTTGTTTTCATTAAGTTCATCTTTTTCCTTTTTCTTCTTATTCCATCTTTTTCTTTGACTTTTGAAATAAGGAAAAAAGTATGAACATAGATTTTCTTATTGTTTTATTTAAACAATTAAGATCCAACAATGTTTGTTCCTGTTGGTTAATTTAAACAATATTTGTTATCATAATTATAGATATTTAAAAAACCATATAGTCAGGTCGAATATTTTTTCGGGTGAAAACCAAATAAAATATATGTTGTATCAAATAATGGTGAACTGGTAATCATGGTTTATAGGTGTGGATGCGCCTATTCGTCATGGTAAAATGGAATCGTTTAATATTTAATAACATAGTTCCTTTCTCTCAAAAGTCATAATATAACAATTTATAAACTTAATGATTTTCATTTAGAATATGAATATGAAGTGCACGCTAGCCTAATAATTTTTTAATTAAAATAGTGAATATTTGTTTTTCTTTTCTTTAATCGCAATACAATGCAACTAAACAACGAAGATTCCTTAAAACGTGGGCCCACTGCATGTGATGTTTTAAAATTTACTAGTATTTTTTTTTCAATAGATAACAGTTTAAATCTATACACATAGTTGTTGACAAAAAAAAAAAGCTATACACATAGCTTATTTCATTTAATTTAGTAAAATTTTAAACCGAAACATTATCAACTATCTATTTAATCACAATTCAACCAACCCAAAAAACAGACTATATACTATAAAGAATCATACAATATACAAAATAATAAATTTCACTTTTACAATGAATAGTTTTAAATATTTTTTTCTAAAACGTTATTTATTTAAACCCCAAAGGACCACTAAGTTTTTTTTTTTTGTCAACATGTATGGGAACTTCAAAAGCATGACAAAAAAATATATTTTAAAATTTAGCAGTGTGTTCGCTCAAGCAATGTGAAACCATGTATACTTCCCAGAAAACCCATCACAATCTGTTATATTTATTTGTCCACATGTTGACCGAAATTGTGTACTACTTACAAAGTCCGAAGACCCTGGTTTAGCCAATAAAATTCTCCAGTATATCTAGCGTTCATAGTTTATGGAAAATTCGACTGAGGTTCATGTCACAACGACTAGTCGTTCTCTCAACCAGCTGGGTGTAAGGAATCCGCCAGCTGCTTGTAACGATATGAAGTTCGATCGCGAGAAAAGCGTCAACATCATCTGTGAGAAAGCGGTACGGTACTCATTCGTCAGCCATCTCTCCGCCGCTTTAAGCCGGGAAGGCATCTCCGTGTCCGTAAATGATGAAGATGTTCAGAATCAGACGGTGAACGATTGGGCTACAGTTTCAGTGGTGGTTATTTCCGACCTTGGGAAGCCATGGTTCGTTAAGTTAACCATGGTTACAGAGCGTATGGACAACAACGGGCACCTGGTGGTTTCGGTGATCTACGGCGTCGATCCATTGAACCGCGGCTTCCCTTTGCTGATAGAATTTCTGGAGGACAGAAACTTAATAGCCCACCGATCGAGGTTAGTTACGATCTTTTTTTTTTTTTGAACAACAGTTACTTTCATCTATAATTACAAACTTATATTTTTTAACTTGTATATTCTCTGGGATGTAGAGTACATATTCATATCCCCGAAGCTTACCATTGTTTTTGAATATAGTCAGTCTGAAAGACAAAAAATAGAGCACCAATTAAAGTTTAAGAAATGTTGATTATATTCGTTCAAAAAAAATATATGTTGGATATGTATTTTCATTTACGAAATGGTTCTTCGTATTTGAACTCTTACGTTGAACGCTAAAGCGGTTAAAGTCCTGGTTATCTTTAATGGATTTTATATATAATTTATTATATAATTAAAAACCAAATTTATATTAATGATATTAGATTTATATGTTACATTAGATAATTGATTATAAACTAATATGATAAAATGGTCAAAATACAAACATACTTTTTAAAAAATTAGATAAGTCTTATATATATATTGTTTAATTATCTAGAACTAATTGATTATTTTGTGTTAAAAACTAATATTTTATATTATAAAGGTTAAAAATAAGGTACAAAACAATTTTAAATTAAATATTAATCAAGCAAACAAAAATGTATAAAGATTTTTTAAAATATTTCTAATATGTGAGTATCTTTAAAATCTCAATATATATATATATATATATATATATATATATTTGATGAAAAACTTGTAATATATTAATAATTTAATGTTTGATTTAAACATTTTGAAAACATATATAATAACTTATTATTCTAGTTTTTGAATTAATAAGACATAAACTAATAAATATTCTTAAGAACATTACTGTCGCTATGTGCGAATAAAACACCTAGTATTTTATAAAATGATTTACTCTGTTAGACTAGAATACGTTTAATATTTGAATAAAAGTATAATATTTAATTTTCTATACTTAATCATAATCAGTACATCTAAGTTATAGATTAATATTCACATTTAATTATTCAGAAAATGTGTGTTTTATAAATATTATTATAAATATGCAATTAAAAATCTGAAATTAACTTATATAACAAAGACAGACGTTCTAAATGAATAAGAATATTCCCAAAACAGTAATAACTTACAATTGAATATAATTGATGAATGATATCTTACTCTCTTTCTAATAATTATCTTGTCAAACTATTCTTAGATGTTTGATAAATAACTTATCACACACATAAACGTTAAATCTAATTTAGGATCATATATATTCTTTCTAATAACTTACAACAACACAATAAAATACGTTATTACACTAACTATATTTTTTTTAAAAAAAAATATATATATATATATATCAGTTAAAATGAACATCAACATATCTTATTGTAACATAGTAAATAAGAGATAAAATACATATATTTGTATACTATATTTTAGATTCGTAAGTATGCGTATATATAAATTTATAATTATAGGTGTCTAAAACATAAAATATATATCTCTCCTCTCTCTCTCTCTCTCTGTCTCTCTCTCTTCATTTTTTCCAATTTCCACTTATTTTTACTTTTAATCTATGAAAAACCCCTCTTTAAAGTTTAAACAATATAAATTTGATTTTTTAAATAAGCATTAATATTGGTGGATTTCTTAATGAATCTCTCACTAAAAAAATATGAAAGGAATTGGTGGAAACATAACACAGTTTAAAAAAAAAAAAGATATGGAAGTTTTCATGCAAAAGACTATGTGAAGCTCATCGGTTAAGATTATTTAAATATTAAAAGTTGGTGTAAAAAACTCAATGAGTTTGTTAATTCTATAACCTCGAAGTGAGTTAGGTTGAGATCCGCGCCATGCGCGGCAAGAATATTTGGTATACAAAGATTTGTACTTACACTATTTCTTATTTTTTATTTTTACATTTTATAAAATAATATATATATATATAGAATAATTGAGAAACATGTAACCATAACATATAATTAAATTGACACGTATTCATAAATCAAAATAATCTCTCTATTTATTTACAATTTTTATGATAAATAAATCAAAACAATCATATTTATCTATTTTTATGGTATATAGTTAACTTTTAATATAATCTATTAAATAAGACTTTGTACTCATATGATTTATAATCATTTGTATTTTTTTATAAAAAAAAATTAAACCGATGAAAACAAAAATCTCTGTGGACTTTTAATAATTTTAACAATTTATAATTGTATTTAAAAATTCAAAGAAAATTACAAAATTAAAATATTAAGTTTTCAAATTAATGAGAATTTAAGAACTAGAATATTTATTTTTATATGGTATATAATTTCATTTAACTAATATTAAGATATATGTACTTTTCATATGAATATCTATTAAATGAGAATTTCTATTCATATAGTTTTATCGTCATTTGTACCATGTTATAACAAAAATTTAAACCACTGATCACAATATTTTAAATGTGAGATTTTAAACAATTAAATAATTTAAAGTAGTCTTTAAAAATTTGAAATATAATATATAATCTAAATTTTTATTATATAGTTGATATGATTGTTTAACTTATTTTAATAATATAATTAAACAAAAATGATGAAAGATATAATAATTGTTACCAAATCTTTATTATTCAAAATCATTAATTGCAATATATATTTTAATCATATTAGAAAATTTCGTAGTTTTTATATAAGGAAAGAACTAAAATATTTTTTGTACATTAATAATTAAATTATGATTAATTTAATAAAAAGTATGGTATATTTTTAAATAGACCAATTTAATTCTCGAGTGATTCTAATAAACATTCTGGTGATGACATGTGTCATAGGTAAAATGTTATATGTTTCTCTTTTAATATATAAGAGATATTAGATAATTTCGTAGTTTTTTTAAAGAAAGAAGAAATTTTTTTTTTGTACATTAATAATTAAATTATGATTAATTTAATAAAAAGTATAGTACATATTTAAATGGACCAACTTAATTCTCTAGTAATTCTAATAAACATTTGTGTCATAGGTAAAATGTTCTAACTTTTCTCTTTGGATAATTAATATACAAAGGTAAAATGTTATAATGTTTCTCTTTTAGTATATAAAGGATGTGTTTTGGACAGGAGCTCGACTAATACCAAAAACAGCGACTCTGAACTAGTTACAGAGATCGTTGGAGAGGTGTATGAGAAGCTCTTTCCCACGGAAAGAATCGGAATTTACTGGAAGCTATTGGAGATTGAAGACTTGCTTTGCAAGCAACCATGGGGCATCCTCCGAAGCATAGGCTTGTGGGGTATACCAGGCATAGGCAAGACGACGCTTGCTAAAGCAATCTTTGACCGTATGTCGAATGATGACTACGACGCGTCTTGCTTCATTGAAAACTTTGATGAAGCTTTTCACAAGGAGGGACTTCACCGTTTGGTTGATGAAAACATTGGTAAAGTTTTGAAGGAAAAGTTTGGCATAGACAGTTCTTACATTATGAGACCGAGCCTTCTTAAGACCAAACTATGCGATAAAACGATTCTTGTCGTTTTGGATGACGTGTGTGATTCTCTGGCAGCAGAGACTTTCCTTGGAAGGCTTGAGTGCTTTGGTCCCGGAAGCCTGATCATCATGACCTCTAGGGATCAGAATGTGTTTCCCTTTTGTCAGATCAATCAAATATACGAGGTTCAAGGTTTAAAGGAGCACGAAGCGCTGCAGCTATTCTCACAAAGCGCATTCGGAAAACAGGTGCCCGAGGACAATCACATGGAAATGTCAATGAAGGTGGTTGACTATGCTAACGGAAACCCGTTGGCTCTCCAAATTTTTGGCCAAGAGCTTAAAGCGAAGATGTCAGAAATGGATGATGCATTCGTCAATCTCAAGCAATATCCTCCTCAAAAGATTCAAGATGGCCTAAGGAGTGTGTATAATTCACTTGGTGACAACGAGAAGAACATTTTTTTGGACATTGCTTGTTTCTTCAGGGAAGAGAATGTCAACTATGTGGTCCAAATGCTTGAAGAATTTCGTTACTTCCCGCGGATTGGAATAGATGTTCTTGTGGAGAAATGTCTGGTAACTATTTCAGATAATGTATTGCAGATGAGTAATCTGATTAAAGACATCGGCAAAGATATACTCAACGGAGAAACTGAAAGGTGCACCAGAATGTGGGATCCTTCTAACATCAAATATCTACTAGAAGATGATAAAGTCAAAGCAAGTGGAGAACCCAAAGAAACCCTTAAAAGTGTTGTGGTATGTTCAGTTCTTCAGTTATCTTTTCATATTTGTTAATAATAAATGAACTCCACATCAATAGTTGAAAATAATAATATAAAGAACTAATATATAAAAGGTAAGAGTTAATCTATCTATCAGCAGACTGATTTTAAGTTAGAAGTTTATGGTAAACTCGAATTTAACAATTTATAACTTGTTATCCGAATATAAGCCAAATTTCTTAATCTTTTGATTTTTTTTTTTCCCTTTCAGGTCGTTGAAGACATCGACAGCATGTCTCTAGACACGTCGAACTTTAAATTTGATGTCAAAAACGATGTCTTCAAGAATATGTTTAATCTCAGATACCTGAAGATATACAATTCTAGCACTAAAGATGTCCCTGGACTCAACTTTCCCAATGGTCTTGGTTCTCTACCTTGTCAGCTAAGGCTCCTCTACTGGGAGAATTATCCTTTGCAAGCTTTACCAAAAGATATTTACTTGGGGCACCTTGTTGAGCTCAGTATGCCTTATAGCCAGCTTCAGGAACTCACTGCATTAACCACCAAGGTATGCTAAATCTGAGTATATATATAATCTACGCGGACTTTAATTCGTAGTACTCTTAAATCATTCTCACTTTTGTTCTTTGTTTCAGCACCTCAAAATGTTGAAGAGGATCAGGCTTTGTCACTCCCAGCAGATAGTTAAATTTGATCACTTTTTATATGCTCAAAACGTCGAGCTAATTGATCTCCAAGGTTGTACAAGACTTGGAAGTTTTCCAGACACGAGTGAGTTACAACATCTCAGGGTTGTTAATCTCTCAGGCTGCACAGAGATCAAAAGTTTCCGAGGAGCTCCACCGAATATTGAGGAACTGCATCTCCAAGGAACCAATATAAGTGAAATGCCAATATCCATGGTAACCCATTCCTCCCAAGTAAAGCTGGACCGCAAGAAGCTTTTGAGTATTCTTGATGAGTTTGAGGATGATGACCTTGTCGACTTGGAGAGTGTAACAAATCTGGTTAAAGTAAGGTCATATAATAATCATCAAGGTTTTGGCAAGCTTGTCCACTTGAATATGAAAGATTGCTCCAAATTGAGATGTCTTCCTGACATGGTCAATTTAGAATCTCTTCAAGTTCTTCTTCTGTCTGGCTGCACAAGGCTTGAGGAGATTATGGGTTTCCCAAGAAACATGAGAAAGCTATATATTGGTGGCACCGCGGTGAAAGAAGTGCCACAGCTTCCCCAAACTCTGGAATTCTTGAATGCTCATGGTTGCAAGTATCTCAAGTCAATTCATTTGGACTTTGAGCAGCTTCCTAGGCACTACATCTTTAGTAATTGTTATAACCTTTCTTCACAAGTGATATCTGAGTTCTTAGAGAAAGGTCTGACAAGAGTAGCAGATTTAGTACGAGCAAAACAACAGGTTTTTTTTTCTCTCTCTCTCTTTACAATTCTCTTTTTCACACATATATAATAATCTCATATGCACACAGGTTGTCTCATTAGATCTCTACTTTGGTTTATTTAACAGGAACTCAACGTGGCACCTGAAGCCAGCATTTGTATTCCTATAGATGCACGTCAAAGACCCTTGTTTCGTTTGCAAGCATCTCCAAACGCAAAGATAGACTTATCTCCATGGACACAAAAATCTCTCTCTGGCTTTGCTATGTCAGTTGTGGTATCATTTAAGGATGATTACCACAATGCCTTAGGTTTTGGTATTAGATGCGTATGTAGATGGAAGAAGACCGGAAACAACGACCAGCCTGATCGAACATTAGAGAGGTTTTATCAGTGTTGGGCTCCTCTGGAAGCTCCAAAAGTTGAATGGGATCACATATTTGTCTTCTACGACAGCAAAATGCTACCGACTGCTATTGAAGAAAACCATTCCGATATGTCTGCAGCTGAAGTTACGTTTGAATTCCACACAGTGAGTTGGGGAAACAAGCTTTTGGGTGATACTTGCAGGGTGACGGAATGTGGTGTCCAGGTAATCAAACCTCCAACAGATGGAATTACAACTGAAAGTGAAGCTATAAGCATTGTTGAAGACCATCCTCCTCCTCGTGCTTCTTCGTCCAAAGAGCTAGAGGCAAAGACTCGCTCTCTTTCATCCAGCGAGCCACATAAGTTTTCTACAGTGACTAGAAACGGGAGGTCCACTAACACTATGTTGCGGAAGTTGGTAGGCCGTTGTTTTTCGCGGGTGAAGAAGAGTAGAAAAGATAGAACCAAAACTTTAACAGATCGTGAAAGCGAGGATTTAAAATTAAGGGATCGACAGTGTAGGTAATGTTTGTTGAAATTGTATTTGTACCCTTTTGTCTTTTAGTATATTCGAACTTGCTTTATTGGAGGCATGTGGGGTTCAAGTCTTACAAATAATACAAAAATAACAAAACATACTTTTTAATTATTGTCTGAACTACTTAGAGCAACTCCAACTATAACATCAAATTTGATGTTGAAATTACATTAATTTGGTATTTTAATGTTAAACTTTATTTTCCATTTCCAATCATACTACCAAATTTCCAAAAATAATAGTAATATATTATTTTTTTTTAATTTTTAATACTTTAATTATTTGTTACTGAATTAGTAATTCTTTTATCGCATTTAGAAACTTTTAATTTAATGTTTTCAATATACATAAAAATTTATATATTTATTGTTTTAACAAATTTATATATTAACTTCTTAATGTAAACCATCATTTACAACTAAAAGTGTATACTATTAAATATCAAAGTACATAATAGTATACACTTTGATATTTAATAGTATACACTTGATTTTCAATATACATAAAAATTTATATATTTTTATGTTTTAACAAATTTATATATTAACTTCTTAATGTAAAATATTTACAACTAAAAGTGTATACTATTAAATATCAAAGTACATAATAAAATGATAAATTTATTTTTAATATTATTTTGAATCTATTAATAATACTGGTTTAGCTATATGTATGATTAATACATTATCTTAATGTTTAATATGATTAATAATAATACACAAACATGAAATGTTAAATAATATGATTTATTTATTTTAGTTATAGATTTGAACTAATAAACAAGTAGTAATTTAACTACATTATTAGATGAAACATAATAAAATAACACCAAATTTGATGAAATAGTGTAATTGGTGTTGTATAGTCTGATTGAAGTTGCTCTAAAAAGTAGACCTTTTTCATATGCTCCACCAAGATACTCATCCATCAAGTCCACTTCCCAAGTTTCCATGCATCTTGTACACGCCTGACCATTGTCTGAAGGGCTTGTTCACATGAGCTATCACATTTCTTATCTATCAGCAACTGGTCTTGCAAACTTAACTACATGTTTAAACTTGCGGAACCAGAAAGACTATCAGCATCGACAAGGCAGCTTTATATCCCATGAGAGAAGAAACATCAGCCTTTTCAAAGAAGTATGTCTTCTCAGCTGCCTTCAACAACCATTAGCAGTTTGAATTCCGTTTATTTTAACAAATGGACTCTCATAGTGTCATGTCTTTCATCTGTAAACATTAAACAAGTAAAGGCATTTCAAAGAAAACAGTTTAAGATCGAGATGTTAAATTCAAGGCCTAATATAAACCAAATCTTAATAAGGCCCAATAAAAAGCCTAGTAGAGTTTCTAATGAGTAGTTTATGAGTTTTCGCATGGGTCCTTTGTGTTTTGTCCCGACGTTTCAATACCTCCACCGTCTCCGTTCTCGTCTCCTCCGTCTCGCCACGGTTTCCTAGCGTTTCTATCGCATCAATTCTGTCGAATTTGACATTCTCTCTCTCTCTCTCTCTCTCTCTCTGTATCCAAAGGTAAGCTCATTTACTTCTGGATACTCTTGTTTCCTTGTTCTCTCATCGAGTTTCGTAGCTCCGATTTTCCCGTTTCTGATTCGTGTTCTAGTCGTTTAGTTTGTTATTATGATTTAGCATTGTAACTCCGTAGATCAAAGCTTGAAGTTTGTCTACCTGTTGAAAATTGGACAAATGACTCAGATTTGATAGAGATTGATCCCCCTTTTGCCTTCTCTCTTTTACGCTCTCTGGTGATCTTCTGTTAGAATGTGTTTGTGTGCTTGTGACAGAAAATGCCTTTAGTCGAATATTTGTTGTCTCGTTTATGACGCCAAGCTTGAATCTAATTCATGTCTATATTTTATTTTCTTTCATGGCACAGAGAACAAATAGTCAGGATAATTTGAGTTTGATTACTCGCAAGTTCAAAGATGTCTGTCACAGCGGGAGTGAGTGAAGCTGCACTTGCTACGAGAGCTAAACTCCGAGGTGGGATTGGACAGACTAAAGTGAAAAGATACTGGCCTGGTAAAGCTCCCGAGTGGGCCGATGAAGCCGAGGATGATGAGGACGTTAGGATGCACAACAAGGCTGATGTTCTGGATAGAAAGCATGATGACTTGGGGGTTGCTAGGAAAGATGACCCGAGGCTGCGTCGTTTAGCTCAGACCAGAGCTGAAAACCGTGAAGAAGTCAGAGCCGATCATCGGCGTGTTAGACAGGCTGAGATTATATCTACAGAAGAAGAAGAGTTGAGGAATCATCAAGACGAGGAAGAAGATGAAGATGCTCTGGAAGAAAGAAGGAGAAGAATCAGAGAAAAGAATCTTAAACGAGCTCAGGAGGAGGCTGATCTACTCCCTGTGGAGGAAGAAGACGAGGTGGAAGATGAAGAGGAGGAGGAAGAGGAGTCCGAGTACGAGACTGATTCCGAAGATGATACGCCCGGTATCACCATGATCAAGCCTGTCTTTGTCCCGAAAGCTGAGAGAGACACGGTTGCAGAGCGTGAAAGGCTTGAAGCCGAGGAACAAGCTCTCGAGGAGCTAGCGAAGAGGAAGCTCGAGATGAGGAAGATAGAGACGAAGCAGATAGTGGTCGAGGAAGTCAGGAAAGACGAGGAGATACGCAAGAACATGCTGTTGCAAGAAGCGAACATCGGAGACGTGGAGACCGACGACGAGATCAACGAGGCCGAGGAGTACGAGGTCTGGAAGACGAGAGAGATCGCTAGGATCAAGAGAGAGAGGGACGCGAAGGAAGCAATGTTGAGAGAGAGGGAAGAGGTAGAGAAGCTGAGGAACATGACGGAGCAGGAGAGGAGAGAGTGGGAGAGGAAGAATCCGAAACCTTCGTCGGTTCAGCCGAAGAAGAAGTGGAACTTCATGCAGAAGTATTATCACAAGGGAGCCTTCTTCCAGGCTGATCCTGACGACGAGGCGGGGTCAGTGGGGACGGATGGTATATTTCAGCGTGACTTCTCTGCTCCAACGGGAGAAGATAGGTTGGATAAATCGATCCTGCCGAAAGTCATGCAAGTCAAGCACTTTGGTCGCAGTGGAAGAACTAAATGGACTCACCTTGTTAATGAGGATACAACAGATTGGAGTAACCCGTAAGCTTTCTGCTTTCAGCGTTTCTTTTGTTACATTTGGTTAGTCATAGGTTTATGTACTCGTTTGAGTAGAAACATTGAACTGGGTTATATTAGGGAGAATCTTGTGTCTGTTTATTCGCTTGTGGAGATGTTGAATTATTATTTTTTTGTGCATGATGAATGATGGTGCAGGTGGACTTCTAATGACCCTCTACGAGAAAAATACAACAAGAAAATGGCGGGCATGAATGGTCCTATTGAGAAACCAAAGGGGAGCAAGAAGATGAAAGATTGGGAGACATGAACCGCATCAAGATCTGATCGAGTTTTAAGCCAAAAACTGAAACGAAGTGGTATGTTCTAGTGAAAGAAAAACATGTTACTCTGTTATTTCTGAGAACTCTATCTAAATCGCAGTAATTAATATTATTTTATTTGTTACTACCGTAAGCTCGTGGACAGAGAGACATATGCGTAGCAGCGTCTATTGTATCGTATCAATCAAAAGATACATTTATGTTTCTGCTAATATCATTTATATTTACATCTTTTTTTTTCCTTAAGGTAGATTTTATAAACACAAGCACACTTGAACAGAAATCAAACAGCAATTATAACATTCTGAACACAATTAATAATCCAGCTTTCGAGTCTTGACCTCATGAAGATTGAAGAACAATGAATCGTGGTCACTGTTGGGTTCAGACTGAAGGCGCCAGTGATGATTTCGTTGATATTTACTGGGACATGCTCAGTGGCTGTAAAAATATAACTATAGATAAAATCAAAAGCCAACAAGGAGACGAGCCATGAAAGGTAAAACTTAACTCAACCGAGCCTCATCTACGTCTTTTTTTTTCTTATGCCAAAATCGTTTTTCCAGCAACATAAACAATCTACAAAACCGATTTCTATTGTGCTATCATCCTATGCACATTAATATCGTAAGAATTATGAGATAAATTATAAATACGGAAAGAACAGAAAAGCAAATCATCAAATCTTCTCTTCGATGAGAACAACCCCCTTGCTTCCATTCTTCTCCACATGTGTAGCAAAACGTATATCCACATCTATCCATCATAACAAATATTCATATAATGAAATTAGATGGATTATATAATAAGCTAAAGAATGTGGTGCGGGGATAATGTTGATACCTGCAAGTTACACGATTGCATCCTGCAACACGTTCGATCATGTGTTGGCACTTTCCACACTGACGCCACATCATCTGATTTGCTAGAGTTTTTAGCATCATGTCATTTGTTGTAGGATTTGGACCCAAGCTCTTGTAATCACCGCAGGACATGTTATTATGCCATGGAACTTTGCAATTGACGCAAAAGGGTTTAGAACATTTGAAGCAACATACCATATGTCCATTAGTAGATTTAGAGAGCTCTGATACCGACATTAAAGCCGAGCACGTCGCGTCTGGGCAATAAACTCTGTCAAGTACAGGAATCGAGCCCTCCTGGATCTTTTGTTCCCACATCTTTTTAAGCTTAGGTGTCAAAAGACTCGCAAAGCTTCTAAGAGTTGGCTTAGACTCGCACTGATAATGAGGACATCTCGGTACTCTTCCCTCGAGTAGCATCGCTTCTACATACTGTTTCATGCACTCCACACAGAATTGATGACCGCATAAAGCGACGGAAAGCATCTGATCAACTTCAAAATCATCGTCTAAACATATACGGCAAGTCTTCTTCCTCGGAGAAGGCATACTCTAGGAAGTTATGTAATCTATAAAAAGTTATGTGTTATTGATTCATGAACTTAAAATCTCTTTATATACAACTCTAAGTTTCCATAGTCCTATCTAGAAAAGAAGATTACACAATAAAAAAATATTCTATTTTAGGATATGTTAATATCCCAATACACTCTGAGCAGATTTCTTCCTCAGGATCTTCACGTCTTATATATGACTCGAATCAATATATAGAGGCCGATTTTAAGAATCAGACAAAGTTCACATCCGTGTAGGATTATAGTATTTGGAGTCCTATTAGGATAAGGATTCAATTTATTATTTTCATTATTTTGTAAAGATAACTAACATTGTTTTTAAGATATAGTAGAAATCTATATATTAATATTCAATAAATTAATAAATACCATAACTAAATAAATTTACCGGTCTCGAGTTGAAATATTATAAAATATGATACAATTCTATAAATAAAAATAACAGTTTTTTAAATCTAATATAAATATATGGAACAGTTGACAAAAAATATAAATATATGGTTCTAGTATAAACATAAATTAATAATCAATATATAAATTTTATAAATATAAATTGTATATTGAATAGTTTATTTCATATTCATAGTGAAATCTATTTTTAATTTTTCCACGCACTTCAAAATGTTTTGATGTTATTTTGTCATATATTCTATCTATTTTATTAAATCTTAAGTACTTTTTAGAGTTAATCTTTCTCTCTATTAATTATAATTTGTGGCACTGAATCAATAACTATTAATTAATTTACCATAAATCATTTATTTTCTTAGATTCATCTCTAACCAAATCACCAAACTATACATAAGGATATTTTTGTTATATACATCAATTTTTAATTGTTTTAAATTGTTAATTGTATTACGATATATATTATTTTTAAAAAATTTCAAATTTCTTACTATATATATATACATCTTGATGGGTTAGAATTAAAAGGTAGATATATAACAATAAAGGCTATTAATCATTTATTTTTTATTTATATATTATTTAGGTTTTTAATAATAATTCATTATTTATGTTGGATATAGTTTTTTAGTTCATAATAATAAATAAAATAAATAGGTATTAGATGATATTTTATTATAAACTTACACACTTATTATATATATTTTCTTACAAATAATTTACTTTGTGCTGTATGTTACATTTTAAACAATATTTTTAAAATAGGGTAATTGCTTTATTATTTTAAATTATATATACATTTATATTAGGTATATTAATTCGTTGTACTAAACCCACATAATCATAAAAGTAATCTAAATGGGTAATTATGAGTGACAAGCTTGGCCCGAATGTAATTAATAAAAGTAGTATAAGTCCAAATTTGATAGGAAAACTGATTTTTTTTCTGGGAAAATATGTGTTTATATTCCTAACTTTTTTTTAGTTAGAACACTTTTCTGTCAGTGTTATAAAAAAATGGTCTTTCATCTTCTTTTTTGAAGATAGCTTTGAAGGAATATACATATTCGGAAATTATTAATAAACATTCATTGTGTTTTAATAGCTAAAGAGATTTTTAGGTTTGTATCATTAAAGGGATATTTATATATTTAGGAATTATTCTTAGATTCACCCCCTAGGGTGAACCTAGAGGTTCATCAACCAATAGGATAGTGTTGTTTCATATTTGATATCTTTTAAAAAGGGAAACAAAATCTTGTTAAGTTATATTATGTTTTTAAAATAAAAATACAAAAAAATAATAATATTTATAAAAAACAAAAAAATCTTTTAAAAAAATATTGTAACATTATATTATGTTTTTAAAATAAAAAGATAAATATAAATAAATAAAGTAATTATTGCAAATTATTTTTGATTTAATGTTTAATATTTAATTTTTGATTTAATGTTTAATATTTATCCAAAGGGTTTATGGTTTACCCAAAGGTTTAGGGTTTAGGATTAGGGTTTAGTGTTTTTTTAAGATTTTTTTTTTGTTTTTTTGGAAATATTACTATTTTTTTTGTATTTTTATTTTATGGTTTATCCAAGGGTTTAGGGTTTAAGATTAGAGTTTAGGGTTTACTGTTTATGATTTATCCAAGGGTTTAGGGTTTAGGATTAGAGTTTAGGATTTAGTGTTTTAGTGTTAAAAATTTAGTGTTTTAGTGTTAAAAATTTAGTGTTTATAATTATCCAAAGGGTTAGGATTAGATTTTAAGGTTTAGTGTTTATGATTTACCAAGGGTTTAGGGTTTAGAATTAGAGTTTAGGATTTAGTGTTAAATATATTTTTTTAAAGAATTATTTTCGTTTTTATTAATGATTATTATTATTTATTTATTTTGTATTTTTATTTTTAAAAACATAATATAATTTAACAAGATTTTGTTTCCTTTTTTAAAAGATATCAAATTTGAAATAACACAATTCTATTGGTTGGTGATTCTAGAGGTTCACCCTAGGGGATGAACCCAAGAATAACTCTATATTTAGAGTTCCATAGTACTGTTTCGTCCCTTATAAATAGGTATGTGGAATATAGGTTGAAAGGAAACTCGAATTAATGTAAAAGAGACACATTTCCAATTTATTTGATAGTATATAAAGAAGGAAGTATCTATGTATTAGGTAAGTGCATATTTTATTTTTGAAAATTGATATCGAAGGTGATAACTTAAAAATAGAATTTTACCAAAAAAACTTAAAAATAGGAGGTGTTACGGAAATATTAATATTGTATTAGTTAATGTGACTGCTTAAATATAGGAGTTGTTATGGAATATCATTGATTTTTATATCATTTTTGCATTTTCAGTTTTAGATTGTGTGTTGGTAATTACAGGTTCAGTATATAACTAAAATAATGTAATATATATAGGTGTGTCAAAATGAGCTATAACTCACGAGTTAGTTCTGTTAAGTCCAATTTTTCATGAGCATGATCTCTATATTTTAGGTTCATTTAATAAATGAGTTTATTGATCGAACTTAAATTAGATCACGAGTTATATGAACGGTCTTTAATGAATATGAGCTGGCTCATGAACTTATTCATTTTATACTTACAATTATATATATATATATATATATATATGGATAACTTCTATTTTTTCTTATGTAAAAAGATAATTTCTATATTTATCATATTTATCTTCTAAAATTAAAATGTAAAATATACATAAGTAATATAGAAAAAAAACTTTCAAAAGTTATCTGTAAAATTTAATTTATTTTAGGTGTTGGATTTTTTTATCTTGTCATGTGTTGGTTTTTATTTAGTATTTAATATTTATGTTTTAGAATTTTTAATATTTAAATTATGAGTAATATTATAGAAGTTATTTTATCACTGTTTTATTTTATTTTATTTTATTTTTATTTTTATAATAATTTTTATATTAGATCAAGAATTAGCTCATTAACTCATGATCTAAATGATCTGAGTTCGAGTTTACATATTGAAATTTATATAATAAATGAATTGAACTGAACTACCTCATGAAGAATTCACCATGAACTGAACCGAGTTGAACGAGCTAGCTCATTTTGACATCCCTAAATATATACACTTAGGATAAGAGTTATAGAAAAGCGGTATCAAACTCATCACAGACTTAAACGATTGATTGATTTATTGGATGTATGTAAACAATATTTAGACGAATCACGTTTCATTGATGATGATCTACTTGTTTTTAATTATGGATAATATTAAGCTCATGTATTTGGTTCACCCGAGTTGGTTTATTATACATGTGATTAGTGTAGTTTTATGTAATGAAGATTGAATAAAACATGTCGGTCAAACTGAAACTAAGGTTCGGTTTGGTACGGAGAGGTGTAATTGTTGTTTTATTAAAGCAATCGATTTTAGATGTTTAGCAATGTACTTCAATGACAAAAGAATCCAGTGGTTTTCTTACAAAAAAAAAGAATCCAGTGGCATAGACTGTAATATTAGAAAGTTAATTAATGGGATGGCAAAATGTAAAATTATTGTGTTTTGATCATGACATTGTAATTATTTAGGAAATGAAATTCTTTTTTAATAGATTAGATACAAGTAAAATTGCATAATTGATATCTAAATTTTAAATATTAGAAAGAGAAGTTTGTTGAAATTCATCTGAAAAATAGATAATAAACTTATGGAAACATTTTCTTAATAACAACACTATATATGGGTATCAGATATTATTGTATAGATCCGAAAATTATTTTTTACTAAAATGTAAGAGTTTTGTTTGTTGATGATAAATACATATATTAAATATAATAAAACAATTACATAAAGTAAAGTAAAACATTAAATGATTAAAAAGGGAATTTACTATATACTTACAAATAAAATATTATGTATTTAATTGTATAAAGCGAAATCAACGAACTGCGTTAGAACTATCGTTTTTTTTTTAACAAGCGTTAGAACTATCGTTATATCCTTTCTTCCAAATATAAATCATATCAATGAAATAATATAAAAAAAAATTGAGATAAAAACGAATAAATTTAAAAATCAAAACATGACCCAAAAAAGTAGACATAAAGGACAAAAAAATCGCAAATTCTTGATTTACTGGCGCAGGAAGAGAAAAAGCAGTGTTGAGGCTCTCTGGTGCAACATTAATGGCGAATGTGACAAAAGAGACAGTCCAGCCTTTGGACGGGAGACGTCTCCGTACACACGCGCAGAGCACAACATTCTCTCTCTCTCCCCATGACCATTTCCTGTTACATTGAGAACCTCTCTCTCTCCGTATTGTTCCTCTTTACTTTTTCACTACTCTCTCTCTCTCTTTCTCATCTCTTCATCTTCTCTCTTCCCACACACTACTGTGATGTATGAAAACAAATTTATGGGTTTTGGAAGTTTCCACGGCGATTTCAACATAGCAGGAGCTTCGGATCGTCGACGTCTTCCACAGAATCTGGACACAAACCCATTTCTGAAGAATCAGTGTTACAATCAGAGTAAGGAAGATCTTGATCTGTGTAAAAAGCTTAACAAAATGGGTATCTCTTGCGACACGAGTATCTGGAGCAAACCGGAAGATTTTGGGTCTAAAGAAGCTCCTCGTCGTGGGTGGTTCGACCAGAGTCTCCCTCCCCATGGGTTTCGCAACCTTTCTTCTGCTGCTCATGGAGTTGGAGTTTCGCCGGTAAAGCTTAGATTGCTTGCCTTTCAAGATTCCTTTAACCAAGAGATGATAGCTCTTAAGAATCACGGAGATTTTCTAATGAATCGACCCATCAATCGCCTGTCTCATGGGAACGATGATGCCTTTCATGATTCGTTGATGTTTGAAGAAGGAGATAGTGTTTCTAGAGCTCTAGCAGCCACGGAAGGTTCTTATGCCGAGGAAAGTCTCAGAGGCAAAAGAGTTTCTCATCCACAGCAGCAGGATAGTCACAGGGGCGTCTCCGATGCGTTGATGTTTGAAAGGAAAAGGGTTTCTCGAGCCGTAGCCACCAAGGAAGTCTCTTGTCTAAAGAGCTGTAATCTAGCCGCCATGGAAGCTTCTGGAAGTTCTTATCCAAAGAAGAGTACTAGTAGTTTGCCCCCGAATCTAGCCTGCATGGTCAACATCTATGGATCTGTGAGTTTAATGGCCAAAGATCAAATCGGTTGCAGAGCTTTGCAGAAACTGGTCGACGAAGGAACGTTTCACGAGTTCGAGGTTATATTCCGTGGAATCATCGTTAACCATGTCATCGATGTTTCAATGGATCAGTTTGGGAATTACTTGGTCCAGAGGTTGATAGATTTGTGTGATGAGGAGCAGAGAAGTTTGATTGTGAGTGTGTTGACCTCAAACCCAGTGGACCTCATCCAAATCTGTCTCAACAATTATGGGTACGCCTTTTCATTTTTTAACTTTCTTTCTATCAAATTTTAATTATGCTAGAAACTTCTTTAATCATCCCATTACAAGGCAACATGAGTTATCAATAGAAAATGAGACGTTTCATGGAAAATCATTCTTGGTTTTTGAGAAGGAAGAAAACTTTTACTATATTTGGGAATATTTGACAGCAATTCTCTATCTATAAGAAAAGCAACATTTGGTAGAGAAGATAAATTTCAATTTTGACTTTTTACCGCTTTTGGCAACACATAAAACTGCAAACCCTAGCAAAAGCTGAGGAGACCTTTGGATAAAAGCATTGAAATCCGCTGGCTTTTTTATTTATTTTATTTCTTGATTCTGCGTTTTGGATTAAACAGGACAAGGGTTGTCCAGAAGTTGATTGAAACGGTGAAAACCAGAAAGCAGATTGAGATGGTGAAGTCAGGTCTTGAACCGTGCTGTCTTGCTCTTGTCAAAAATATGAATGGCAACCGTGTGATTCAGAGTTGTTTGACATCTCTTGGTCCTAACGACAACAAGGTTTCCTTAAATCTCAATCTTTTACTTTCTCACTTAAACCTGATGAACTAAAATATGTCTAATGAAGCGCTTTTTTTAAATGCCTACACCAATATATAGTACTGTATTGTCTCGTTACTATGGCCAAGTTAACTTGCAACATTTTTGGTCGGATGCCTGAATATTTTTCACTGTTGTTTAAGGTTAGATGCCTAAATAATGGGTCTTGGCATCTTTCAAGTTACAAAGGACATTAATGTTACCTATCTGATCTATAGATGTTTTTGTGCTTAGCTACCTATCTATTATTCTCTTTATTTTTCGGCTAGTCTCCTTAAAAATCAGAGAGTAGGAAAGCTAATGTTTGAAAATTTGGTCGCAGTTTGTGTTGGAAGTAGCTACAAAGTACTGTGTTGAGATAGCAACTCATCGCCACGGTTGCTGTGTGCTTCAATGCTGTGTTGCAAACACTGTTGGAGAACAACGTGAGAGACTCGTCGATGAGATATCTAGAAACGCACTTCAGCTTTCTCAGGATTCTTTTGGGTATAATTGATATTGACTCTAGACTCAAATATGATTTCGGACTAATGTGAAAAACCCTAGCCATATGGTTTGATGGAAATGTGCAGGAACTATGTGGTGCAGTACATAATAGAGCAAAATGTTCCAGCAGGAAAGTTGCTGACGCAGTTTAGAATGCATTACGCCAAGCTAGCAACTCAGAAATTCAGTAGTCACGTGGTGGAGAAATGTCTTAAGCATTATCCAGAGAGTCGAGCTGAGATTGTCCGCGAGCTTACCTCTGTCCCAAACTTTGAATATCTTTTGCAGGATCCTTTTGGAAACTATGTGATTCAAACTGCTCTTTCTAAAACCAGAGTCAGTCCATAATCAAAGATAGTCTACACAGCAAAAAGCTTATAAGAACAAAACCTGATATGATTTTTTTTTTTTCGTTTTGGGTTTTGAAACAGGGTCGTGTTCATGCAAACCTGGTACAGCAAGTTCATAAGTATGGGATACTGAAGACCAACCCTTACTGCAAGAAGATATTCTCCAAAGGTGTCTTGAAGAAGTGACTTTTCTTAGCAATAGAAATAATGTGTTTCAAGATCGGATAGGGCTGTAACAAAGACACTGGTCTCTTTTGTTGTTGTTCTCTCCTCTCTCTCTCTCTTTCTTTTTTGTAGTGACAACAACTTTTAAAGCCATTTTGCTCTTTTATATAACTTAAGAGGACCACACTGGTTCCCTCTCTTTCACTCTTGCATTGTTTGGAAACTCAAAACACAACAAACATAGTTTTTAAAGAACAACACCAAACGGTTTCAAGAAAAGAGAGAGAAAGAGAGAACATAAAAGCTACGGAAGCTTTTTGTTTGATTTAACGCATCATCTTCACCGAGAAGTGCGACGAGCATCTTCTCGTAATTCCACGAGTGTCTTTGGTAATGGCTTTCTCCAATGGAATGCTGTTCCTTCTCTGATACTCTTCTGCTCTTGTTGTTACAAAGGATACATGTTTCAGCAAAACCAAATGTTACGAATTAAAAAAAAATGTAGAACACTTAATGTCTCTCAGTTGATGACAATGGATGATATGTATACATGAAATTCATATTTCTTGAGATCGTATGATATCGTAATTGTATTGTATCCTAACTATACAAAGATAGAAAAAAATCAAGATCATATGTTGGAGTTTGATCTATCCACCTAGCGTTTAGGGTTTAGTGTCTTGCTCTAAAACAAGACATGCTGTACTTGGTTTCCTTAAAAATAGAATCTCATGTTCGTCTTTTTAATTCCAGGTTTTTCTTCTTTTGTCGTTGTAATTGAAATTTTATAACATACGTTATCTGTTGACATATTTTTAATTGCCTATGTAATCAGTCATTAATGTATTTTCAAATTGTTGAACATAGAAACATAAATGTTAAACTTGAATCAGATGTAAAACTAGAAAAAGAAAACAGTTAGTTTGTATTATCGATGGAGTACAACTTGATAAAGCTATATAACTTGATATTATTAGGTGCTAGTTATACCAAATTGAACCTTTATCAAAGTACAACTTGATAAAATTAGAACATAGTTATACCAAATTATACTATTGTCTAGGTATAACTTGGTTTACTTTGGTGATAAGATTTAAAATTCAGATTCTGAGTATTTGTAATTGGGAATAAAACGTAAAGATAAAATTATTATTTTTTAATTCACTAAAATTAAGTAGAGAATATAATCAGATTAATTAATAATATGTAAGATTAAATTTTGAAGAATAAGAATATTTAAGATTTTGATCTCCGAAATACAAAGCGTATTCAGTTTTAGGACACATTTAAATTTTTTGTTATGAATTTCTTCAATGTCTAATTACTGTGAGTTCAAAGCTATAAAACATCAAGTAATCATGTCACACTCTATTAAACATTAAGTAAAAATAGCAATATTAAGTAAATCTCTGCCACACTTTGTACTTCTATTTTAATAGTATTTAATTTAATAATAGCAATGAATATTTGCATTTTAGGTTAATGTTGTTTATACATATATATACGTAAATATATACTAATCATTCTACTTTTGAAATACAAATACAGCGTATTATTCTCTGCCAAAGATAAAGAAAAACCTGCGTTTAATAAGTGGAATAAAAGTTTGGAAAAAATAAATAAAAATAAATTAATGGTACCGAAAGTAGCCACCGCCACCACCGTAATATCAGCAGATACAAAGAAAGGCCAACGAAGAATTTACATTAGTTTTGCTGTAAAGAAATAAAGTCCACTATTATTATTATTCTTTCTTCTTCCTCTTCACTGTAAGGTTGTTTAGTCAACTATTTTCTCCACGATCTGTTTTGCTCATACCCTGCTCGTCAGACTGGTGAGTGAGTTCGCCAGAATACTTGATCTAATTCTCGCATCTGATTGAAATGATTTACCTTTTTCTCTACTCGCGTGCGTTAGATCCGATTGTTATTATTAGGCCTGTTCGTTTCGTAATCGCCACTTCTAGCGGCAGCGTCCAAAAATTCAACCTTTATCACGGCAATAACAAACCATCGCTGATATATTGCTGAACTATTTTGAGACGCAGCGGCAACAAACACCAAAGAGAAGGGACGCTGAAATTATATGCGACACAAAGCGTCTCGTTTTTTGGTCTCCGGCAATTCAGTAGCGTCTACCGCAACTCCTGATTCTGCTATTTTGGTTTCCGTCGTAGTAATAATTGTTTGACGCCACCGCTAAACTTTGCGTTTACGAAACGAACAGGCCTATTATTATTTATGCTTGGAAGTTGCATATCTAAATGTTGATCTCAGATCATTAAAAACACGATCAAAGCTGCTCTCTATATTTTATTTGAAGGTTTATGAACTGTATAAAGCTCTCAACTTCGTTTTTCAGATTTATTCAAGTATGTTATCTTGCACCATCTGATTTTGTGATTTTTGCTCTCAACTCTTTATACAGACACAAATAAATCTGGAGAAGAAGAAAAAAAAAAGATGATCTGTGATCGGTCTGAGTTCAGAGTTCATATACGGAGATTATTTGTCATCATGATCAGAACTTCCTATAGATGGATCTGCAGTCATCCCTTTCTCCTTGGCTCTGTTGGGGTTGTGTATCTTCTGTATAGAGCTTGTCCTCTTTTGTTCTCTCCCTTGCTGGCTGCATCTCCTGTTTTGGTTTGCACTTTCGTTTTGCTTGGAACTATTCTGAGTTTCGGAGATTCAAACATACCTGAGATCGAAACAGAACCGGAAACTATTGTCCATGAGGCTGCTCTTTTCACAACTGAGGCTTCGAGGGATGATCCTACTGTTGTTGAGAGAGGCGATGATGAGAGTTTTACGGTAGAGAGGTTCGTGAGCACGGAGAAAGATGGAAATGGTGATGCTGATAGTTTAGTGGAAAACCAGCTGAGTGAGGTTAAGGACGACACTCAAACGTTTGATTATAAGCCTTTGGTTGATGAGACTCTCACTGATGTAAGGTTTGAGGAGAGAGCATTTGTTTTGGACTTGGAGAAGAGGGGAGATGGAGAAGAGGATAAGTTAATCGGAAATGATGATGGGAAGCGAGTTTCACCTGATGAACACTCGAGGAACATTGGTGGATCTTTAGATGAGATGATAAAGGATTCAAAGGAAGATCAGGTGGTGAATGTATCTCCAGTTTCACCTTGGAGACCAATGAGGCATGAGGAGGGCGAGGATGATGATGATGCAGACCGTGATGACTCACTGGATTCTAGTTCTGATGGTGGGGAAAGTTCTTCACCTGACCCCTCCATGACAGACATTATGCCGATGCTTGATGAGCTTCACCCGCTTTTACACTCAGAAAATCCAGGTCGTGGTATTGCAGATCTCGAAGGATCAGATGCAACTTCAGAGGAGCCAGATATGAGTAGTAGTGATAGTGATGAAGGAATGGAGTCTGATGTTAACAGCGAAATTCATGGAGAAGAGGGAGACAACAAGAAGGTAGAGGAAGAGGAGAAGATGGAAGAGAAGGACAATGAAAGTGAATCACCTATCAAATGGACAGAGGCTGACCAAAAGAATGTCATGGATCTAGGAAGTCTCGAGCTTGAAAGAAACCAACGGTTGGAGAGTCTTATCGCCAGGAGAAGGGCTCGCAACAATATGAGAATGATGGCAGAGAGAAATCTGATTGATTTTGACTGTGCTGATGTATCCTTTAATATGCCGCCAATCTCAACCGCAAGGCAGAATCCATTTGATCTCTCATATGATGATATGGGATTACCACCTATCCCTGGCTCTGCCCCGTCCATTATGTTTGCGAGGAGAAACCCATTTGATCTTCCGTACGAGCCAAATGAAGAAAAGCCAGACCTCAAGGGTGATGGTTTCGAGGAAGAGTTCTCTTCTCCACAACCTAAGGAGCCAGTGTTCAGAAGACATGAGAGTTTTAGTGTAGGTCCATCAATGCTTGGAGGTCCCAGACATGATAGGCTACGACCTTTCTTCGTGCTAGAAAGATTAGCACATGAGAGAGCGAGCTATTATCCATTTGAAAGGCAGCTCAGTGAAGTTAGTGAATCAAAAGTCAGTTCTGTACCTGATACTGAATCTGTCTGCACAATCCTGGAGGATGACGAAAAGAAGGTGGATGAACATGATGCTGATCGAGAAACCGATATAGCTAAAACTGATATGGCTTCTGACCATGATGAAGAAAAGAGCCATCATTCGTCAGGAGAGTCCGATTTTGATGAACAAGCTGATAGCAAAAATCTTCACCATGATGTGCCTGAGATAATACTGGGAAGTGCAGAAACACACATTACACACCATGAGCAATCAAACCTGATGGTCGGAGAAACTTCTGATAAGACAAAACATGATGAAGAGGATTCCAGTGATAGTGATTCATCTTTATCAACGATAGAAGAAGAGATAGCGCATATCAGTGAGAATGAAGCAATGCTGATTTCAGAGCAGAAAGCTGATCTTCATGAGAAATCAGGTACTTCTTCTGGAGGATTAGATATTCACGTTGCAAGAGAGATAGAGTATGATCATCACCGTGACGAAGCGCCTGCTTTCATTGCTAAACTTCCCTCTCTGGAGGAGTCAGTGATTCCTGATCTTTGTGGTTTGGTGGGAGACCACCACGAAAAACCTGTTTACGATTCAAGTCCTCCCTCAGCCAGTAGATTCCCATCATTTTCTTCCGTATCATCTGATTACAAACCAGATCTACCTGGAAAGAGTGGCGAAGAGGTACAAGAAAATGCAGATAATGAATGTGAAGTATATTCTGAAAGCATAGGTCCTGAGACTGAAACAAGTACAAGGGAAGTTGGAGATAGTAACACGCATGTTACAGGAGAGGCAAGCCTTGGAATTGATGGTCAAAAGAACTCAACTGTTTCGGTGTCTGAAGTTGAAGAAGCCTTACTTGATCCGTCCTCTATACCTTTGGATAAGAACGACGATGCTGATCACCAGGAGGATGACCCTTTGTCTCTTTCTAGTCAAGAAGACCTGGAAGAGCTTCATGGAGAAGTGAAAGAGCCTTTAGAAGAAGTTGAAGAAGCCTTACTTGATCCGTCCTCTCTACCTTTGGATAAGAACGAGGATGTTGATCACCAGGAGGATGGCCCTTTGTCTGTTTCTAGTCAAGAAGACCTGGAAGAGCTGCATGAAGAAGTGAAAGAGGCTGTAGATACCAGAGCGCTAGATGTTAGTGAATCTCTGGTGGACTTGGTTTCTCCTACAGAAGAGGAAGTAGTATCTACAGGGATGGTTGACCAACATCTCCCAGTTGAGAATACAAGTTCACCTTTTGGATATGGTGACACCGCGGAGCATGTGACAACACTGGAAGAATCACCTGATGTGGTACATGACATTGCTGAAACTTCAGTAAACAGATCAGTAGCTGAAGGCATAGTGCAGGAGGAAGAGGATAAACAAAAAGATGAAGCCAGTCCTCAAACAGTCAATGCACACATCCCAATAGAAAGCTACGCCACTTTGTCTTCTGGAGCAGTTGAGTATGTGGAGACTCATTCATTTAATGACGAATATGCTCCGCAGGCGGAACAAGATCCAGTTCAGTCATCAGTTTCTGATGCCAAGGAAGAAACACACCCCAACCAAACTATGGATATTGAAGTAGACTCTGTGAATACTAGTGCTCCAAATGTGGGATCCGAAGAAACGACTCCATCTGAATCAGATAGAGAACCGACATGGTCAGATAAATCTGTGGTAGAACAATCATCCCTTGAACCTGGTGAAGATCAAGTAAGTAATGAAACTTATCTTTTCCCGTAGATAGTCATCATTACAACATTTATCTGATATGATTAGTAATACGATCGTCTACTGCTCTCCTCTTAGCTTAAGATAGTATGTGATATACTTAACATCATAACCTACAAAATAAATAAAGGGATTATACGATATTTGATGTACTTAACCTTTTTGTGGTTTCTTACCTGGAACTGGATATAACAGCAGGCTAATACCTCCAAAATGTTTGAATTTCTTTCTTTTTTCTGCAATTTGTTAAGCAGGAGTCTAACCGCTGTGCTGCGTTATTGCAGGAACCAACTCGTGCAGCTCCTGTGAGTGTGGTCTTTTCCCGTGACATCACTTTGCACGAGTATCGCGATGCTCCTGAGGATAGAGCCGAGTTATCTTGTGTGACATCTGACACATCCTCATCTCCAGCAGAGTCTCCTGTGTACGAAACACCTATGGTTAGTGAAGGCTCAAAGGCAGACTTCTTCCAAGAGACTGTTAATGAAGGGCTTAACCATGTGGTCGAGCGGCTAGATCAGCTTACAGATTTACATGCAATATCTCAAAGTCCTCCTGAAGTTATCACCGAAGAATCAGAGCGATTAGACCAGTTTACAGATTTACATGCAATATCTCAAAGTCCTCCTGAAGTTATCACTGAAGAAGCAGACGAGATAAAAGAGATTGATGAAGGATTATTGTCTGAACTTGACACGACTGTAGTTGTGCCAGATTCTGAACATGGGCCATCTTCAGTAGCATCAGACACTGCCAATGAACAGAGGGAAGCTCTGCCTGTTCTTGAAGCGAGATCGGTTGAAGACATAGAATCTGCTTTCCAGCAGATTCATGAAGGATCTCAGGTTAAGGATGTTATTCTTCCAAGCACCGTTCAAGACCAGTTGGCTCAAGAAAATTCTGAAAACTCAACAGAGACCATGTCAGATTTAACAGTGGTGGAAGCTACGTCGAAAGATGATCTAGATACTGCTATGACTGAGGCTGTTGTAGAGAGCGTGGGCAAGCAACCCATGTCACCAGAATCAGATGGTGGGTCTGGAGAAATCAAGTGTGCAGTTGAAATGGAACCATCAGGGTCTTTAGTTGAAGAAAGATCTCTTGATGAGACAAATGTTCATCTGAACAACACACCTGAGAAAGAAGAAGAGAGAAGTAGACCGGAAGAGATAACGACATCCAATGTATCGTCTATGGAAACTCGATCACCGGAGGAAATTCCAGAACCAAAAGACGAGATGTCAACGGAGGTAATCTCTGAAAGAGTGGTGGTGATTCCTACAGAAGCCATTGAGTCTAGTAATGTAACACTAGGCGATGAAGTTGTGACTGAGGAAGCAAAAGCTGAGACCTCAAGCAACATTGATGGAATTTTACAGAGTCCTGAGTCCAAAGAAACTCCTGAAGATTCAGGGGAAAGCATCGCAGAGTATAAAGTAAAGACAGGGGAGAAGAAGGAGAAGGGTAAGTCCGATTCTTCAAGCTCGAGCTCAAGCTCTAGTTCGAGTGACTCAGATTAAAAAAAAAAATAAAAAATTGAAGGGTAATACATCTGAACTCCTAGTAAATATATGTTTGTTACACGGTAATGATAGGCACTTCTGGGTTTTGGTTTTTCATCAGACTGTGTCCTCTGTTTTAAAAGGGGCAGGAAGAAGCCGCTATTCATTGTTTTTGTATCAAGTTTTCTCTCTTTCCCGGTTGTGTGTGTGTCGTTTTCCTTTTCTCCGTGTTTCAGCTTCCATATTTGTTGATTTGTATTTCTTGATTGCTATGCTGAGGTTTTGGTTTGTGACTTTAAATATTCTCTCGTTTTTTTGGGGGTTGTTCGAAATTATTTTGTATTGAACCTGAGAAACGAGAAGTGTATTGATGTTTGATTATTCTTTTGAACATTGTTTGAAAGGTAAAGTTGCTCTATATCGTTTTTCTTTTCATCCTTTCGGGATTTTAATCAGGTTTGTGATTTGGTTAAGATTTGATCGGTTTTGATGTTGCTTCATTTCAGCTCTAGCTTGGGGTAAGAATTGTGTAATCTATCAAAAAGTGGTCCGTCTCTTTTTTTTTTATTTTTTATGTCACATGGCTAAAAAAGCATGCCTTTATAATAGTTTAATCACAAAGTTCAACAATAAGGATGTTTAATGTTTTTGGATCTTGTGGTTCGTTTATAATACGATCTACCAAACTCAAGATGGCAAAAATAAAGAAGTGAGGCGTGGTCGTATAATTTTCAGTTTTCACAATACGCGTACGAATTAGTTCAATAATTTCATACAGATCTTCTTTCTGTGTTTGAGCTGTTTTATAGTGTTACTGTTTAAGTTGCAGAACAATAAAATGAAAAGTGAAAAGGAGAGTTTTCATTAAATGCTCATACGACTTTTGCTGTTATTATGATGGTAGATCTAAATCCACCGACAAAACAACTTTCATATGCAAATCTTCTTGTTAAGTCACATGTAAATGTTGTTCAATTTATTATTTGTTGGGTGATTGACAAGTACTCGTAATAAAACTAGCACATAATACATATAATATAATTAACCTATGGTTTAGTATCCATATATATATTGTGTCACGCTAGTCTTCAATAAGCATTTTGTTGACGTTGGGTAAGGAAAACGCAGCATTGTGTTGACTGTTTTTCTCTCTTTGCAACATCATCTTCATCATCTTCTTTTATTATTTTAAAACTCAAAATAAGACATACATAATTTACAATATAAGAGAATGGTACACACCAAAGTCCAAACTAGTTGTTGAACGTAGAATATTCTTACAAGTCCCGCAAAAGAGCTTTATAATAATCAAGTAGTGAATGTGCTATAATAATCAAGTAGCGTATGTGCTATAGATAGCCTATAGGTTAGACTTTGAGTTACGTAATAAAACTGAGGATTAATGATTAGCATAAGAGATAACATACCGATCCACTATGCATAAATATTATATTCGTAAGTTACTGGTAGTATGTGATGTGGACTTTGAGTCTTATGATTATCACTAATATTCAAAATTTAACGCTACCAATACACAAAGAAAATTCAAAAAGTAAGATAGGAAGTAAAAAGTAACATGTAATCAAGGGAAGGGATGAAGCTGATAAGAGTTAACAATCAATGTCTGGTGGCCAAATTATCAAGCAAACAACAAGATGAAGAGCACTCATCACTTAGTTTATGAATCTTAAAACAAAAACATATACATCATGGGTCCACAATCTCCCTTTCTTTACCTACTACTATATTCACCCACCAAAATATTTTTCCCCCGCCGATCGAGTTTACTATACAACATAACGTACGGGGTGGTAGTTCACTGGATTATCATATATTTGTTTTGGAATCCAGTTTAACTCAGTTGCCTAAGCTTTTATTGGTTAGTGATGGATGAATAGTAGATAAAAATAGGGAAATTAATCATTATCGAAGAAAAGAAAATTACGTGTTAACTAGCGAAATTTTGCATGTATGAATCTGATAATAATTTTCATCAAAAATAATCAGGTTGAATATCCACTCCGGCTAAAGCCAAGTTACAAAAAAAAAAAAATCCACTCAGTTTCCAAAACGCTGTGGAACGGGCCTCGATGTCGATACTCTTCGGGCCGACACTAAACGCCTCGTATTTAAAAGAAACTTCACTGTGAAATGTGAATCTCCACCAACCTCCGTGGGTCCCATGCCCCCACCCACTACTACTACTGCTACTAATCCCTCCTACGTACACCAACTCCCCTTCACGTTTTAATCTTCTATTTAATCTTTTTTCTTTTTTGTAACAATCTTCTATTTAATCTATTAATATACCTTTATATTTACGTTTTAATTAAATGATTGGACTTCACTGCTGTCAAAAGTTAAAACTAAAATTATTTGTGGCAAATCGTTAAGATATCATCTAAAAATTCGTTCTTAGAATAATCAAAGATCTATGTATAAAACTGTTATTTGGCAAAAATGTATAAAACTGTTCATACAAACTAAAATAAGTAAGAACAAATAAATAATTTCATTCTATGTATAATCCATACGTGTTCCTTTTTTTTTAACTTCTCCAATGAGAAGTAATTAGTTATGGTAAGAAAATAATCTCAGAAAAACAAATATAACTAAATAAATGTTGAAATATATTGATAAACAATTCCGAAAATGTCCACCACCAGATCTACACATTACACAGAGGCCATCTATAAATAAACTCACAGAGCCACTCTTGTTCCTCGCTCTCTCTTGTTCGTATAGCCAACCTCTTCTCCGATTCTTCCTCCGTGAGGTACGTCTCCGAGATTTTATGGCTTCCCTACGTCTCCCTTATTTAGCGTCCCTTCCCCTTTTCATTTCGTCTCCGTGTTGTTGTTATTACTTTTCGAGTGTGATTTGAATTTGAATATCGTCTTCTTCGGTTTCGCGATCTGTTCATTCGTATTGTGTGTTTATCACTGAGATCTAAACGGTGAGAGTGTTCGTCAATTACAGATCTGATTTTTTTTTGGTGTCGGTCGATCTGTAGATCTGGATCTGATTTGCGATCTATAGTCATCGTTCGAAAATGATCATTGTTCTAAGCTCGTGTGTGCTAGATCCGCTTTGAAAACACCAGAATGTTGCATGTGATTTGATCTAAAAGTTTTCGATTCTACTTTGAAGTGGACTCGTTCAATCATTAATACGACAAAGGCTGCTATATAGCTAATACTTTTCAATTTTATTTTATTTTATTTTGTTAACACGTGAACTGTAGTTGCAGCTTTCTTGGAGTATGAAACTTATTATTATTATTATATTAACAAAGGTGCGAAAGAGAGAATGTATTTTACTATTTGATATTGATCTCGATTTGGTTTGTGTTTGATGCAGTAAAAGAAAAAAAAATCAAAATGGCTTCACACATTGTTGGATATCCACGTATGGGCCCTAAGAGAGAGCTCAAGTTTGCGTTGGAATCATTCTGGGATGGCAAGAGCACTGCTGAGGATCTTCAGAAGGTGTCGGCGGATCTCAGGTCGTCCATCTGGAAGCAGATGTCTGAGGCTGGGACCAAGTACATCCCTAGCAACACTTTTGCTCACTACGACCAGGTTCTCGACACCACCGCCATGCTCGGTGCTGTTCCACCCAGATACGGTTACACCAGTGGTGAGATCGGTTTGGATGTTTACTTCTCCATGGCTAGAGGAAACGCCTCTGTTCCCGCCATGGAGATGACCAAGTGGTTTGACACCAACTAGTGAGTCTCCAACTCTCTCTTGTGTGCTTTGAGCTGACATTGTTAGTTTTGTTCGTAGTTTTGGAATAATGTAATGATGTTTCATTGGTGCAGCCATTACATCGTTCCTGAGTTGGGCCCTGACGTCAACTTCTCTTACGCATCTCACAAGGCTGTGAATGAGTACAAGGAGGCCAAGGCTGTACGTATCATTCTTCATTATGATCTATTTCCTAGGAAATTACTATATACTGGAAAATCATAGATTTTGATTAGTGGATTTAATGTTGAGCTTAGATTGAGAATTCACTCGCTTGGTGTCGGTAGCTGTTAGAAACTAGTTCGACTCTGGTTGTCTTTTGTACATTAAAAGTAGTTTCTATCTAAAGTTCTGATCCGATGAGCTTGATGTTTATGCAGCTTGGTGTTGACACCGTCCCTGTACTTGTTGGCCCAGTCTCTTACTTGTTGCTTTCTAAGGCTGCCAAGGGTGTGGAGAAGTCATTTGATCTTCTTTCTCTTCTACCCAAAATTCTCCCTGTCTACAAGTATGAGATCACTTCTTTAGTTTTCCTTCTTTACTTTGCAATCCATGTACTTGGCGTTATTAATGATCCTCTGACGTACCACTGAAATTATTTTGTTTGTTTACAGGGAAGTGATCACCGAGCTTAAGGCTGCTGGTGCCACCTGGATTCAGCTTGACGAGCCTGTCCTTGTTATGGATCTTGAGGGCCACAAACTCCAGGCCTTTACTGGGGCTTATGCTGAACTTGAGTCAACTCTTTCTGGATTGAATGTTCTCGTTGAGACCTACTTCGCTGATATCCCTGCTGAAGCATACAAGACCCTAACTTCGTTGAAGGGTGTGACTGCCTTTGGATTTGACTTGGTTCGTGGCACTAAGACCCTTGATTTGGTCAAGGCAGGGTTCCCCGAGGGAAAGTACCTCTTCGCTGGTGTTGTTGATGGAAGGAACATCTGGGCCAATGACTTTGCTGCGTCTCTCAGCACCTTGCAGGCACTTGAGGGTGTTGTTGGAAAAGGTAATAAGTGCTTCGAGAACTATCTGCCTTTTACCTGAGTCCCCGACAACACTAGGGATTACTCAGAAACAAATATTTCAAATGTTGATATGTCATCTTTCTTCGTTGATTCAGACAAGCTTGTGGTCTCAACCTCCTGCTCTCTTCTCCACACCGCCGTCGATCTTGTAAACGAGACCAAGCTTGACGACGAAATCAAGTCATGGTTGGCGTTTGCTGCCCAGAAGATCGTTGAAGTGAACGCATTGGCCAAGGCTTTGGCTGGTCAGAAGGACGAGGTAGTAATTCTGTCCACCTACTTTATTAAATCCTTGAACAATATGCAATGTAAATGATTTGCTAAACACTGGAACGGTAATATTGTATTCCCTTTCAGGCCCTTTTCTCCGCCAACGCTGCTGCTTTGGCTTCAAGGAGGTCTTCCCCAAGAGTCACCAACGAGGGTGTTCAGAAGGCTGTAAGTTTGACGTCAAACCTCAGCCATACACACAGTCAATGATTTCTCCTTGGCATCTATTAATCGATGTGGTTTCTGATTTGTTATCTCAGGCTGCTGCTTTGAAGGGCTCAGACCACCGTCGTGCAACTAATGTGAGCGCTAGGTTAGATGCTCAGCAGAAGAAGCTTAACCTCCCAATCCTGCCAACCACCACCATTGGATCCTTCCCCCAGACCGTAGAGCTCAGGAGAGTTCGCAGAGAATACAAGGCTAAGAAGTTAGTCTCCAAAAATTAATTCCTTGTATCTACTTAAACAGTACGATAGTAACGGTTTCAACCATCTTTCTTTAATAGGGTTTCCGAGGAGGACTATGTTAAGGCCATGAAGGAAGAGATCAAGAAAGTTGTTGACCTCCAAGAGGAGCTTGACATCGATGTTCTCGTCCACGGAGAGCCAGAGGTGAGCTTTTTCTGTATGATTTTATATGTTGTCGCTTGAAGCCACGAAGTAGAGTAGTGATTGTTAATCTTACTGACGAGACACTTTTCAACAATTTTGTAGAGAAACGACATGGTTGAGTACTTTGGGGAGCAGTTGTCTGGTTTCGCCTTCACCGCAAACGGATGGGTGCAATCTTATGGATCTCGCTGTGTGAAGCCACCAGTTATCTACGGTGATGTGAGCCGTCCAAAGGCAATGACCGTCTTCTGGTCCGCAATGGCTCAGAGCATGACCTCTCGCCCAATGAAGGGAATGCTTACTGGTCCTGTCACCATTCTTAACTGGTCCTTTGTCAGAAACGACCAGCCCAGGTAAATAAAAAAGATATTAGTCTGAAACAAACAGCTTACAACAAAAGGAACAAAATGACTAAAACGTATATTTTTGGAAACTTTGTAGGCACGAAACCTGTTACCAAATTGCTTTGGCCATCAAGGACGAAGTGGAGGATCTTGAGAAAGGTGGAATTAATGTGATTCAGATTGATGAGGCTGCACTAAGAGAAGGACTACCACTCAGGAAATCCGAGCATGCTTTCTACTTGGACTGGGCTGTTCACTCCTTCAGAATCACCAACTGTGGCGTCCAAGACACCACCCAGGTTTGCTTCCTTTAATCATACATCGCCCGGATCTACAGGAGTGAATTTTTTTTTTCCTTTTTTTCTTATGGTGGTGTTATTGTGCAGATCCACACTCACATGTGCTACTCCCACTTCAATGACATCATACACTCCATCATCGACATGGATGCTGATGTCATCACCATCGAGAACTCCCGATCTGATGAGAAGCTTCTCTCTGTGTTCCGTGAGGGAGTGAAGTACGGTGCTGGAATTGGTCCAGGTGTCTACGACATCCACTCTCCAAGAATACCATCCTCTGAGGAAATCGCGGACAGAGTGAACAAGATGCTTGCTGTTCTAGAGCAGAACATCCTTTGGGTGAACCCTGACTGTGGTCTCAAGACCCGTAAGTACACAGAGGTCAAGCCTGCGTTGAAGAACATGGTTGATGCGGCCAAGCTCATCCGCTCCCAGCTCGCCAGCGCCAAGTGAAGAAAAAGCTTGAAATGAGATGAAGATGATTTGAAGAAGGGAAACGAGTTATTTTCTCTATAAATGGTTGTGTTTTGTTTGCTTTACTTGCTTTTTTATTAAAATATATTTAGTCGGAAGTTAGATTTGATGCATATTGTTTCCCTCTTCCTGAGAGAATGATATGGCATCTTTTGAATTTGCTGCACTGTTTGTCTTTTGAAAGGAAATAAAGATTTGATTCTTGTTTGCTCAAAAAAAAAAAGATTTGAATCTTCTCTATACCAATATACCTTCATGAGTCTATGAACGTGGTTATTCTTGCGTTTCATTTCTTCAATAAGGTGGCTGAGAAAGCTTCCACGGACATATACTTACCACAGAAACTTGGGAAGACGTCGTATCTGTATTGACGTGTCGATGATGATGAAGAAGAGGGCAGCTGCGATGAGTGGCCATCTCTAATTGACTCTCCAAAGACTGACTTGAGAAATCCTTCGAACATCTTCCATTCTTGTAATTTTGATGACAAATAATATTTTTCGAAGAAGATTCAGACTTTGGTTTTGGCCCTATGCAAATGGGTTATACTTATACGTAGTAGTAACTCATAATAAGCGCATTTACGTTAGTTGATATTCGACGTGCTTTACACGTTCACAAAACTTTAGTTTATGTATATTTATTTATACAAGGCAAAGAAGTTAACATGATATTGCACGTTCAAGAGCCAAGAGGGATCTCACGTCATAAATAAAGCATTTGTTTTGAGAAAAGATAAGAACGCAAGAGAATTTAGTCAAGCTCTCACTTCTATTATACAGAATTTATAGCAAAAAAAAAAACTTTCACTTCTTCAGATTCCTGTTTAGCCTGTCAGTCTTTCATCAGAAGCAGTACTTGATCTCTGCTGGCTTGGTTTTGTGATGTGGATAATTTAATTCGAAGGTTGCTTAAGCTACAAGAAACATTGATACGAAGGACGAAAACAGAGCATTTAAGAGGAAAACAGAGAATGGAAATGGAAGAGTCCAAGCCAGATAGTAAGCGGTCCACTACGACGCGTATAGTCTAGACTCTGGTCTCAGAAGCCTTCTCACTGAAAAGAGCAGAGCTTCTTTATCCATGTTATTATTCTTCTTCCTCGAGCCGTTACAGTTCTTTTTGGTGTTTCTTTTCCTGCATTTCTCAAAGACTCTGCATTCAAAAGTCTCTTTGCTTCATTTGTTCTCCTACATGTATGGTTTGAGGGAAAAAAAGAACTTAAATATTCATTTCAAATGCAATAATCTAATAAATCAAAACAGCAGCAAAAACTCTATACCTGGAATAAAGCACGGGGCGAAGTTCACAGCCAGATAAATCAACTTGTTCAAGATGTTTCAGCTTGTAGATGCTTGGCGATATACATTTCAGCTTGTTACAATTATTCACACACATTATAAGAAGCTGAGATGCGTTCTCAATCCACCAAGGGATCTCTTCTAATCCTGTACTGCTCAAATCCAATACCTCTACACTTGCTGGGAGCTTTGGGAATGTCTTTAGTTTCTTACATCCTGACATTTCCAACGAAATAAGATGAGGCCAGAGACTAATCGACAAAGGCACTTCCTCTATCGCCGTTTCTCCAACAGACAGGAACTTTACTTGACTTGAGATCTCTGGAAACATCCTCAACTTCGAGCATCCTTTCATGTTAAGGACACTAAGAGATTCCAAGTTCATGTTTGTCGGAAGAGCGTTTAGTCTTACGCAAGAAGACATGTCCAACACTTTGAGTTTATTAAGGTTTTCAAGAGAAGACGAAACACTGGCCAAACCTTTGCAGAATCTAAGATACAGATTCTCAAGATTTGTTGCTTTTGAGAGATTAGGAATGTCTTTAATCTTTGTAGACGCACTCAAATCCATTACCTTGAGACTTGTTAACGGCTGGAAAAACCATACACACACACAAACAAAGCCATGATTGAGCAAAACAATGTTAATAAAGACATAATATTCAAGAAACATATAAACTTATTAAGTCTTACCTGGATACCTTCCCAAAGCTTCTCGAGCTTGCTATCTCGCATGCTAAGTTCCACGAGGAACTCAGGACGAAACCTTGAAGGCATACATTTTATTGGATACGAGTCCCAATGTAGTAACCTAAGTTTATGTGGTAGACAATATAAGCCGCGAGGTAAACACAAGTTGGATGATTCATCTTGAAAATTCTTGTACAGCCTCAAGAATTGAAGATTATGCATTCTATCAATGCTCTTTCACTTACATACACATCATCATTGATTTTAGACATATCTAGTGATATGCCTAATACAGTTTCTGTACCCTGAAAAATAGACAAAAAATAAATAAATAAAAGAACATAGCTAGTTAATATATTGCTATATGATAAATCTTTGATGAGTAAAGCCATGGACACTTACAGTTGGATCTACAAGAACATCTGAGATCTCCTTAGCATCGACCAGGAACTTACGTTTTCCAGGCTCATCGATGCATTGTCCTCTAATGATTTCTTTGCCCATTTGTTGTAGCAAACAATGCATCACTATATTCCCATCATCACAGATATGTAGAAGAGATCTATCAACAAGGACTTTAAGTCCAAACTCTACATCCAGTGCACTCTTAGCAAGAAACTGCATCACACGCTCTACCTTCTCGCCATTGAACAAGCACGCGACATGAAGAAATATAGACCTATCTTTCTCATCCAAACTATCATAGCAGACTCCAAGTACTTTCTCAATTTTCCCATTTAGACTTGTTCTTAACCTCGGTAGCGCTTTAGTCCACTCCTCCTTGCTCATCCCTCGCAAAGATGCATCTAAAACGCTGAGACTCAGAGGAAGATTTCCAGAAAGTTGATAAACTTCAATGGCTAGATCATAGAACCCTTCTGGTGCCGAGTTTTGCCCAAAAGCATATCGACAGAACATCTTGAAGGCTTCATGCTTAGATGGAAAACCCACTTCATAGACATGACTAATCCCATGAGCTTTCAGAAGCTGTTTATCTTCGGTAGTCACAATAATCCTGGTTCCATTACCAAACCATTGAGCTTGATCCGCCAATGCATGTAGTTGTTGTAATTCATCTACATCATCAAGAACAATGAGAGATTTTTGATTCTTAAGCCTTTCTTGCGCTACACCTAAATGGCTTATCTTTATATCTCTCTGGTTGAAAATTTCAGAGAGAAATCTTTCTTGTAAATGCAACTTCAAGCTATAACCATCAAGCTCGTTTCTCCTGCAACTTCCTTTAATATTCTCCATGAAAATATTTAACTGAAAGTTATCATCATCATCAGAATCAGAAAGCTGACTGTACAAAGCTCTGGCGATGGTGGTCTTACCGATTCCAAGAGGGCCCCAAATCCCTACCATCCTCACTTCATTAGACTCTAAACATAACATAGAACACAACTTCGCCACATGAGCTTCTAATCCAACTAAACCGTCGAAATCCTTTGAAGGTGTGCAACGATTCAGCTCTTCAGAAACATCAGCAACAATCTTCTCTATCATTTCCGCATCATTGTCCCTAACAATAATTTAGAAAAAAAAATAGACACGATTTAATTAACTCAAAACATATCATTATAGTTTCTTAATTATCAATGCAACTAACCATTTTAGTGAACACTCGCCGGCTATACTACCAACATTGGTTAAAGCTTGTCTCCATCTCTGCGTCTCCTCCACTGTTCTTCCGAGACAAGTTTTCTCAAAGGCCTTACCAAACTCTCCTTTCTGTTTTCTTACATCTGATGGATCCACTTCATAGAAAATCGGCATCAATGTTTGTCCCGCAACTTCTCTGCACTCCATGATCTCTAGCAGCTCGTTTAAGCACCAGCTAGAACCAGCGTAGTTCCTGGAGAGAACGACTATGGAAATTCTTGACTCCCATATAGCTTGTTTAAGCTCAGGCCATATTGACCTACTTCTCTTGATTCCATCATCTTTAAATGCATCGTTTCCTTTACGTTTCAGCTCCTTGTGAAAATGGCTAAGAAAGTTTTTACGTACGTCTTTCCCGCGGAAGCTGGAGAACACATGGTATCTCCAACGGTGTGGTGGTAAAGAAGATGTAGAAGAGGAAGAGGAAGAGGAAGAAGAAGCCATGAAAGTATTTTTTTCCCCTTTTTCTTCTAAAAGGATGACATTTATAGAGTACTCTCTTCAAGTTACGTTAGGCCATATTTTTTTCTATCGGTCGAAATTTTTTAGATCAATTCTACTAAACGTCATTGACCGAAATAAAAACTACGGAGTCCAACAATATTTGCCTGTTTAAGCTATTGCGACTTTTTCAAAGATGCCCATTTTCGAGTGTTTTTAATATTTGTATTCACAATTTCATGATTTCATCGTCCACCAGGCCTCGTGCCGCGTGGGGAAGTGTTGCTTCGACTCTTTCTTCTCATGTACCGTTGCCATTTTCAACTCTCTTGGGGAAGAGATCAAACTCCAAATTTTGTATAGGGATCTTATATTAATAAAAATAAAAGGATGACTATTCTGCTAGGTTTGCTTCGAATCAGAGATGAAACCTTTCGAAATGTAGAAACGTAGAAACGTTAGAAACATCTATATATATATATATATATATATATATATATATATAATCAATTAATCACATCTATCTATATATATATATATTATATCGTTTACATGAATACATGATTGATCAATATGTGAGTTTAATTATTTTTTTGTCTATTTAATTTATTTAATATAGATAAAAGAGTATTATTTTTCCTTGTGTAGACTATTAACTTTTTATCAAAGAATAGAAAATAAAGGATGTTGTCCTACGATAAAACTTGTCAAAACAACAAATATATAATTATTTTAAAATAAAAATGTAAAGTGTATTTTAAAATCAGAGTCACAAGTTTCTAAAATAAAATCGCAAATTTTCATCGTGTTTCTCAAATTTTTTTATTTTTAACACTGGAAAATTATGCTATTACAATTATAAAAAATATTACAGACGATTCTAAAACCGATAATTCTACCTGCCGTATGAGTATTTATGTCTGACTGCATCACCTGAGTTGTCCTATGAAATCTACGCTTGACGGTATTTCTTACGCCATGGTGCAAATAATCTTTTTATAAAACGTGTTTAGAATGGGTTTCCATGTATTTTCAAAAGATTTTAATTTTGGAACGTTTGTAAACAGAAAATGGATCATCGGTTAAGTATCCATGCTATCTAGCTATATCCTAGACATGAAAAGTGTAAGACAAAAACACAGATTTGGTAGTAATTTTTAAAAAATATTCTTGTCAATCAGTGAGTAAAACATATATTATTCCATAGCCTAAAGACTCTTTATATACAAGTTTAAACCATCATAAATAGATTATCATAAGATAAATGGAAAACTAACAAATCCTAGTCTAACTAGGAAAAGGATAAATACAAATATGGAAAAATACAAAGTAAATAACTAAAAGGAAAACATAGTATAAGCCGTCTCTCTCTCTTCTTGGGCGCCTAGTTATGGGTCGTCCACCATATGATTTATAACACTCCTCCTTGGACGCCATAACTGTTCAGGGTTTGTAGTATGTTTAATGTTGCTTCATTAAAACCTTACCATGAAAACCCAGTGGGACAAAACCATGGTGAAGGAAAAAGAGTACAACACACACTACTCCCCCTGATAAATGCATCACTGAAGGTCTTTCAGTCGACGCATCCCAAGCTGATGTATGAGCTTCTTCAACGTCGCAGTTGGTAAGGCCTTAGTGAACAGGTCGGCTAAATTGTCACTGGATCGGACCTGCATCACTTGGACTACATCGGCCTTCTGCATCTCGTGCGTAGAAAAGAATTTGGGCAGGATGTGTTTCGTCTTGTCCCCTTTGATGTATCCATCTTTGAGCTGAGCAATACATGCTGCATTATCCTCATACATCACGGATGGACCCTTGTCTTCGGACATCCCACAATCTGATCGTATATATTGGGTCATCGACCTCAACCAGACACACTCGCGACTGGCCTCATGTATAGCCAATATTTCTGAATGATTTGAGGATGTGGCCACAAGTGTCTGCTTCATTGAACGCCATGATATGGCCGTTCCACCATGTGTAAACACATAGCCTGTCTGAGATCTAGAATTGTGCGGATCCGTAAGATATCCAGCATCAGCAAATCCAACTAAACCATCTTTGTTTTCTTGGTATAAAACATACCCAAATCTTTCATTCCTTGTAGGTAACAAAGAACATGTTTTATCCCGTCCCAGTGCCTCTTGGTCGGACATGAGCTAAACCTAGACAGTAGGTTCACGGCAAAGCATATATCAGGCCGTTTGTGAGTTGCTAAATACATCAATGCTCCTATGGCACTGAGATATGACACTTCGGGACCAAGGACATCCTCATCGTCCTCCTTGGGACGAAATGGATCCGTGTCCAAGTTCAGAGATCTCACGACCATAGGACTGGACAAAGGGTGAGACTTGGACATATTAAATCTCTTGAGTACTTTTTCTGAATATGCCACTTGATGCACATAGATTCCATCATTTATATACTCAAGTTGTAATCCCAAACAGAATCTTGTCTTTCCAAGATCTTTCATTTCGAATTCTTTCTTAAGATATTCGACTGTTTCTGAAATCTCTCCAGAGGTTCCAATGATATTTAAATCATCAACATACACTGCTATAATCACAAAGCCGTTATTTTCGAATTTTTTTGTGAAAACACATGGACTGATTGGATCATTTTTGTATCCTTCTTTTACTAGGTACTCACTTAATCTGTTGTACCACATCCAGCCTCAGTCCATAAAGTGATTTATTCAACTTTATGCAGTGTTGTTCACGAGAGCTCTCTTTATTTTTCAATTCAATACCCTCTGGGATTTTCATATAGATTTCATTATCCACTGGGCCATATAGATATGCTGTAACGACATCCATCAATCTCATATCTAGATTTTCTCTTATGGCCAATCTTATTAGGAATCTAAAAGTGGTTGCATCCACCACAGGGGAATATGTTTCCTCATAATCGATTTCTGGTCTTTGTGAGAATCCTTGTGCAACAAGTCGGGCCTTATACCTCACGACTTCATCATTTTCATTTCTCTTTCTCACAAAGACCCATTTGTATCCCACTGGTTTTGTATCATTTGGTGTTTGGATTATTGGACCGAAAACACCTCTCTTCTTTAAAGAGTTTAACTCCATGTTTATGGCTTCTTTCCACTTAAGCCAATCTTTTCTTTGCATGCATTCATATATAGACGTGGGTTCTTGATCCTCATTTTCCATTAGTTCGAGTGCTACCTCATAAGAAAATATATTTGTGATGTCGACATCTTTTCTATTCTATTATTTTCCAGACAAGACATAATTTATTGAGATCTCATTATTGTCCGGACCATCAGTACCATGAACCCCGGCGTCCCGAGGATCACTGCTTGGTACATCCGGACCAATTTCCATTTCTATGGACTTAGGTGCGGCCACATCTCTAGTAAGATCGGCCACGTCCTTGTCTGGGATTCCAACCTCAGATATATCATCTTTCTTTGTTTTTCGAGGTTTCTTATCTATGGAACCAATTGGTCTACCACGTTTCAAACGTGTTTTGGAATCTGTAGCAACTTGATTGTGTCCCTCTTGAACATCAATCCGAACTGGTGCATTAATAGATGGTACATGTGACTTAGTCACTCTTTTCGGGTCAGCAAATGAATCTGGCAATTGATTAGCTAGATTTTGCAAATGTATTATTTTCTGGACCTCAAGATCACACACTTGAGTCCGAGGATCTTGCCAATTTATGGATGTCTGATTTCATGATATTTCTTTTACCAGCTTATTATCTCCCCCTAATGCTGGAAGTTCGGATTCATTAAAATGACAATCCACATACCTGGCTTTAAATAAATCACCCGTAGTTGGCTCAAGGTATTTTATAATTGTGGGGGAATCAAATCCGACATATATCATCCATCTTTGTGGTCCCATCTTTGTTCTCTGTGGTGGAGCAATAGGAACATAAACCGCACAGCCAAAGGTTTTTAGATGGGAGACGTCTGGCTCATGACCCGTAAGTAATTGGGATGGGGAATATTTGTGTTCACTAGATGGCCTGATGCGTATAAGCTCGGCCGCATGAAGGACCGCATGTCCCCATGCTGAAACCGGCAGCCTCGACCTCATGAGTAATGGTCGGGCTATAAGTTGTATTCATTTTATAAATGATTCAGCTAAGCCATGTGTGTATGTACATGTGCTACAGAGTGTTCTACTGTTACCCCCATGGACATACAATAATCATTAAACGCCTGAGAAGTGAATTCATTAGCATTATCAAGACGTATAGTCTTTAAAGGAAAATCTGGAAAATGAGCTCGTAATCTTATTATCTGAGCTAGCAATCCTGGAAATGCCAAGTTGCGGGTCGATAGGAGACAGACATGCGACCATCTGGTCGATGCATCAATAAGGACGATAAAATATCTGAATGTCCCACAATGTGGGTGTATGGGTCCACAAATGCCTCCTTGTATTCTTTCCAGAAAATGAATAGTTTCCTTTGTCATCTTAATAGGTGTTGGCTTTACTTTGAGTTTTCCTTGTGAACAAGCAGTACACATTAAGTGTTTAGGGATAACTCTTTTTTCTTTTAGTGAATGGCCGCTGGTATTATCAATCAATTTATGCATCATAGTTGACCCGGGATGACCCAGCCGGTCATGCCATAAAGTGAAATTTTTGATGGCTGTCTTGTTAAATGTGGTATTGGCCTCAATCATACTGACTTTAGCATGATAAATACCAGTAGATATTGCGGGTATTGATTCTAAGATCTTCTTTTGGCCATGTGCAATTTCAATAATCTGAAGGAATTCTTTATTTCCTTCGCCCTTAGTCTCAATATGATATCCATTCATTTGAATGTCTTTGAAGCTTAATAAACTTCTTTTAGAGCTGGAAGAATACAAAGCATCCGAAATTTCGAGATATGTTCCCATAAGCAACAAAATGTTGGCCTGGTCGTGACCCTCTATGAGACTAGCTATACCCGCAATGGTGGAAATGTTGGCGTTTTTAAGGGTTAGATTAATGAAGTATCTTTTGTCTCTTAAGATCGTGTGGCTTGACCCACTATCCACCACGAATACATCCTCTTTCATTTCTAATAAAAATGTAGGATGATACTTAGAGACTTCATTTTATATAATTTATAAGATATTTTATTATTCTTATTTTAATAAAAGTAATTCTTATAAGATAATAAAAATTCATTCCATAAATAAATTCCAAGAAATGACAATATAAAATAAAAAACACCAAATCATAGTATCAAAGCAAATAAAACAATACAAATGTCGAAATCAGTCTGTTAGAACATCTGAAGTTTCATAATCCATAAGATCATCTTTTTCATGATCAAAATCGTTCTCATCATCTCGGATCACCATGCGAGCTTCAGGAATCTTCCCTTTCATACTTTCTATGTATAGCTCAACCAGATGCTTGAGAGTCCTACAAGTCATTGCCCAATGGTTGCTCATTCCACATATATGGCATACATATTTGGTCGAGTTGTTTGAATGCTGCGGTTTGAATGAAGACCCGCGGCCTCGACCATGACCTCGTCCAAACGAGCGTCCCTGGTTCTGGTCTCGACCAGATTGATTACCTCATCCACGGCCAGAATTATTTCGACCATGGCCACGTCCCTTAAATCTCCCACGCCCACGGCAATGAGACTGAACGTGATTAGCCTCTTTATCAGCCTCAGTGGCCGCATGGGCTTCAGGTAATGGTGTGGATCCTGGAGGTCTCATCTCACTATTCATCATCAGTAACTCATTGTTTTGCTCATCAAGTAATAAGCATGAAATCAGACTTGCATATGTCTTGAATTCTTTTGCACGGTACTGTTGCTGAAGCAACACATTGCTTGTGTGGAAGGTGGAAAATGTTCTTCTCAAGCATTTCCTCTTCTGTGATATCCTCACCACACAGTTTAAGTTTAAAAACGATCTTAAACATTGCTGAGTTGTATTGATCCACAGACTTAAAGTCTTGGATCCTGAGGTTTTTCCATTTGTGTCTAGCCTTTGGTAACATGATCGTCTTTTGATGATCGTATCTCTGTTTCAATGTATTTCAAAGGTTTAGAGGATTCTCAATGGTTAAGTACTGATTCTTGAGACTCTCAATCAGATGATGGCGAATAATTAATATTGCACTATAACGATCTTTTTCGTTAGCACTGTTATTCTCGGTAATACAATCACCGAGACCCTTGGATTTTAGAATGATCTTTGTATCAAGAGCCCATTATAAGTAATTGTCTCCAGAGACATTTAGGACAGCATAATCCAAGTTATTGATTTTCGACATCTGAAATCAAATATATATATACTTTTAGAAATTTTATATCTTTATATCAATACTTTATGACACACACATCTGAAAAAAAAATTCTAACAAGTATTATATGATGTAAACAATATGATCAAGGTTATAATGCAATAGGTCATACAACCATTAGGTCACACGACCATACTGGATGGTGCAAGCCACACGGCTACAATGAACATCAATCCTAACAATTGTTTCTATTGATCAAACATGAATGCAATATAAGAAAATGTCGATCGATGACTATATAGGAGTATCGATCGATACACCTTTTGCTCCGTCGATTGATTATTCTATAGGAATATCTTCTTCTTTTTAATCATCCTAGCAAAACCGTTTCTAGGTGATAATTCAACCAAGTTCGGATTTGAATATTTAAAACAATCATGATCAGGTTCAGATTAATGCAAAACAATTAATCTAGCAACAATCCTAATCAGATTCGGATTTAACAAATCAAGCAATCAAGCAATCAATCAAACAATTTAATTTTTAGGGTTTCATGCATGGTATGCAGATTGCATCCATGCGGTTTTAGGGTTTGATGTTTTAGGGATTTAGATTGATCAATAGATGAAGGGAATTAAGCACACGATGTGATCATTAGATCATTGGTTTTGAGATTCAAAACCATTATGGTTTCGATTTTAATTGTTAAAACAATCTCAATATGGAATAAGGAATATAGTATTTGCTTCTAGCAACCTAACAACCGTTTGATCTATCAACCTAAACAGAGATTCAATCTAACCAAAACCTAGTTCCATAATTTAGGGTTTCTATTATCCTAGATTAGGGGTTCTTCAAATTTCCAATGGTCTTAAACCTTTAACAATCAACCAAATTCGATGATGGGTGTTTTTAGGGTTTCAGTTTTTTTTTTAATTACCTTTAGATTTGAAGGGTTGAAACCGGACCACCAAAGAGAAGGAGATCACGAGCTGGTACTGGCCGCAAGAACGGAAGCTCCTTGGTCGGATTGGAACTGCTCGGATGGATGCAAGTCGGATGGATCTCGATCTAGGGTTTATGGGATGATCTCGAACCAGAAAAGAAAATTAGGTTTAGGGTTTATGAGAAAGTAGTTGGCGGCTTGATTAGGGTTTAGAGGTGGTCGATTTTTAGCTAGGATTTTTAAAGATTAACTCGTGCTGATAACGTGTTGTGAATCAGTGAGTAAAACATATATTATTCAATAGCCTAAAGGCTCCTTATATACAAGTTTAGACCGTCATAAATAGACCGTTATAAGATAAATAGAAAACTAACAATTCCTAGTCTAACTAGGAAAAAGATAAATACAAATATTGAAAAGTACAAAATAAATAACTAAAAGGAAAACATAGTATGGACTGTCTTTATCTCCTCTTGGGCGCCTGGTTATGGCCCGTCCACCATATGATTTATAACCAGTGTTTTGAAAACCGGACCGGACCGGCCGGTCAAACCGGTTCGACCGTGACTCGCTGAAGAAGCCGAGTCCGGTTTAAAACCCAGATTTGTAAAAAACTGGTAAAACCAGTGACCCGGATCAATTTAAAAATCCAGTTCTTAAAAATTAACATATAATTAAGTGTTTTCAATTATTACTATCTAAAATTTAATATTTTATAATTAGTATTCAACTATCACTATTTAATTGATTTTTTATTTTCTTAAAAAACAATGTGAACAATATATTTTTGACTTTCATATACTATCTTTATTTTACCATATTCATAAAATTTGAGATTTAGTTGTAAAAATAAATAAATATGATAATTTTAATTGTAAATCATATGATTTTATCAATTTTAGTTTACATAGTATTCACTATTCAGTTTTATTTTACTATATATACAGTTAGATTTATGTTTATTTTTTATAATTAGTTCATTATAGAAAACAATACATAATGTATTATATGTAGATGTAAAATTCCCATAATATAAATATATAATTATATATATATAAGTTTCATAAATAGAAAACCCGGTTCGACCGGTTGAACTGGTCAAACCGGTCCAACCAGTCAACCAGTAGCTACACCGAGTCGGTATCTTGTCCGGTTTTCAAAACATTGTTTATAACAAATATATATATATACTAGTGGTTTGCCGGCGCTACGCGCCGGGTTCGTATGTGTTTTCTAAAATGAATTTTTAAACTATTTTATAGCCATAGTGTAGAGATTATGTTGAAAAAATGATGTTAAAAATATGTTGTAAGAGAATGATATTTTTCTGATTAAAAAACCAAGTGGTTATCATTGACTGAATTAAATAAAAGTAGAGTAAAAAACTAATAGACTAACAAAGTTAATTTAGTTGAATGTAAATGTAAATTATGGTTGTGTTTGTTTTTGTGATTATCTTGTTTATAGAAAGATAATAAATTGTTTAATCCTTTTTAAGCAGTAACAATTCTCACATGCTTTCTTTATATCAAAGATGTTAGAAAATGAAGGAAAACATTTATATATTTGTTTTATAATTAATACGAATATCGAGGACATATGTAAATGAAACTGTAAATTGGAACTTAAGAAAACCCCTTATAAATTGTAATTAAGCTGAATCATAGATGAATTTCTCTACATATGGGACATATCATGTTTGTATGAAGCCATTGATCAGTGCAGTGGAAATGAAAAGTATACAGTAATCGCAAATAAGAAAGTATAGATAGGTTCCATTGTTTTAATTTTCGAAGCACATCGTGCATGTATCTTTTTCTTCTTTTGTAGTTGGAGGCCTGTTAGTTCCCTCAAAGCCTATGATGATATGGTCGACGTCAAGTCTTGCAGACCCGAGCATTTTGGTTCTAGTTTGTGATGATAAGAGCGACTCGAAGATCATCAATTATGTTATTGTCTTTGGCTGTGAAATAGAGAAAACAAAAACTATGATTCTAAGTTAGACATTAATATATTTTTTTGAAATAAGACGTTTATATATACAGTTGATTGTTTAAAATTTTAACTGTATTGTTGTTTTTAATAATTTGTTTAATGTATAATAATAATTTTTTTAATCAATTAATTAATAATTACTTTCAAAAATATTTAATAATTTTTGCATCCAGCCAATTTTTTTTTTCTAGATCCGCCACTCCGCTACTCCTCTAGAGGTGGCAGAAGTGAAGAATGGATTAAGATTGACATTTTTGTTACTTCTTCTGACCTTTGGGATTGCTCCCTAGTAGCAGTTGTAACAGTTTGGACAGTTAACGGTCCATTTGTTAATCTAAGAAAATGATGAGTCTGTTTTGTGGGAAATATTCTGTTTTACGTTTCTTTAGCAAAAACATTATCTTTCTCATAATCTGTCACCTCAGATAGTGAGGGTCTCCTATTTTCTGGCAAGTCTTTTAGTCTCTGTGCAGATGGCAGTATCGTTGTAGTTTTGTTTCTGTTCAGATTGATTTAATTGAGTGATTCATTATACAGATAAAACAACGTCAAGTTCATTTAGCTAATATTTTCCATGAATAGAGTGTTTGACTTTTCCTAAAATAAAGTTTTCATAAATAGTATGTGTGGTAGATGATAATTATTTTCAAAATTTTCAAATGCAAGCTTGCCACAAAATAAATAAACACCACGAAAACCATCACATGGATTAGAATGAGTAGCAGTCGCACTTATTCAGAGTTAAAGCCAGCAATGCAACATACTTGTGACTTGTGACAGTGTAGTGTAGTCTAACACATAACTCCAGAGTGTTGTCGTTTATGCTTTACGTATCTTCTTGCCGGAACGACCAGCTTCCTCAGCATTTTCATCATCTCCAGTGTTCCTGACATATAGAGGGGTCTCATCTGCACCAGATGCTACCATCAGTGGTCGCTGTTTCACCCTACTACTCACGACTGTACGTACAATCCAGCATGTATTTTTTTTTTAAAAGTAGCCTGTTCATGTCATATTGTTTTATTTTTTTATCAAAGTAGCCTATCTATGATCGTGTTATGACGCTATTTCTTTCTGTTTGGACTCAAGTGGTGGGCTGCCTACTTATTTCAGGTTTGCGTTTAGGGTTTGTCATTGTTTAAGATTCCACCTGATATATAGCTTTATTATAATGGAAAATGTATATAGGGGTCCATGATTCATAATTTAAGCTGCAAGTAAGGTTTTAAATCATAGTTTATATAGCTGACATATCTATTAAAAATATTGGAAGAATACGAATAGGGAGATCAGTGACAGTAACATTTGATTGACAAAACTAAGAAGTTGAGGACTGAGATGATCATGAATTGGCTACACAACAACATCGAGAAGATTTTAGCAAAAAAAAAAAAACAACATTGAGAAGAAGAATTCAACTCTCGAGGATAATCTCCACTGGAGAAATGTGCTTTGTGCTTCTCCTAATTCCCGTCCTTATATGAGAAACCATGAAAGAAGTCGGATAAGATATGAATCGAAACATGCAATAGCTCGAGCAGCCATTTTCTCACATATAACTTGGACTCAAGTGGCTTTCTCCATTAACTTCTCTTCCAAACATCACAGTTTCACTATATCTCCCATACTTTTTACAGCCAACAGTGCCTAACTCTTCATCTTTTACAGAGTAATGCAAGTAAAAATGGTCCATCGTGTGGAGAACATGTTAAGGTTGTTGACTATTGTTTGCAATTTCTCATGGTTCTGACGATTTAAAAAGAAGCAACCAAGGATGTTATGATTGTTACCATTGATACTTCCCTGCCTGGAAATTGGTAAGCTTCGTTATTTCAGTGTCAAAAGCCACAAAATCTGCAGTCCTATGCATCGGAGACATTCAACTGAACACGGTACCTGCCACACATAGACAACCACAAACTGTTACTGCGAGACCACTAAAGGTGACATATTTTAAAGTCTGAACGATGAGTAATACAGAATGAAATGTAGTACCAAACAACTCCCACTGCCTTTTTTCATCATGAAAGGCAGTGCATGTGAATGATGAGAATCCACATTCCTGCCTGCGTGTGCACTTAAAGCATGAATGTAGCACCATCCATTAGTTGTGTCAATGCCACCAACCACCCCTGTGCACAAAAACTCTGCTAGATATGGATTATACTTTAATTAGTAAAAACATAAATTGTAAAACCACACAAAGCTCGGAAAATCAAAACGTGAATTTTAACAGGAACACACGGATGCGGTCAATCAAGTTATAGAAGCATGACCATGGTAATGTGTTAACCTGCGGTGGCAGTCAGTACGTAGGCATTAAGTTCAGCAATGGTTATAGATTCTATCTTCTTGATTCACCCATATCTTGCAGGTTTGGAGGAAGAACTTTCTTCACCTTTACGGACACTAAACTTTCAACAGTTTATTTACAGAAATGGTTCATGTTTAAGTGCATATACATTAAAGCTAAATCTTATTGTTACGGGATTAGTTTGCTTCGTGCTACATCAAATGCACTCATCTCATCAGAATATACCGAACCTTCTTTGAGAGGGGTAAGACGTACGGTGTACATTGATAAAGAATTGTATTGTCGTAGCCTGAGAAGCATCATAATGAAACAGTTCAAATAACTATTTTAAAACATGAAATACGGAGAAAACAAAATTAAATAAGGATCTAGCAAACCTGCGCATCAATAAGCAGCATATCAACTCCCAGTAGCTCACTGCCTTTCTTCACATTTTGGGCTTCCCAAAAGCAAAGTAGTATAGCTTGAACAGTATATCTGCAGCCGACGGCCTTCAAGTCGGAGAAATGCACTTGAGGAATTGCCATGGATGAAGCAATTGTATGATGATGAACATGACTGCTGAATTTGAAAAGGTACAGGCAAATCTTCGACCTCTCTCCATTTGGTTGGTATTTATAGAAGCTAATGGCAATGGGATTAAAGAAACTTTGATGAAGAGCAGGTAATGGGGCGAGTGGCCGAAATTGATTCATTGACATGATTTGCGAAAAGTAACGTCGGCTGCGAAGGTGAAAGGGAATCGTTAATAGCAACGATTTGCTCTCCTCTGGTGTTGATCATAGGGCTGTGAGATAAACAATGTGAAATGGGCCATAACTAAAGGGGCCCAGTACAAATAATCGACGAAACAAAAACAAAGCAAGTTATTTGGACGAAGTTGTACATATACCGGACGCGCGCGACGAACCAAAACGCGTGACATACACGGACAACACAGCGACCTGACACGTGGCGAGAAAGCCCCCTACTCTAAAGATCGACGTGGACGCAGGAAATAGCAGATATTTCAAGTTTATTATTATAGATAGATAGATAGATATTAGCGCTTGATTCAAGTAACCTGTTAGCCGAGAGCTTTGCTAAATATAGCACAGGGCCCATGGAGGTCTTGACCCGGGCCTGTTGGTGATGCATGAAAGTGCATAACCTCTGTTTTTAAACTCTGTTCCTCTCTCTCTAGTGCTCTGTTTTATGGTCTATTAGATGCCAATTTCTTTTCGCTTAAGTACGCTTCAACTTTTGATTTCCAAGATCTCTTGATACTGAGACAAATTGTCATTAAATCCTTGGTGATTAAAGTTCATAGACTGTATCAGAAGAACTTTCTAAGACTGGATGTAGATAGCTTTTCTATAGAAGTCATACAAGGCTTCCATCTCTCACGTGATCTTTGTTGTTTAGGTTCATTCACAGGAAATTAGTACATAACTTATACCTGCCACGGTTGAAATTATATTTGATATATGGAAACTGGAATCCATGTAAATATACATATTCTAGGAGAATATGTATATCTTTCTCAAGTTCACTAACTACTTAAATCTCTATCAAGAACTTCAGTGATAACTCATCATCCAATCGGTCTGCCATATGATATAAGCTGGCTTATTGAATCTTCGGAGGAAGCTAACATATATCAAAGTATTGTTTCAGATGAACACTGAGAATCTAAGCAAGAATCTGACGAAGTAAAAGCTTGACCCGCTTTCTCTTTGAATTGCCTTTTTATTCCACCAAATTAATACATCTTTGCGCCGATCCCTGGCGAACAAATAAAACCAAACTCTAATCTGTTCTTGGCAAGATTTTGAACGTGCCTGTCACATATATTGTTGAAGCGATACTAAGAAAGCGTGTAAAACACTTAAAATATCAACTAATTATAGATGTACCACTTTCATACTGTTATTAGTATAACCCGATACGCCTTTGTATATCCGAATACCAAGTCTAAAAGTCTTGGATGAACTTATTGGTCGCCAAGTTCACACTATGCAAAAATAGTGTTATTAACAGAGATAAATAAAGTTGATTTTGGGAGTACCAAGAAGATATACATGTATATTTATGGTTTCTTAGAGCCAACCACTGATGGTGAACATTGGAATATGAGATGAGGTTGAGGAGAAATTTAAGCTTAAGGTCGGTGAGATTCGAGAAAAAGGAGAGACAGAGACCAATCACTTTTTTATGAGAGAAGAAAAGCAATTGCCTAAAATCTGACATGTCCTTGGTGTCATCCACCATTTTCATTCTCCTTCTGTATTAAATAACAATAAGAGAATCTTCATTTAGTCAAAAGCAACGTAGAAAAATAAAAGCCGAAAGTAAGGAATTACGTAATCTACGACCAAAAGAGAAAGATGTGAATGTGTTTCCAGTTTACAAATTGGAAAGGGAAAGCAAAAGAGAAACACAACAACAAAAGAAATAGAAAACAAAGTTTGAATTGTCAGGAGTTGCTTCTATATCAAGTTAAGTAAAGTATCACACTATTTTAATTTTCGAATGTAATGAAAATATGAGACTTTGGGACTTAATTCAGAATCTGTACATTGAATACAACCAAGATCGAAATTTACTAATTCTCACACTGATCCCGGACTGGACAGTTTTGATTGTTGCATGCAGCCATGCACCAACTTGGACATTTGTCATGTTTCTATTACATTCGTAACGTATCATTAGTGAATATCTCAATAAAACTTTATTCCATTTAACACATATATATACTACACAAACACAGGCTCTTTCCTATCAGATATACCTAAAAATATTAATTTCTCCTACTTTTTGATTCATCTCTTTTGATTCTTTTCCCACTTCTTTTTTCGTAACATAAGCCAGTAATCCCGCAAACCAAACCTTCTCTGCTCCCCACTCTCTCTCTCTTTATCTCTCTTTTCACAAAGCCTAAATCTTCAAGCAAATTCAGCTCAATTAATCCTATGCATGCATGAAACAACAGTTTCAATAAGACAAAACAATGGCAACAACTCGCAAGCTGGTCGTAGAAATAGTAGACGCCAAAGACCTCACACCCAAAGACGGCCACGGAACGTCAAGTCCTTACGTTGTCGTCGACTATTACGGCCAGAGACGACGCACACGAACCATAGTCCGTGACTTAAACCCAGTCTGGAACGAGTCTCTCGAGTTCAGTCTCGCGAAAAAACCTTCTCATCCGGTCTTCAACGATGTTCTTGAGATCGACATGTACCACGACAAGAACTTTGGACCCCGGAGGAACAACTTTCTCGGTAGGATCCGACTCGGGTCGGATCAGTTCGTTGCGAAAGGTGAAGAGGCGTTGATATACTTTCCTTTGGAGAGGAAGAGTTTGTTTAATCTTGTGCAAGGTGAGATCGGGATTCGGATTTATTACGCCGATGAGGCGGCTCCTCCTGCTTCTAAACCTGCGGTGGCTCCTCTCGAACCGGTGGTGGAGGAGAAAGAAGAGGATGTTAAACCAGAAGGTCCAGAGGAGTCTAAGCCACCACCACCACAAGAGACAAAAGATGCCCCGGTTGAAGTGAAAGAAACCGCCGAACCGTCACCACGGCCGGAGAATTCACCAGCTGAGGCTCCCAAGCCTAACGAGGAGGCCTCACCGGCGCTACAAGAAAATGCTACGGTTGCTGGAGAAGAACCACTGGTGTCTGAACCAGTGGCAGAACCGAGATTACCGGCGGAAGAGCCACCACAGAATCAACCAGAAAGTGAAGATATTTTGCTCGAAACAAGCGACGCGGAGAGCTGGGTCTCCGCGCCACGATCACCGTCAACGGGAGTCACCATCTCAAGATCCGTCTCCGGTTCCATACCCAAAACCAAAACCGGAGGAGGCCCGCAACCACTTCGGAGAAGCTTATCAGAAACCGCGAGTTACACCTCAGAGATCTCCGACGCATCAACCATCGAACGTTCCACGTTTGATCTGGTGGAGAAGATGCATTACGTCTTCGTCCGCGTCGTGAAAGCTCGGTCGCTACCAACCTCCGGGAGCCCGATCACGAAGATCTCACTCTCCGGCACAACCATCGAATCAAAACCCGCCAGAAAAACCTCCACCTTCGAGTGGGATCAAACCTTCGCCTTCCTCCGCGACTCGCCGGACACATCCTCCTCTCCGATCCTCGAGATCTCCGTGTGGGAGGGAACCGACACCAGCCACTTCCTCGGAGGAATCTGCTTCGACGTGTCGGAGATTCCGCTCCGAGACCCGCCGGATAGTCCGTTAGCGCCGCAGTGGTACCGTCTCGAAGGAGGCGGAGCTCACCACGGCGATCTGATGCTCGCCACGTGGACAGGAACTCAAGCTGACGAGTCATTCCCCGACGCGTGGAAGACTGATACCGCGGGAAACGTGACCGCACGTGCGAAAGTCTACATGTCGCCGAAGCTGTGGTATCTTCGCGCCACTGTGATGGAAGCTCAGGATCTGTTGCCTCCTCAGTTAACGGCGTTTAAGGAAGCGTCGTTTCAACTGAAAGCTCAGTTAGGTTTTCAGGTGCAGAAGACCAAACCGGCCGTCACTCGTAACGGAGCGCCGTCATGGAACGAGGATCTACTCTTCGTAGCCGCGGAGCCTTTCTCCGATCAGCTGGTTTTCTCCTTGGAGTATCGAACGTCGAAAGGACCGGTCACCGTCGGGATGGCACGCGTGCCGCTCACCGCGATCGAGAGGCGCGTTGACGAGCGTTTGGTTGCTTCCAGATGGTTCGGTTTCGATGATCCGAACGACGAGAAGAGAGGGAACAGATCTAGAGTGCACCTGAGGCTCTGCTTCGACGGCGGATATCACGTGATGGACGAGGCGGCTCACGTGTGTAGCGATTACCGACCGACGGCGAGGCAGCTATGGAAACCGGCGGTTGGGATCGTCGAGCTCGGTGTGATCGGTTGCAAGAATCTCCTGCCGATGAAAACTGTGAACGGAAAAGGATCGACGGATGCGTACACGGTGGCAAAATACGGTTCCAAATGGGTCCGTACCCGAACCGTATCGGATTCATTAGATCCGAAATGGAACGAGCAGTACACGTGGAAAGTATATGATCCGTGTACGGTCCTGACCATAGGAGTCTTCGATAGCTGGGGAGTGTACGAGATCGACGGTGGAAAAGAAGCCACGCGTCAAGATCTTCGAATCGGGAAAGTCCGTATACGTATATCTACCTTGGAGACGGGGAAAGCGTATAGAAATACGTATCCCTTGCTGATGTTGGTTAACGGAGGCGTTAAGAAACTAGGGGAGATAGAATTGGCCGTTAGATTCGTTAGATCAGCTCCGCCGCTGGATTTCTTACACGTGTACACCCAACCGTTGTTGCCTTTGATGCACCACATCAAACCGTTGACTCTGTTTCAGGAAGACATGCTGAGAAACACCGCCGTGAAGATACTGGCCGTACACTTGTCACGATCTGAACCGCCTTTAAGGCCCGAGATCGTACGGTACATGCTCGACGCCGATTCACACACTTTCAGCATGCGTAAAGTCCGAGCGAACTGGCTCCGCATCGTCAATGTCGTAGCCGGAATGATCGACGTGGCACGATGGGTGGATGACACGCGTCTCTGGAAGAATCCGACAGCGACTCTCCTCGTCCACGCGCTCGTCGTGATGCTGATTTGGTTCCCGGATCTCATTGTTCCGACGATAGCTTTCTACTTGTTCGTGATCGGTGCGTGGAACTACAGGTTCAGGTCACGCGCTGCTCTACCTCACTTCGATCCAAGACTCTCCCTAGCTGATGCAGCCGATAGAGAGGAGCTGGATGAAGAGTTCGACGTGGTCCCGAGTAACCGGCCGCCGGAGATTGTCCGGTCGAGGTACGATAAGCTGCGAGCAGTCGGAGCTAGAGTTCAGACGATTCTTGGTGAGGTGGCAGCGCAGGGGGAGAAGATGCAGGCTTTGGTGACGTGGAGGGATCCAAGAGCGACGGGTATATTCGTGGGGATGTGTTTAGTGGTGGCGTTGGTGCTGTATCTTGTGCCGACGAAGATGGTGGCGATGGCGTCGGGGTTTTATTACTTCCGGCATCCGATATTCCGAGATAGGAAACCTTCTCCGATTATAAACTTTTTCCGGCGACTACCTTCGTTATCTGATCGGCTCATGTGATGGATTAAACGCGCGAGTTCTTCAGTAAAATTTGTTTTTGAATCATTTGAATACTAGTGGGTAATTTTTGTGGCGCAGGTTTGTATATAGTTTGGGTTGTTTAAGATTATTGGGCCTTCTTGTGGCATTATAGGCCCACTTGTTGAATAACATTAGTTCCTATGCTTATAAAGTTATAATCAAACATGCGTTCCCTTTACAGAAGGCAAAGGTTATTGATTTTATCGGTAAATTTCAAACCTACTTCTAGAGAGGTGTGTGATAAACGTGAGGATATAAAACAAAACTATGATTACCGAAAACGTTGTTGGTGGACATGTTATCAACAACACGAGCTCACCAACAAGCATTTTGTCATCTAACAAGCATTTTGTCATCTAACTTTCAATAGTCAGCATATGCCAACACTTATTAATTCTTTTGAAGAAAGTTAATTTAATAAGAAGTTAGAAATAAACTAATAACCTTGTTAAGCTCTCTAAACCGATAACCTATTGCATCCAAATCTAATTAATTTAGTTTTAAAAAAAGTTGGTAACACGAATAAACTGAATATATTTTTTTTGTGGCACATGCAATGGTTTTCTATATAGTCCTTTTGTAGTTGTTAATAGGAGTTGAATCTTATCAGGTGGGGTTGAAAGGCGCTTAGCTTTAGCCCATTAAAGGAAACACCCATCGCACAGGTCGCTAGCAAACGATCGGTACACTCATGGCTTCGGCGACCTCCATTGTTTCCGGCATGATCAATCCTTCAAGGATCCTGACTTCCTCCAACTCCCCGGATGATTGCGGAAGACTCAACCTGACCGGTGTTAAAATTTATCCGGCGTTGACACGGCGACGTTTCTCGTCGATGGGAGCTGTGTTCTCTCCCCATTCTTCCTTTCCGTCTTCCAGTCGCATGTAAGTCTCTCGATTTGGGTTTTGAGTGTCTGCTTAAGAGTAATCTGATTTTTGAGTGATTGATTGATATCGAATCTGAATTGGTAACAGTTCTTTCGGTCGGAATCTCGTTTTGAGAGGTGGTGCTCCTGAAGCTCTGCCACGTGCTTGTGAAAATGCCACCGCTTCTTCAGTCAAATCTTTCAACCAGGTTAATTTCTCACTTCGAGTTTTGTAACAAATTCAGGGTCTTGATGAATCTAAGTAGTTAACTATCTGGATCTGCTAATCTTCTGACTTAGATTTGACTCACTTGATTTCATGCTCTGACTAGGAGTTTTTATTTATTTTTATAATGGCTTTTGTGGAGTATGAGTGAAAGTGTATAACTTTGATGGTTTTTAAAAGAATTGTAGTTTTTGTTGAGCTTGCAATGTCTTTATGAAGACTGAGATTTAGATTCATGAGATTACTATCTTCTCATTACATGTTTGCTCTGTTGTATTATTTGTTTCTCGCAGTTGATTGAGTCTTTGATTGATCGGGTTGATCTATCTGAATCCGAGACTGAATCATCTCTCGAGTTTTTGCTGAACGAGGCTAACGAGGCTCTGATCAGTGCCTTTCTGGTTCTACTGAGAGCTAAAGGAGAGACATACGAAGAAGTAAGTATAAAACCAAGCCAGTATAGACACATGAATACATAAATCATATATCAACAGAACTTCACTGAGTAGAATGATCCTGTTTCGGGTAGATTGTAGGGTTGGCTAGGGCAATGATGAAGCATGCGAGAAAAGTTGAAGGATTAGTTGATGCCGTTGACATAGTAGGAACAGGTGGCGATGGAGCCAACACAGTCAACATATCAACTGGATCTTCAATACTTGCTGCAGCTTGCGGTGCAAAAGTAGCAAAGGTATAGTGTGACTGAGAATATCATTTTAAAGAATGCCAAATTTGCGTAGATGGTAAATTGGTAATGAACTCATCTGTTTTTTTTTTTGCAGCAAGGGAATCGTTCGAGTTCTTCTGCTTGTGGAAGTGCTGATGTATTAGAGGCACTAGGAGTGGTGATTGACTTGGGACCCGAAGGGATTAAGAGATGTGTTGAAGAATCAGGGATCGCTTTTATGATGTCACCGATGTACCATCCAGCTATGAAGATCGTTGGTCCTGTCCGAAAGAAGCTTAAAATAAAAACCGTTTTTAACGTACTGGGACCTATGCTTAATCCTGCTAGCGTGTCTTACGCCGTCGTCGGTGTGTACCACAAAAATCTGGTACACATTCTCACCTCTGAATCAATTGTTCATAAACAACAACAAAAGAAACTTACACTTATCATATTTGATGTGGTTTATAGGTTCTTAAGATGGCAAAGGCACTGCAACGGTTTGGTATGAAAAGAGCATTGGTTGTTCATTCATACGGCCTAGATGAAATGAGTCCTTTAGGTAAATTAAGATTCTCTCTTCACAAAACCGATGGCTTTCATTATCCAATGATTACTAACCCATATGTCTATATGAAAATAGGAGGAGGGCTAGTTTATGATGTAACCTCAGAAAATATTGAAGAATTCTCATTCGACCCATGTAAAAACTTCCTCTTTCAACTATGTTTCTAATCCCATTTCTATAATGAAGATTGCAGTTGCAGCTTGGTGAATAATGGAGAGTTAGTTGAAACTTAAAAGCTTCTTTGTTTTTGACAGTGGACTTTGGTATTCCTCGGTGTACAATTGAGGATTTGCGGGGTGGAGGTCCAGACTACAATGCGGATGTGTTAAGACGTGTGCTTTCAGGGGAAACTGGATCAATAGCAGATTCATTGGTATGTTCTGTTTGGTTTCTCTCTGAAAACTTTCACATTCTCGTGAGCTTCTGCAATTAGTTAATCTCCTTTGTGAAAATGTTGTTTTGTAGATCCTAAACGCAGCTGCGGCTCTATTGGTTAGCGACCGAGTTAAAACGCTAGGTGAAGGAGTAGCTTTGGCACGTGAAGTACAGTCGTCAGGGAAAGCTATCAAGACGCTTGATTCATGGATTCACTCATCTAACTTAGCTCATAACTCTCAGTGATATTTGTCTACATATATTTCGGGTATTGTATGCAGAGGACGACGAAAGAAAGGTTTGTAACTCTAGTTTTTCTTTGTCTACTAAGAACAGAGAAGAGATCAGGGAAAGATAGTGATACTCAGTTCTCCAATGTAAAACATTACAAAAACGTGTGTTTATATTATGATGGAATGAAAATTTCCAAAACTTTTAATAAATAAAGGAACGATCACTTGGGTTTTACACAGTTTCATCGTACTCAGTTTAGTAAGTAGCCATAAAATAATTTATTTCATATTTTCCTTATTTTAAAAACTATCAAGAAGGGGAAGGACCAGAGAAAGATAGTGATACTTGTCCTTCATGTAAACATTACAAAAATATCTCTTTGATAAAAACAAATTAATCTGTTTTGTATTATGATCAACGGAGGAAATGAAAATTTCCAAACTTTTGATAAATAAAAGAACGATCATTTGGGTTGGGACTTATAAATCATTTACTTAATCTGTCTTTACTGTAAAAACTTTCATAGAGCTGGTCTTTTTTAGTACTGAACCGGCTAGAAGGAAACAACGCCGGCTCTCTGTGTGTAGCCAACTAGCCATAAATCATTTACTTCATTTCAACTTTCTCAATTTTTCAAAAAGTTTCCAAAAAGTATTCCGGATAATATGTTCGGGAGTTTGAACCCGACGTGAATCGAACACGCAACCTTCTGATCTGGAGTCAGACGCGCTACCATTGCGCCACGGATCCGGATGCTAATCATTGTCAAGTATAATTACTTAATCGTTACTTAATAAACTTGAATATAGTTTCTCAATTGTTGTGGCCTTTCTTTAACAATCGATCCAAAACGTATTTGACACGATTGTGTCTGTGTCATAAAAATTAGTATTCACTCTCTAAACAGCTCTTTCAAGAGGAAAGAAACGGAGATAAAGCTTCTATTTTTTTTTTTTTTTACAAAGAATCAGTCTATTGCTAACTCAGGAATAAGAAAATATTTGGATAATCATATCATTGGAGCCTAGACGTTACGTTGATGAAGATGTCTTCCGGACAAGGGATCGTTAAGCCACCCATCGGATGATTAAACCCAAACTCTTCCTCGGATTTACTTAGAAGTGCTTGAAACGAAGGTTGGCTCAAGTATGAGATTGGTACAACATATCTCTTCTTCTGGCTCTCTCCTACGTACACCGCAAGAAACCCTTTAGGTGCTGATGAGGATGTTCCTTTGCTCGTGGAAGTTGCTGAGACGGACCGGCCAAGAATCTTCTTTGCAACCAATATACTTCTCACCAAAGCCATTTCTATTTTTTTTTTGGTTTTCTGAAAGTTTGAATTCTTTGAAGAGATGTACGAAAAGATCAAAGTTATTTGGATTGCTAGTTGCTGGTTGATGATAGAGAGAATGGCTCATGAGTATATATATAGAAAAAGACCAGTGAAAATAATGTGCTGAAAAGTCTTTGAAACAAACCTGTGGTCTTTGAAGCGTTGGGACAGAGTAGAACAGAGCGTATCACATGGTTCTGTCTTTTTAGCAATTTGTCCACTTGGATAGCACTCTCCGTATGCAATTCACAAGGGCTTGTCTTCTCAATGTTTCTGAGATAAGACGTGCCTAATGACTTAACTTGCACCGTTTCTGTGAATCTGTGATGATCAAGTGGTTGGCTCTCTGGCCTATTCTCTAAGCTCTATGGTTGAAATGAATTTAATAAGAACAAAAAGTGGGACATGTTGTTCCTTAACAACAGAACATAAGAACAAGTATCTGTCACTGGTTAAGTAAATTCTTGAACTTATGCATGACAGAGTAAAATATATTTTGGGAAGTTGTAAGACTGATAAATAGTAAAACAAAATTTAAGGACTAAACATTGAAAGTTGAGAATGCATTCACTTCCTTGGAGATGAATGACTGATTCTAACTTTAGCTTTAGTGTTTTAATGAGAAGACTATAGGAGAAGCTGTGATAAAGTGCCGGTTTTGTCAAATCTTTGTTGGCGCCAATTTAGCGGTATAAAAGAGAAACAGAGCAATACACAAGAAACAGAAGAAGAAAGACTTTCTAGCAGATTGAACTTTCCTGTTGAATAGGATGCTTAATAAATTAACAAACTCTTCATTTGCTATCCAAGAGCAATTAAAGTATAAATTGAGATAGTTCTTCAATTGGCGTTGTCATTTGTTTTCCAATGATCGATCCGTAATGTATTAGTTTAACATGAATCATGATTGTGTCTATAACTGAAAAATGGTATTTACTTTCAAAACTTTTAGAACAATTCTTTCAAGATGAAAGAGAAACAAAAATATCCTCTATTTACAAAGAACAAGTCTCTATCTCTATCTCTAAGAACAATATGTTGGATAAGCATCATTGAAGCCGGGAAGTCACATTAATGAAGGTATCTTCATGACAAGGGATCGTTAAGCCGCCCATTGGATGACTGAACCCAAACTCCTCTTCGGATTTGCTGAGAAGAGCTTGAAATGAAGGCTGGCTCAAGTATGAGACTGGCACCACATATCTCTTCTTCTGACTCTCTCCTACGTACACTGCAAGAAACCCTTTTGGAACCGCCGAAGTTGCCCTTTTGCTTGTTGCAGCTGCTGCTGTTACAGAGCGACCAAGAATCTTCTTTGCACCCAATATACTTCTCACAAAAGCCATTTCTAGTTTCTTTGTCTGAAAGGTTGAATTCTTTTGAAGAGGTGAATGAAAAGATTCAAGTTATTGGATTGTTTGTTGTTGGTTGATGATTGAAAGAATGGGTTATGGTGATATGTATATATAGAAAGATCAATGAATGAGTTGAAGCTTCTCTAAAAAATCATTGAAACTTGTGGTCTTGAAGCGTGGGGCAGACTAGAACAGAGTTGCACATGGTTCTGTCTTTGCCATATTGAAAAGTATAGTTCATGCAATATGTCCTGATGAGACTATTAATTGAGTGTGGGACATTAACCTGAAGACAAAGTCCATATGCAATTCACAAGGGACTGTTTCTCTCAATTGCTTTTTTTTTTTGGTCAATTCTCTCAATTGTTTTCTTTTTCTTCAGATAAGACATTTGCTTTCAAGCTCTTCACGTTCTGTGGGGATCCTATTTCCTCATCTATGTGGTCTAAATAAATTTAATTAATTAGAATTTGAAGTGGGGACCTGAAGTTTCTCAACAAGTCTCTGATTAAGTTGTTCTTTTCTGGCTCAGAGAACTCACCTAATATGCACTGACACATGCGTTGTCTAGTCTTTCCCAGCATTTTGACATCATAAGGCCCCATCTGATGATCAATCTGATGGTGGTGATTCGATGAGGTTATTTGCAGAGATATCCACATAGATGTGATAGCTTGACAGGTTAGTCACCGTTTAAAGATCAATCAAATCTAATTTTCACCCCATGAGATCATGTCCTTTGAAAATGAATGTGTCATTCTTTTTCTCTTGGTAGGCACAGCATTAGGTCCCATCACATCATTAAACTAAATCTGCTAATGTTTTATCATAGACAAGAGAAGATTGCAATATCTCATTTTTCTCTCATTATTAATATTAAAAGACACTGAGGAAACAAACCCTTGCGAAGTAATGTTGATTAGCTTTCATTGCTTGTCACATCTGGGGAAAAAAAACATGTGAAACTCTGTTCTTGCATGTCCCACGCTATAGCTACAGACCACAGTTTCATAGGTTGCAGGGTGGTTTTAAATCCTCCATTGATCTATTTATACATCCAGACTCAGAACCATTTCTTCACATCACCAAGTAGTAGAGCAATCCAAAGCTTGAATCTCAGCATTTAACTTGTTATTCCTCAACCCGTCTTCAGTTTAGATTTTTAAAGACTATAAATGGCTTTAGTAAGAAGTATCTTTGGAGCAAAGAAGATCATGAGCCGCTCTGTAACGGCTACAACACCAAAAGGGTTTCTTGCTGTGTATGTTGGAGAGGACAAGGTTCAGAAGAAGAGATATATGGTTCCTGTCTCATATTTGAACCAGCCTTCGTTTCAAGCTCTGCTCAGTAAATCTGAAGAAGATTTTGGGTTCGATCATCCTATGGGTGGCTTAACGATCCCTTGTCCTGAAGATACTTTCATCACTGTGACTTCTAGCCTAAAAGGAAGATGATTCGAGGAGAGGAGAGATCTAACATTATGTAGCCCTGAGTTAGATATAGAATTATTCAATGTAAATAGGTCAACCTTTTTCCTCGTTCTTTGTGAGAAAAGAGTTGTTCAAAAGGTCACAAAACTCAATATGATCGTCATTTTGTTGTGCACGCATTAAATGTATCTCTATTAGAATTGCAGAAAGCTTTCGGAAAATATAAATCCATCTTCAAACCTTGGATTGCTTGAGTGTTAATGGTATTGAGAGTTTGTTCTGTCTCAAATATACAGAGGAATCAATGAATTGAGTTGAAACTTGTGGTCATCCCTAACAGCGTTCCACATGACTATATTTCAGACACTAATCAAGAAAGAATGATTGATTGACTGACTGTGAGACGATTCATATTGTTCTCATGTAATTACTCTCTGATTGGTTCCTAATAAGACCATGAATGATTGTTCTGTCTTATTTCTCGCTTCCTTTCATGTGATCCAATGAATTCAAAACACTAAGCTGATCGAGCCATACTAATATAGATACATTCATGTATGCAAGAACGATGAAAATATTCTCAGAAAACTTGCTGCAATTTGTATAAATGAAACCATTGTCCTTGCAACAAACTATGGCATATACATTGAAATTTTGTAACCATTTGAACGTCTCTTTTACAAAGAAACATGAAAAAGTTAACATATATACATTTAATAAATCTTTCTCTAAATCAGGCTAAACTAATGTCAGTTTTTTCTTCTTCATCACTGAAGCTGGGAGGTCACATTTATGAAGGTATCTTCATGACAAGGAATCGTTAATCCACCCATTGGATGATCATATCCAAACTCTTCCTCCGATTTACCAAGAAGAGCTTGAAAAGAAGGCTGGTTTAGATATGAGACTGGCACCAAATATCTCTTTTTCTGCATCTGATCCTCACCAACGTACACTGCAAGAAACCCCTTTGGCGCTGAAACTGTCCTTTTGCTTGTAGCCGCTACAGAAAAATTAATAAGCTTCTTTGCACCCAATAGACCTCTGACTCTGAGCAAAGACATTTTTTGTGTATGGAAAGGGTAGATACACAGATTCAATGTTTGGATTTCTTTTACTACTTGGTGATTTGAAGAGTTGGTTATCTCTCTTGATGTATAAATACATTGATGAAGGACTGAAATCATCCCTGCAACCATTAGAAGCATGGGACATACACAAGCAGAGTTTCACATGGTTCGGTCTTCTAGATATGACCCATGACAAGAAAAGAAAGCTGTCATGTGTGATCCTAGTTGTTGTCGATATAATCTAAGAACAACTTCACCTGTGACAGAGACTTGTTGTTATGTTGTTAGAAACTTCAGGTCCCTACTGTACGTTCTTATTAATTTAAATCCGTTCAGACCACAGAGCTGAGGGAATATGATCACCGCAGAACATGAAGAACAGAGACTTGCTGGTCTTTATTATTGACAATTGCGTATGTCTTATCTCAAAAAAGAAAACATTGAGAAAACAAGCCCTTGTGCATTGCATATGGATTTGTTTTTAGGTTATTCACACACTCAATCAATAATCTCACCAAGAAAAATTGCATTTAGCTGTATAAGTTTTCCAGTTGGTAAAGACAGAACCATGTGAAACTCTATTCTAGTATGACCCACATTTGAAGACCACAAAGACTTTTCAGAGAGGTTATAATTCATTCATTGATCTTACTATATATACACATAACATTACCTGTTATTTCCATCATCAACCAACAAACAAGCAATATTCCAATAACTTGAAACTTTCATACATTTCCACAAGCGTCAAAAGGACTCAAACTTTCAGACAAAGAAACTAGAAATGGCTTTCGTGAGAAATTTATTGGGTGCAAAGAAGATTCTTGGCCGCTCTATAACAGCAGCATCAGCAACAAGCAAAAGGGCAGCTTCCACGGCACCAAAAGGGTTTCTTACGGTGTACGTAGGAGAGAGCCAGAAGAAGAGATATGTGGTGCCAGTCTCTTACTTGAGCCAGCCTTCGTTTCAAGCTCTTCTCAGCAAGTCTGAAGAAGAATTTGGGTTCAATCATCCCATGGGTGGCTTAACGATCCCTTGTCCTGAAGATACCTTCATTGCTGTGACATCACGGCTCCAATGATTAAAATCTTAAATATTGTTCTTCGAGATAGAGATAGACTTGTTCTTTGTAAATAGAGGAGAAACATTTTTCTCTTTCATATTGAAAGAGTTGTTCTGTAAGTTTTGAAAGTAAATACCATTTTTCAGTTATAGACACAATCATGATTCGTGTCATATTAATACATTTTGGATCGATCATTGAGAAAGAAATGATAACACCAAGTAAAGAACTATATAAACTAGTTGCATAGTCCCCGCGCCCTCGCGCAGGCGCGGGGCCGGTGACATTATTGATGTATCGGGTAATTTTGTGTATATGATTTTATCCATTGATTATGCCCTTGAATATTTACTGAATGTTGTTTGATGATTATACCAAGAATAGTAAGGAATGAGACAATGAATTTTGAGTTTGAAACATGAAATTATTATTTATTATTATCTTGTTTCGGTTCATAAATTATTTTTCCGACACATTGGGCAACTTATATTTGTACGTAGCCAATGATTAATGCAAAGACAATGAAATTTATGGCCACAGGTGAGTGTCGAAATATTGGTTACATTGGTGTAATTCTCAAAGCAGATGGTGCATATATGGTTTTCCTCTTCGGTTGTCGGGTTACTTCTAGGTCCATGATGATTAGATCAACGTCAAGTCTTGTGGTTGCATTTTGATTGTAGTCTCTAATGGCGAGCTTAGCTTGAAGATGTTGGGATATAATATTATGGTTTTCCCTCATTAAATTCATCACATATTGGTTAGTCTTCTCAATAAGGAATGTAGAGTCGGGATGATGAATGTCATGATATGATAACATGAAATCTAATGATTCAGCGACTGAGTCATTGTAATAACCTTGATTGTCAAAAATTGATGGTACCTGGAAATCGATGACCGATTGTTGTGTGTTTGGTCTTTGAATATAGACCTGGAGTAATTGTCTAGGATTTTCTCCTGTTGATGTTGTTTGGTGTGAGAGTCGATGGGTAAGAAGTGAATTGTTATTCATGTTTGTGTTTGGCTGTGAAAGCTAATCACATTGTAGATATGTTTATAGATTGTTAGGAATTGATGTTATTTTTGCCTATTTATTTTTACGTTTGTTTATATAGTGTATTTATTATGATGTTGAATATTGAAATTAATGTTTAGTATTTAATTACGGTGATTTATTGAATTCTTCTTGTTATGAAGACTAATTTTCTCTTTGTTTGTTATGATATTTAAAATGGTCAAATAAGAAGAATTGTAAATTCTTCTCATAACATCAATCTTCCATAAAAAATACTAATATTTTTTATTTGCATAAAATGTTGACCTTCACAATTGCTTAATGTATAACTTTACTTTCAAATTTATCGAAGAAATATCTTGAATACAAAATGAGGATTCTATTCATATTGTTATATAAATATTTATTTTAGTGGTTTATTTGAGCTGTGGAGTTTTTTTTTGTTGTCTTTCTAATTATTTGAATTGTTGATCATAAAATTGAAACTGTTTCCCTAATGTTTTATTGTAAAGCTTAGTAATCGTGGGTTTAAAACATTGGGCTCAAATTATAATGGGCCTTTTTCGAACTATTGTATTGGAAAAAATAAAAGTATGATCTTTATTGTTTATTCCGTCTTCGGGAGAGCTTCACATCTGCAATTATTTTCCTAATATGCATAAGTGTGTGAGTTTGGAGGGCGCAAGCGCGGGGTTATGAACAGAGTTTCATCTCAATATTTGCTAGAGTTATTGTAGTGTGAGTTTTGCGTTTTCGGTCGATCATTTTTTTTCAAGTTTTTTTATTGTTATAGGGTTAGAGTTATGATGATGAATTGTATAGGCATTGTTCTCCCTTTATGAAGGACTAAACTGTGTTAGTAATGTGATAGATATAGTTTGTAGTGTTGCTTACTGTGTCAATGAGAATTATTGTTTGTTTGTCTTTTTTATTTGTTTCTTATACTATTGAGAGTACATAAATTAAATTAAAGTTGTTGAGTGTACCTTTGTTTCTGAATTTTTTTTCTCCAGATTAATTGTGTACATTGTATGTATTAAGTAATAATTTTTATTATCTTTATTATGTTTGTTATATTTTTTTATTTATTTATAAACTTGTTGCTTTTACAGAACCTTTAAAACAAATACATGAAGACTTGTAGAAATAACTATAAAATGAGTGATAATTCTGAGTGTTTGGACCTTAATGGATTTTCAACAAATTTATGTATTTCTCATAAGAAGACAATAGCATTGGTATTTTGACATTAAACATGTAAGCTATTTTCACAAGACAAGAGGAGTGAGCAGGTGGAGATGTTGTTGTCGCATTTGTGTCTGTCTGAATTTTCTCTTGTATCTCTTGGTGTGCATGTGTTTGTTTCTCTTTAATTTGATGGGTAATATGTAAACAAAAATCGTTGTTTGTTATATTTATCAGAATTCATAATTTACTCAGCTTTTTTGGTTTAGGTGATTTCATTGATCTTGGTTGTCTTCTTTGTCTTCTTCATAAGCATCTGCGAAAATATGTTTATTATTTGTTAAATAACTGGTTGTGTAGTTTTTGCTCAAAAAAAAATGGTTGTGTAGGTTGTATTTGTTTACCTGACTCGATTGTATGTCGTTGAGTTTTAGTTAATGTGCTTGGTTTGGTATATTTGGTATAAAGTTATTTGTAAAATTAGACAAATAAGGTGATCATTAATGATTCGTCATTTTTTTGGACTCTAGTTTTTGGATTCTAGTTTTTGTTGTTTTGATTATTTGGGTTGTTGTGGTTTCTTTTAAGCTGTAAAATAAAGGTTTGTGTGAAATTAGTTTGATAAGTAAAGAAGATAAATAGACGACCACAGATCTTGGATAGGAAATATTTCTGATAATTGACGTTAGTACAATATAGACAGTAACTGTGTGTTGATTTTTTCTGACTGGTCATTGAGGATACGGATAATGACTCGAGTTGTTTCTTTTGTGAGGTCCAAGCTCTGGACAGAACGGATTTGCCCAACCACATGTGAGTTTAAATATCATTTATAATATCAAAACATAATATAAACCCGTATGTAATAAGATAATATCCATGGAAGTTTGAGGTTTGTGTTTGCAATCATTTGGAGATTGTCGAACAGCCTAATCATGACTGGAGATTGATCTCAGGAGCACTCGTGATGACTTCATCAATAATGGTTGATGCAATGAGGAATTGATGATCAGTTATTTTGTACATATTTGAGCACCTAGCAATCTCAAAACGATCGATTTTCACGAACCGGCTTTCAAAGATGGCATGTAATGATTAGCACATCCGGCGGGAATAAATCCATGAATCACAAAATCTGCAAATAATATTATTCAACAAAGAATCAGGAAATCAATTGAAAATAATTTATGTTAAATAAGTGTGATAGATCAAATATTAACTTACCATAAACTCACTGTCTTTCTTAAATTTCAAGGAATCCCAAAAGCGGAGGAGGCCAACGACAATGCTCTGACTATTACTACCAATAAGGAGAAACTCGAAGGTTGAGTGACAGACGCCGGTGACGCTGGTTTGAGAAACTGGAGAGGGGGAGAGAGACATTTTCTAGAAGATGGTTAAAGTTAAGAAGAATAAATGATTTATATGGAGATGCAAATTGGGTTCATCAAAGATGAGAATCATATATATATATAGGGTTTACAGAGGGGCTACAAAACAGAAATATTTATGATCAAGCGACTTAAGATGGGGAGATGAATAGTTCACCGGTAAAAAAAAATTACGAACAGACAAACGGCGCAACTCTATAACTCAGTCCGATACAATGATGAAAAGAATTCTAACCCATGTTAAACAACGACGATTTACAATATGAGAAAATTATAATTGTTGCAAACTTAAGCTATTTCTTAATATAACGTGATGAAGCTCTTTTAAAAATTAATCCCGTAATACATTTGCAGGTCCGCCCTTAGAGAAAGCCCAAGAAATAATGACTTCCAACCTTCATAAATATATATTGGTTTCGACCATCAATGTACAAATTATTGATTAGTTCAGTGCTATAAATGGTGGATGTTGTATCTTAGTAACCTGAGTTCAAACCATGGATTGACACTTTTTAACACTTTTTAAAAATGGGCCCTACAAAAACACTGACGTGTCGCCTCGGGAGTGACTCAACTGATCCGTTATATTATAAATTTATACTTTAGTTTCCATTAATAAAGTTAAATGAGCATTTATCAACTTAACCAAATTATCTGTTAGAAAGTCGTTGTTCTTCTGTTTCTTGAGATTTGCTCTGTTTCTCTCTTTTACCGTTAAATTGACGCCAACAAATACAAAGAGTTAACAAAACCGACACTTTCCTTGTAACAACAGCTTCTCCATTAGTCTTCTCATTAAAATTCTAAAAGCTTAAGTTAGAATAAGTCTACATTTCCAAGGGAGTGAATGCATTCTCACGCTTTTAATATTTAGTCCTTAAAATATATGTCTTACTGTTTACAAGTCTTACAACTCACGTAACAATATCAGTCATTTGATCAAATGTATCTTCTGAGCTCTGTTCTCCCTTCACCTAGCCAATCTCAAAGGCCGAAATGACTGTACCCAGAACCTTCATGCGTAAATTAAATTATTTAACTTACCAGACAAAAACATGTGTTTTCTGCTCTGTTGTTGAAGAATTACCAGTCCCCACTTTAATTTCTCACTAAATTCATTTCAACCATTGAGCTTAGAGAATAGTCATGAGAGCCAACCACTTAATCATCACAGAGTCGCAGAAACGGTGCAAATTAAGTCATGAGACACGTCTTATCACAGAAACACTGAGAAGACAATCCCTTGTGAATTGCATAGGGAGAGTACTATCCAAGTGGACAAATTTCATTAATGATTCTCTTCCAGATGCTAAAAAGACAGAACCATGTGATACTCTCTATTCTAGTCTGTCCCAACGCTTCAAAGACCACAAGATTGTTTCAAAGACTTTTCAACACATTATCTCCACTGCTCCTTCTATATATACACACATGAGCCATTCTTCCCATCATCAACCAACAAGAAGCAATCCAATAACTTAAATATTTTCAAACATCTCTTCAAAACTTTCAGAAACCAAAAAAAAAAAACAGAAATGGCTTTGGTGAGAAATCTATTGGGCGCAAAGAAGATTCTTGGCCGCTCCATCTCAGCAGCTTCCATGAGCAAAAGAACAGCCTCAGCAGCACCAAAAGGGTTTCTTGCGGTGTATGTAGGAGAGAGCCAGAAGAAGAGATATGTGGTGCCAGTCTCATACTTGAGCCAGCCTTCATTTCAAGCTCTTCTCAGCAAATCTGAGGAAGAGTTTGGGTTTGATCATCCAATGGGTGGCTTAACGATCCCCTGTCCTGAAGATATCTTCATCAATGTGACTTCCCGGCTTCAATGATGATTATCCATTCTTTTCTTCTTCCGAATTAGAAATTAGACTTATTCATTGTAAATTATAGGACATGCTTTCATTTTCTCTCTTCTAAAGTTTTGGAAGTAAATACCATTTTCATGTTAAACTAATACACATTTGATGGACCATTGAAAAACAAAGGACAACACCATTCTTCTACTTAAATTATATTTTACTTATTAAATAAAATAGGTAAAGTGTTCCTCATTATATAACATAATAATAGATGACAAAGTTAAATAGAGTGCAAAAATATGAAAAGAAACCGGATAGCAGTATCAGCACTGATACTTTAATCTCTGTTTAAATAATCCTACAAAAGCTTCTCCATTATAGTTCTCTAATTGAAACTCCACCCTCCCTCTTTCAATCTCATTAAAACTTTTAAAAAATCTAGAAAAGTTAGAATCATACTTGAGTCCACATTTCCAAGGGAGTGAATGGATCCTCAACTTTATTTCTTTACTAGAACTGACTTCAGCAGTGAAGAGCTGCTTAGTAAATCTGAACAAGAGTTTGGGTTCGATCATCCGATTGGTGGCTTAACGATTCCTTGTTCTGAGGATTCTTTCATCACTGTGACTTCTGAGCTAAAGGGAAGATGATACGAGAAGAAGAGAGACCTAACATTATGTAGCCCCGAGTTAGATAAATTATTCAATGTCTCAAATATACTGAGGAATCAATTATATAAGTTGAATTTTATGGTCTGCAGCGTTTCACAAGTTTCAACTTGTTTCCCATACTATTGAAAGCTTGAGGGTTTTTTTTTGAACCACAAGCTTGAGGGTTCTTATAGATAACTATTCAGGTTTCTGGATTGCTTGAGTGTTAATGATATTAAGAGTTTGTTCATGTAATTATTCTCTGGTTGGTTTATTACCCTATAAGGCTATACCATGAATGATTGTTCTGTCTTATGTCTAGCTTTTTTTCATGTGATCCAATGATCGAGCCATACTAATATAAGATGCATTCATTTATGCAAGAACGATGAAAGTATTCTCAGAAAACTTGCTGTAAATTGTATAACTGAAGCCATTGTCCTTACACAGAGCCACAGAGGTATGTAATACACATTTGAATTTTGTAACCTCTTGAACAAGTCTCTTTCACAAAGAAAGATGAAAAAAGTTAACATATATACATTGAATAAATCTTCCTTTAAATGAGGCTAAACTAATGTCAGTTTTTCATCTTCTTCACTGAAGCCGGGAAGTCACATTGATGAAGGTATCTTCATGACAAGGAATCGTTAATCCACCCATTGGATGATCAAATCCAAACTCTTCCTCGGATTTACCAAGAAGAGCTTGAAAGGAAGGCTGCTTTAAATATGATACTGGCACCAAATATCTCTTCTCCTGCACCTGATCCTCACCAACGTACACTGCAAGAAACCCCTTTGGCGCTGAAACTGTCCTTTTGCTTGTAGCCGCTACAGAAAAGTTAATAATCTTCTTTGCACCCAAGAGACCTCTGAGCAAAGACATTTTTTTGTGTATGGAAATTGAAATCTGAAGCTTCTCAAGAAAGGTTAGATGCTCAGATTCAAGGTTTGTTGCTACTTGGTGATTAGAAGAGTTGGTTCTATCTCTGGATATATAAATAGATTGATGAAGGACTGAAAACAACCCTGGAACCATTGTAAGTATGGGACATACACAAGCATAGTTTCACATGGTTTTGTCTTCTACATATGACCGATGAAAAGAAACGAAAGCTGTCATGTGTGATCCTAGTTGTGGATATAATCAAAGAACTACTTCATCTGTGACAGAGACTTGTTGTTCTGTTGTTGAGAGACTTCAGGTCCCCACTGTACGTTCTTATTAATTTAAATCCATTTAGACCAGAGATGAGGGGATATGATGATCACAGAACATGATGAAGAACAGAAACTTGCTGGTCTTTATTATAGACAATAGCATATGTCTTATCTCAAAAACTTTGAGAAAACAAGCCCTTGTGCATTGCATATGTAGTTTGTTTTTAGCTTATTGTCCCACAATCAATAATCTCACCAAGAAAAATTGCATTTAGCTATAACTTTTTTAGTTGGTAAAGACAGAACCATGTGAAACTCTGTTCTAGTATGTCCCACACTTGGAGACCACAAGTTTCAAAGACTTTTCAGAGAGGTGTCAATTCGTTCATTGATCTTTCTATATATACACATAACATTGTCTATTTTTTTCATCATCAACCAACAAAGAAGCAATATTCCAATAACTTGAAGCTTTGCATACATTTCCAATAACCAGTAAAAGCAGAATTCCAACTTTCAGTCCCAAAAAAGAAAAAAAAAACAGAAATGGCCTTCGTGAGAAATCTATTGGGTGCAAAGAAGATTCTTGGCCGCTCCATTTCAGCAGCAGCTGCAACAAGCAAAAGGGTAACCTCAGCGGCACCAAAGGGGTTTCTTGCGGTGTACGTAGGAGAGGGTCACAAGAAGAGATATGTGGTGCCAGTCTCATACTTGAGCCAGCCTTCATTTCAAGCTCTTCTCAGCAAATCCGAAGAAGAGTTTGGGTTCGATCATCCCATGGGTGGCTTAACGATCCCTTGTCCTGAAGATATCTTCATCAATGTGACTTCCCGGCTTCCATGATGATTATCCAACTTACTGTTCTTCCGAGTTAGAGATAGACTTGTTCTTTGTAAATAGAGGAGAGACAATTTTCTCTTTCTTATTGAAAGAGTTGTTCTAAAAGTTGTGAAAAGTAAATACCATTTTTCAGTTATATACAGAACGAGTCATGGTAAATTAAATACATCTTGGATCGATTGTTGAAAAAGAAATGACAACACCAAGTAAATTAAGAACTCTATAAATTTATACTTTAATTGCTGTTAACTTAAGTTAAACGAGAGCATTTATGACATGGATCTGTGGCTCAACTTAATAGTCTTTCTCTTTTGTTTCTTGATATTTGCTCTGTTTCTCTCTTTTACCGTTATAATTGGCGCCAGCAATTACAAAGAGTTAACAAAACCGGCACTTTCCTTGTAACAACAGCTTTCTTATTAAAACTCAAAACAAGTCTACATCTCCAACGGAGTGAATGCATTCTCAGCTTTCAATATTTAGTCCTTAAAATATATGTCTTACTATTTATCAGTCTTACAACTCACGTAACAATGAGAGAAACAATATCAGACATTTGATCAAATGTATCTTATGTTCTCTGTTTTTCCCTTTATCAAGCAAATCTCAAAGGTCCGATATAGTTTTACTTAGAACTGTCATGTGTAAATTAAAGAATTAACTTAACCAGTGACAAAAACATGTGTTTTCTGTTATGTTGTTGAAGAACAACAGGTCCACACTTTAAAGTTATTTTGACCATAGAGTTTAGAGGATAGGCCAGAGGGCCAACATCGCAGATTCACAGAAACGGTGCAAGTTGAAGTCATGGGACACGTCTAATCTCAGAAACACTGAGAAGACAAGCCCTTGTGAATTGCATACGGAGAGTACTATCCAAGTGGAAAAATTGCAATAATGCTTCTTTTCCAGATGCTGAAAAGACAGAACCATGTGATACTCTCTGTTCTACTCTGTCCCAACGCTTCAAAGACCACAAGTTTGTTTCAAAGACTTTTCAACACATTATATTCACTGGTCTTTCTATATATACACCTGAGCCATTCTATTTTCTAGCATCAACCAACAACTAGCAATCCAATAACTTTAATCTTTTCATACATCTCTTCAAAACTTTCAGAAACAAAAATCTAGAAATGGCTTTGGTGAGAAGTCTACTGGGTGCAAAGAAGATTCTTGGTCGCTCCATCTCAGCAGCTTCCACGAGCAAAAGAAAAGCCTCAGCAGCACCAAAAGGGTTTCTTGCGGTGTACGTACAGAGAGCCAAAAGAAGAGATATGTGGTGCCAATCTCATACTTGAGCCAGCCTTCGTATCAAGCGCTTCTAAGTAAATCCGAGGAAGAGTTTGGTTTTGATCATCCGATGGGTGGCTTAACGATTCCTTGTCCTGAAGATATCTTCATCAACGTAACATCTAGGCTCCCATGATGATTATCCAAATATTTTATACTTCCTGAGTTAGCCAATAGAATTATTCATTGTGATTTATACATAGGAGATTTTTTCTCATTTTCTTTCTTCTAAAGTTGTGAAAGTATATATCATTTTCATGTTAAACTAATACATTTTTGATGGATCATTGAAATACAAAGGACAACACCATTCTTTTATTTAAATTACATTTTACTTGTTAAATAAAATAAGTGAATAGTTCATCATCCATTGAAGTCTTTTATTTTATCTAACAAAGAAGGAGATGACAAAGTTAAACAGAGCGCAAAGACATGAAAAGTAATCGGATAGCAATAGTAGCACTTTAATCTCTGTTTAAATAGTCCTTCACAATATTGTTCTCTCATTGTGAAACTCCACTCATCACTCTCCTAAAACTTTTAAAAAATCTAAGTTAGAATCATACTCCAGTCCACATTTCCAAGGGAGTGAATGGATCCTCAACTTTATTCTTTACTTAGAACTGACTTCAGCAGTGAAGAGCTGTTCAGAGTCAATCAGTCAATCAATCATCCATTTCTTGATTAATATATGAAAGAGAGAATCATCTGAAACGCTGTTCGTGTGAACAACAAGTTTCAACTCATTTTGTTGACTCCTGTGTATATACTAAAACAGAACAAACTCTTCATATTATTAACACTTGAACAATCCAAACACTTGAATAGTTATCTTTAAGAAAACCAAACTTTCAAGATGAATTTATATTTTTAGAAACTTTCTGCAATTCGAATAGAGATACCTTTAATGACATTCACAAAAAATGACATTCACATTTAGCTTTGTGACCTTTAAAACAACTCTTTTCTTACAAAGAACGAGGAAAAAGGTTGACATATTTTACAATGAATAATTCTATATCTAACTCAGGGTTACATAGTGTTAGATCTCTCTTCTCCTCGGATCATCTTCCCTTTAGGCTAGAAGTCACAGTGATGAAAGCGTCTTCAGGACAAGGGATCGTTAAGCCACCCATAGGATGATTAAATCCAAACTCTTCTTCGGATTTACTGAGCAGAGCTTGAAAGGAAGGCTGGTTCAAATATGAAACAGGAACCATATATCTCTTCTTCTGGACCATGTCCTCACCAACATACACAGCAAGAAACCCTTTTGGTGTTGTAGTCGTTACAGAGCGGCTAAGGATCTTCTTTGCACCCAAGAGACCTCTTAACAGAGCCATTTATAGTCTTTGAAAATCTAAACTGAATATGGGTTGAGGATGACAAGTTAAATGCTAAGATTCAAGCTTTGGATTGGTTGACTATTTGGTGATGTGAAGAATTGGTTCTGTTTCTTGGTGTATAAATAGATCAATGAAGGAGTTAAAACCACCTTGGAACCAATGAAACTGTGGTCTACAACTACAAGAGTGGGACATGCAAGAAGAGAGTTTCACATGGTTTTGTTTTCCAGATATGACAAGCAATGGAAGCTAATCAACATTGTATGAACTTCACAAGGGGCTGTTTCCTCAGTGTCTTTATATAATTAACAAAAAGGAAAAATGAGATATTGCAGTCGTCTCTTGTCTATGATAATAAAACATTAGAAGATTTAGTTTCTTAACAATGTGGTGGGGCCTTAAGTTGCCTACCAAGAGAACAAGAATGACACATTCCTTTTCAAAGGACATGATCTCATGGGGTGAAACTCAAATTTGATTGAAGTGTACAATGCGACTAACCTTTCAGGTTGTCACATCCACGTGAACCAATAAGAACTTTCTCTTTGACATCATCTTTACATACAAAAAGCTCAGAAGAAAGATACTACATACCCAACAAACGATCTGATGGCTTTAAGAGTTCCTCATGCGCTGCTACCAACGCAAATCTTCTTGCACACGTAACTGTTTTGCAACCTCAAAGTCTGGTGATGTTCCCAAGGGTTACTTTACAGTGTACACTAGGGGAGAGCCAAAAGAAGTGATATGTGGTCCCAATATCAATCTTGAGCCAACCATCATTACAAGATTTTCTAAGAAACGCAGAGAATGAATTTGGGTTTTGTTCACCCAATGGATAAGATACGGTAGACTAACAACCCCATGCAGTGAAGACACCTTTGCTCATCTCACGTCGAAATATCCAAACACGCACATCTCACTCTATAGACTCGACTCATGTAATACTATCTTTCCTCGCATTCGAGCTAGTTGTAAAAGATATAAGCTCCTAACTAGTTAAAGAACATGTTCTCAAAGTTGCAAGATAATCAAAGCTCCTAACCTCGCATCGGACGGTCAAGATCTAACAGAGAGGAGACTTTCAGACAATGAAATGTAAATAAAAATTCACACACACACACACACTCTCACTAGCGCCATGGACGAGACCCAGATCGCTTCCCTCCTCAAATCATCCGAGCTCTACCCAATCCCTCAGAGCGTCAAACTCTCGTACGGAACAGCCGGCTTCCGAGCCGACGCATCCCTCCTCGAATCCACCGTATACAGAGTCGGCATCCTCTCATCCCTCCGCTCCCTCAAACTCAAACCATCAACCGTCGGGCTCATGATCACAGCCTCCCACAACAGAGTCTCCGACAACGGCGTCAAAGTCTCCGACCCGTCCGGCGGCATGCTCTCTCAGGAATGGGAGCCTTTCGCTGACCAGATCGCCAACGCTTCTTATCCTCGAGAGCTCGTCTCGCTGATCAGAGACTTCGCCGAGAAGGAAGAGATCTCAATGGGAGGTAGTGGTGGAGCAGAGGTGTGGCTGCGGAGATCGGAGTCTCCTCTGTTTTGGGATGCGTTGCTGTTGACAAGGGAGTGTTGACGACTCCTCAGCTGCATTGGATGGTGAGAGCTAAGAACAGAGGTGTCAAAGCAACGGAGAGTGATTACTTTGAGAGTCTATCGACTTCGTTTAAGTGTTTAATTGATCTGATCCCTGTTGAGAAGATAGAGAGGAGGAGGAGTAGCAAGTTGGTTTTAGATGGTGCTAATGGTGTGGGTGGGCAGAAGATGGAGGTGTTGAGAGGGTATTTGAGTAATTTAGATGTTGAGATTCGTAACACAGGGAGAGATGGAGGTGTGCTTAACGAAGGTGTGGGTGCTGACTTCGTGCAGAAGGAAAAGGTTGTGCCCTTAGGGTTTTGAAGGATGATGTTGGGATGAGGTGTGCGAGCTTTGATGGTGATGCGGATCGGTTGGTTTACTTTTACGTTCTTTCTTCGGAGTCTTGTTCTGGTGACAAGGTTGAGCTACTCGGTGGTGACAAGATTCTTTCTTTGTTTGCTCTGTTTATCAAAGAGCAGCTGAACACTCTCGGTGATGGTGAAGGGAAGGAGACTCGTCTTGGTGTTGTGCAGACGGCTTACGCCAATGGTGCGTCAACGGAGTACCTTTAGGAGATGGGTTTAGAGGTTGTTTTTGCTAAAACCGGGGTGAAACATTTGCATGAGAAAGCAGCAGAGTATGATGTTGGAATCTACTTTGAGGCTAATGGCCACGGGACTATTCTCTTCTCCGAATCTTTTCTGTCTTGGTTAGTTGGTAAGCAAAAGGATCTTAGCCAAGGCTCGGAGAAGCACAATGCGGTTTCTAGGCTAGTTGCCGTGAGTAATCTGATAAACCAAGCGGTTGGTGATGCTCTAAGTGGGTTGCTCTTGGTTGAAGTGATTCTGCAGCATATGGGATGGTCAGTACAGAAGTGGAATGAGCTATACAAGGATCTTCCTAGCAGACAGGTTAAGGTCGAAGTTCCAGATATAACAGCGGTTGTGACCACAAGCAAAGAAACGGAGGCTCTGAAACCTTTGGGGATTCAGGATGCCATTAATGGTGAGATCAAGAAGTACCAGCGTGGCAGAGATTTCATAAGGCCATCGGGTACAGAAGATGTGGTGAGAGTATATGCAGAAGCATCTACGCAAGAAGATGCTGATTCTTTGGCTAATTCTGTGTCTCAGCTCGTCAAAAGATTCCTTGGTTCAAGCTAAAGGTCCCATCTGAATCTCTGCAAGAGTATGCTAAACTGGAGATCTTTCTTGTTTATCTCTTACCTTTCACATCTTATGTATAACCCGAGTGACATGTTTCTCTTGTATTTCGTGTTCTGTTTCTTGAGCGTTGCTTTTTGTCTCTTCAAGTTCTTCTTCTCTCTCTCCCCCGATGTAAACTGAAACATACTTTGTTTGCCTGATTAGAACCTCACCGTCATTTGCTCTTTTTCTTTCCAATAAAGCTCTAGAACTTGAATTATCTTCTTCTCCTGAAATAGTTCAAGTGAGAGATCGTTGTTAAGGAATCAGTATCAGGTACTTATAGTAAGTGAGAGATCATAATGGTGTACTTGAAAAACCTTATGCCTTATTTTCTTGCTTATGGGAACTTGGCGAATGCCTTTTGTCTTCCTCTTTTGTCTCCGACAGTGACTTCACCAAACCCAACACTGACCCCTCTCTAGAAAAACACTCACACTCTTATTTGAAGTACAACTTTCATATGTGATCCTAGTTGTGGATATAATCAAAGAACAACTTCACTTGTGACCTGTGTTCGAAAAAGCGATCGTTTTTCTCGCCATGGCGCTAAGGCGCTCAAGGCTATGGCCTCAACGCTGAGGGACACCCTTGCCAGGCGAGTTACATAGATCCCTCGCTTTTCTCGCTTTTTTCCTCGCTTTTGCAATATCCATAAAGCGCTAAAAGATACGTTAAGTTGTACCTATACAAAAGAAGAAGATTTGCTTAAAAATGTACACTTAACAAAACGGTTTTGGCCGAATATTTAGTATATCTAAAAGTATATACTCTTTCCACGTATAATGCGTGTAGAGGAGGGTATCCACAACCCCCACTAACCTAGGATGCAATCCCACTAACCCTAATGTCTTCTCCTATATAAGAACCTTACAAACCTTAAGTAAAAATCATTAGGTTTTCCTCTCTACAACTTACGGCAGTAGCTTATCATTTGCAAGGTTTTTACTTGATAGTAGCTTCTTTAATATAAGTTTATGATCTTTTCTTGTTTATATCATAGTTTCTTCTCCTTATGTTAGTAGTTTTTATTTAATATAAATCTTGTTTCTTGATCATCTCGACTCTTGTTTATATCAGTTGCTTCTTTTTAATGTTAGTTTGTCTCGTGTATTGTTTATAGTCAATAGCTTATTCTCATTACATGTTTTTCTATGTTGTAGTTGTGATCATGTCTGACGCTGGAGCTGGATCATCTCATGGAGGGTCTCAAGGTGGATGGCTTCAGGGAGAAGGACAACAAGTGGATCCGGGAAGGAAGTATGGAATCATTGTTAACAATAACACCAACCACTGGAAGTGTATCTTCTGCTGCAAGGTGTTAACTGCTGGAGTTTCACGATTGAAACAACATCTTGTTGGCGGGTACAAGAATGCAAAGAAGTGTCCAAGCTGTCCAGAACATGTTCGGGTTGAGCTACAGACCTACATGGCCAGAAAAGTTGAAGAAAGAGTAGCTCTATCAATGCAGTACCAACCCGTGGTGAATGAAGATAATGTGGAGGACTTGGATGGTGATCAGCCAATACGAAAGGCTATCAAGAGGAAGAACTGTGGTCCTTTGGACAAGTTCGTGATGTCTACGCCTCCAGACATCTTGAAAGGCAGAAAGGATATGAAAGGGGTGTTTGGAGCTTGTGACAAGGAGTTAAGAGACAAAGTGTGTGGAGGCATAGCAAGGTGGTTCTTCGATGCTGGGGTTTCTTTCAATGCTGTCTCTCATGACAGTTTCAAGGAGATGACAGAGCTGATCGGGCAGTATGGTATGGGGTTAAAGACTCCTTCTCAGTATGAGCTCCGGTTCCCTTTACTTCAGAGGGAAGTCGCCAATGTTCAAGCTCTGCTGGCTCCTAACAGGGAAGAGTGGGCAGTGAAAGGATGCTCAATCATGTCTGATGGGTGGCGTGATTCTGTGGTGCAGAAAGACATTGTCAACTTTCTGGTTAACTCACCAAAAGGTTCTGTGTTCATCAGGTCCAAAGAGGTTTCTGAAGTGGTGAAAGATGCTACAATGCTGTTCAAGCTACTTGATGATATGGTTGAAGAAGTTGGTGAGAAGAACGTGGCTCAGGTTGTAACTGATAACGCTTCAAACTACGTCAAGGCTGGAAAACTTCTTGAAGCAAAACGTCCACATCTCTTTTGGACTCCATGTGCTGCGCATTGTCTTGATTTGATGCTGGAGGACATTGGAAAGATAGCTGCGGTGAAGACTTCAATGAAGAAGTGCATGCTTATTAATGCGTACATCTACTGCCGTGTTCCTCTTGTGAACATGATGAGGAGGTTCACAGATCAGAGAAACTTGCATCGACCGGCTGTAACAAGATTCGCCACTTCCTTCATCACCATGACCCAGTTTCACCTTCAGCAAGCTAATTTGAAGAAGATGGTGACTTCAGAGGAGTGGAAAAAAATCGAAATGGCCCAAGGAAGCAGGAGCAAGGAAGCTGAAGCACTATATCCTTCAAGAAGGGTTCTGGAGGAACATAGCTTATGCTCTGAAGCTAACTTCTCCATTGGTGAATGTGCTGCGGATGGTTGATGGTGAAAAGAAACCACCAATGGGGTACATCTATGCTGATATGGATAGAGCAAAGGAAACTATTGCTAAGAGTTTCAAATGGAAGAAGGTGAAGTATGAGAAGGTTTTTGAGATGATTGACAGACACTGGGACTGTCAGCTACATCAACCACTTCACACAGCAGGTTATTTCCTCAATCCAGCTGTTCATTATGCTCATCCTGCTGATGTTTGTTGTGAGGAAGTGGAGCGTGGATTGTATAGCTGCATCACAAAGCTGGTCCGAGATCCTATTGTTCAAGACAGGATCATGGTGGAGCTTGAAGTTTTTAAGAATGCAAGGGGGCTCTTTGGTCTTCCCATGGCGATTAGGCAAAGAGAGATGAAGTCACCAGGTAACAACTCTCTGTTTTCAGCTTTGTAATGTTTCATATATGGTTCAAGTGTTTAAGAATGCTAACTTATTTTTTAAATGTTTTAATAGCTGATTGGTGGTCAAGCTACGGAAGCTCAGCCCCTAATCTCAGAGATTTTGCTGTCAAGGTCCTTAGTCTAACATGCAGTGCAACTGGTTGTGAAAGAAACTGGGGTGTTTTTCAACATGTAAATTTGTTATAATCTCTAAATTTAAATTTAAGTTAATGCTATTCGTATGTTTGACTAACTTCTGTTGGAAACAGCTACATACCAAGAAAAGGAACAGATTAGCTCAAAATCGATTGAATGACATGGTGTTTGTCAAGTACAATCGCGCTTTGCAGCGTAGGATGAAAAGAAATGATGCAAAGGATCCAATTCTATTGGAGGAAATAGATGATAGTAACGAATGGTTGATGGGGAAGATGGATGGGAACTCCTCCAATGATGAAGATGATTGATGTAGCGGATCATCCGTTCTGTTCGTGGGCCTTGGCTTGTCTTAAAGCCTACGCCAAGTTATTAAGTTTTGTTTTCTTTATTGAGTTTTGGTTTTGATTCGATAACTATGAATCTTTCTAGGATAGGATCTTATTTACTTAATTTATATACGTCGTCTTCTTCATTGTAAAAACCTCACGTTTTATTCATTGAATTTATTTGCAACTTGCAAACAGAGCTTTCTTAAGCACTAGAGGAGTACTCTACCCCTTAATTTTGATCTCGTCGAGAGTATCGACGTCGTCATCTACGCCCCTTGTTCACGTCGAGAGCATCGACTGCAACAAGGCTTGTTCCTTACACAAGTTTTCGTTGAATTCTTGTGATTCCTTGGTTACTAAGCTTCCGCTACTCTATCATTTGGTATCAGATACAGAACGTTCCGGGAATTTCAAACCTCTCACACCATGCCGCCTAAGAAATCAGCTGATGCCCCCAACAACGGAGATCTGTCTGATTTTCGTAAGGATCTATTGGCTATGCAAGAGAGTATTCAAGCAACGATACATGCCTCAATAATGGAGATGGGATCGATGCTTGCGGATCGCCTGGCTCGAAAGAACCCCTTGTTTGATGATGTCGAAACAGAGGAGGTTCATTCAGTCGACACGAACCCGTTTGCTGGACGCAGAGATCGTCGTCGTCCGGGTCGTTATCAGCGTGAGGAGTATGACCACCCGCGCCCGTATGACAACCGTTGGGACTCGGCATTCAAATTCGAAATACCCGAATTCCATGGTGGACCGCGAGGAGAAGCATTGCTCGATTGGATCGCGACAGTGGACGAACTTCTTGAGTTCAAACAGGTTCCAGAAGTACACCGTGTGCCCTTCGTAACGATGAGATTTCGTGGTCACGCTTCTTCATGGTGGAAGCAGGTCAAAGCAACGCGACATCGTGTCGGGAAAGCACCCATTGTCTCTTGGCCAAAGCTTCAAAAGCATCTCAAAGCGACGTTTTTGCCTCACAATTATGAGCGTACAACGTACAATCGTCTTCAGAACCTTCGACAGGGATCTCGGAGTGTTGATGAGTATGCAGAGGATTTTTCACTCTTGTTGACCAGAACTGAGATTTATGATAGCGAAGAACAACTGGTTTCTCACTTCATTGGAGGCTTACGTCCCCAACTTCAAACTGCATTGGCTCAATTCGACCCAACGACTATTGCAGAAGCCCATCGTCGTGCGGCTACTTTCGAACTACAACAACAGCGCTCATCATCTTGGACAGGTCAATCTACTCGCTCTCGTCCAACAGAGCAGACAAATACACCTGCAGCCGCTAAATAAAGTGACACTCAACCTCAAGGGAATCGTCAAACAGACGACCAGAACCTCAGGCGTTCAACCCGACCACCAGCACTAAAGTGTTATACGTGCGGGGAACCGGGTCATCGCCATTCGGCTTGCCCCAACCAAAATCGTCGTGGGTTGGTTCTAGATGCCACGGAAGAGGAACAGCTGCCGGTCTATGACTCGTTTGACGAGGTAGATGACAAGAATGATGACAATGTCATTCAAACAGCAGGCGACACAGGCCATCTCCTTGTGCTACAGCGCTCTTGTACGATTCCTCGTCGGCAAGATACTCAATGGTTACGGATGAATATCTTCAAGTCGACACGTACCATTAGAGGTCGTGTGTGTACCTTCATCATCGACTCAGGAAGTTCAAAGAATGTTATAGCAGATGATGCTGTCAACAAGCTTGGACTCATCCGTGAGCAACACCCAGCGCCTTATGTACTTGGCTGGATCACCGAAAATAGTAGCATGCGTGTCACACAGAGAGTACTGGTCCCATTATCGATTGGCCCACATTATAAAGACCGCACTTATTGTGACGTCGCACCTATGGATATCAGCCACCTCATATTGGGTCGTCCTAGGGAGTTTGATCGCAAAATCATTCACGATGGAGCACGGAACACCTACAGTTTTATCTGGGAAACACATCAGATTGTCCTGGTACCGACGCCTCCTGCGGATCTGATCCCTCCTCCCATTGCAGTGCACGCACCACCCAAGACCTTACTTTGCTCGTATTCGTCTTTTGTGTCAGACATGCGTTCGGAGGGAGTGGCTTTTGCTTTGTTGCCATCACCGGTACATCACACGCTTCAGTCAACTCCAGTTCCACCTCTGCTTACGGTGCTAGACGCGTTTCCCGACGTCTTCCCAGCAGAACTTCCGGATGGTTTACCACCTCTGCAGGACATACAACACCATATAGATCTTGTCCCGGGAGCGACTTTACCTAATAGACCTCACTACAGAATGAGTCCGACCGAGCATGAAGAATTGAGACGCCAGGTAGAAGGTCTTCTTCAGAAGGGTTATATCAAAGAGAGCTTAAGCCCTTGCGCTGTCCCTGCTCTCTTAATACCAAAGAAGGATGGATCGTGGCGAATGTGTGTTGATAGCAGGGCGATTAATAAGATTACCGTCCGTTACCATTTTCCTATTCCTCGTTTGGATGATCTCTTGGACCAGATTGGAGCAGCTACGATCTTCTCAAAAATCGATCTCAAAAGCGGTTATCATCAAATCCGCATTCGACCAGGTGATGAGTGGAAAACAGCCTTCAAGACTAGAGAGGGACTCTTTGAGTGGTTGGTTATGCCCTTTGGATTATCCCATGCGCCCAGTACCTTTATGAGGATCATGAATCAGGCGTTGCGTCCTTTTATTGGTCAATTCGTTGTTGTCTACTTTGATGACATCTTGATATTCAGTTCGTCGTTGGCAGCACATGCAGAACACCTTCATAAGGTTCTCTCGGTCCTCTGATCAGAGAAGCTCTTTGCGGCCAGGCAGAAATGCGAGTTTGGTGTGTCGCAGGTCCTTTTCCTCGGCTACATTATCTCGGACAAAGGTCTATCAGTTGATCTCTCTAAAATTGAAGCCGTCAGGTCTTGGCCAGTGCCTACAACAGTATCCGAAGTGCGTAGCTTCCACGGCCTGGCATCATTCTACAGACGATTTGTGAGTCACTTCAGCACCATTATGGCACCAATTACGAGCTGTATGCGAGAGGGAAAGTTCAAATGGACTCCAGAAGCAACTAAAGCCTTCGAACTCATCAAGGAAAAGCTCACTACAGCCCCCATCTTGGTCTTGCCTGATTTTAACAAGACCTTCGAGCTGCATTGCGACGCGTCGAAGCTTGGCATTGGCGCAGTTCTCAGCCAGTCTGGTAAACCTATTGCTTTTTTCAGTGAGAAACTGGCCGGCGCACGAGGAAGATACAACACGTATGATGTCGAGTTCTACGCGATTGTGCAAGCCATCAAGCACTGGCGCCACTATCTGGTTCATCGTGAGTTTGTTTATTCACAGATCATGATGCTTTGAGACATCTCGACAGCCAAGAAAAGGTGTCAGCAAGGCACGCCGCCTGGATTTCGTACCTTCAGAAATTCACGTTTTCCATCAGACACCAGTCCGGGAAAACTAATAGAGCCGCCGACGCACTGAGCCGCCGTCATGGCCTCTTAACAGAAATGCACACGCATGTCACTGGCTTTGCTGCATTCGCCGAGTTGTATCCCTCTGACCCATTCTTTGTCAAGATATATGTTGATGCTATCAATGGCTTGCGAGGAGATTACACCTTGCAAGATGGGTATTTGTTTAAGGACTTACGCCTGTGTATACCAGATTGTAGTTTGCGGCTTCAGATTGTCAGCGAGCTTCACAATGAAGGGCATGTGGGTCGTGATCGAACCCTGCATCTTGTCACTTCGTCGTACTTTTGGCCGTGTTTGCGCAGGGATGTCGAACGGTTTGTTGAGCGTTGTCGTATATGTCAACAAAGCAAAGGCAAGGCTTCGAATTCGGGTCTTTACCTCCCTCTTCCAATTCCTACACAGCCTTGTACGGACGTCAGCATGGACTTTGTGTTGGGGTTGCCTCGTACACAGCGTGGCTTTGATTCCATCTTTGTGATTGTTGACCGCTTTTTAAAGATGGCTCATTTTGTTGCGTGTAAAAAGACAACAGATGCCGTGAGTGTAGCGACCTTGTTCTTCCGTGAGATATATCGTCTCCATGGTCTCCCTTCGTCGATAGTTTCGGATCGCGACACTCGCTTTTTGAGTCACTTCTGGAGATCTTTGTGGAAGTTGCTGGGTACATCTCTGGACATGAGTACCGCTTATCATCCTCAGACAGACGGTCAAACAGAGGTTACTAACCGCTCCCTGGGAAATCTTTTAAGATGTTTGGTGGGTGACAATATAAAGTCCTGGGATTCAAATTTGTGCCAAGCCGAATTTGCTCATAACCACGCCTTAAATAGGAGCCTGGGCTTCTCTCCATTTCGTGTGGTTTATGGTACTCTACCTCGTTGTCCTTTGGATTTAACAACTTTGCCAGACAGAACGCGGCATCATGGTGAAGCAATAGATTTTGTCAACGATCTCCAGCAGCTTCATCAACAAGCGCAACGCAACTTGGAGAGTTCAGCGGCCAAATACAAGTCTGCAGCCGACGAGAAGCGTCGTGAAGTTATCTTTCCCCCGGCGACTTGGTTTGGATTTACTTGACTAAGGAGAGATTGCCTTTGCGCGAATACAACAAGTTGAAGTCCAAGAAGATAGGACCTGTCGAGATTTTGGAATGCATCAATCCAAATGCCTATCGTGTTAAGCTCCCTTCCCATCTTCGTACGTCCGATGTGTTCAACGTCAAGCACCTGTCTCCGTTCCATGGCGACAACTTACCTCCAGATTCGTGGGCGAATCCTTCTTCCCCGGCGGGAACCTGATGTAGCGGATCATCCGTTCTGTTCATGGGCCTTGGGTTGTCTTAAATCCTACGCCAAGTTATTAAGTTTTGTTTTCTTTATTGAGTTTTGGTTTTGATTCGATAACTATGAATCTTTCTAGGATAGGATCTTATTTACTTAATTTATATACGTCGTCTTCTTCATTGTAAAAACCTCACGTTTTATTCATTGAATTTATTTGCAACTTGCAAACAGAGCTTTCTTAAGCACTAGAGGAGTACTCTACCCCTTGTTTTTGATCTCGTCGAGAGTATCGACGTCGTCATCTACGCCCCTTGTTCACGTCGAGAGCATCGACTGCAACAAGGCTTGTTCCTTACACAAGTTTTCGTTGAATTCTTGTGATTCCTTGGTTACTAAGCTTCCGCTACTCTATCGATGATGCTTTCATCCATGATGATGAGGACCTGACTTGGAGTATGATGAGTGAAGCAGCCGGAGCTGAAGAACCAAGCTATGGTACTAGAGGAGCAAAGACTCCTCAGTCAGCTACGAACAACAAAGGGAAAGGAATAGCTACTTCTTCAACTCAGAGCAAGCACTATGGTCCATCACCTTCTCATTTGGAATTGGTTGATGAAGATGATGACGTTGAAGGGGAATTAGGAAAGGAAGATGCTAGCTTCTGGAAGGATTTGGAATTGGAGTATGAGGAGAGTGGTTCTGAGTCTGAGTAGAGATTCTACTCAGATTGTTGTTTTTATTTTCTTTTGATTTGGTGTTTTATTTGCTTTTGAATTTGGTGTTTGCATTTGATATTTTCAGTGTTTTGCTATTTGAACCATTCAGTTTTTTATATGAAGTTGGTGTTTTTTTTTTCTAAGTTGTCTTTCTTTAGTTTTACGTAATATATATGTATAAGTGGTTTTGTAGGTTACCTTGTTCTGTTTCAGGTAGACAAAGCGCTCGCTTTGTAGCGCCATGGCGCTAGGCGCTAAGCTCCCACCTCATTGCTTCTGCTCGCCACCCGCAATTTCGAACCAAGCTTGTGACAGAGACTTGTTGTTCTGTTGTTGAGAAACATGAAGGACAGAAACTTGATGGTCTTTATTATTAGACAATAGCATGTCTTATCTTAAAAATAAAAAAACATTGAGAAACAAGCTTTTGTGTATTTCATATGGAGTTTGTTTATAGTTTAATTGTCCCACACTCAATTAATAATCTCATCAAGACAAATTGCATTAAACTAAATTTTCCAAATGCTAAAGACAGAACCATGTGCAACTCTGTTTTAGTCTAAATTTTCCAAATGCTAAAGCCGCTTATTTCAATCATCAACCAACAACCAACAACAAAGCAATCCCACAACTTGGAATCCTCTCATGCACCTCTTCAAAAGCTCCAATATATATATCATCCTTTTCTGATCAATGAAGAGACATCAAGTGTTCTACATTAGTAACATTTGGCTTTGTTGAAACATGAACATGTATCTTTTTTTTTTCTATTTTCAGGTTTGATTGTTCTATTACACGAAGTCAAATACAAAGGGTATGAGTTTGCTCATGATAATAAACTCATCACTATCTTATCTGCACTGAATTACTGTGATCAAGTAAGTCACAAACTCTTCTCTTCTATTCTGAAATTGCCCAAATTTTACTCAATTCTTACTTAAACATGGAACAATTTTGGCGTAGGTGGGCAATGACAAAGCCTATCTAAGATTTACAACTCCATAATTGATTCTAGAGATTAAGCGCTACATCTACCAGATTGTGTCAAAGGCCATGCAAATTTTCCAGCCGTTACCTCTCTAGCTTCCATAAGTGATGTTCATATCACAGTATGTGGTACATGGACAAGTAATAAACTTATCTTTTTCTAAATATATATCTATAAAATCCAGTTTATTGGTTATAGACACGACAATTGACTTGTATGCAGTTTTATGATTTGATAAATATCTTTGAGCTAAACGGGTTCCCTTCAAAGGAGAATCTCTATCTCTTCAATGGAGACTTTGTGGACAGAGGATCCTTCTCCGTTGAAGTGATCATGACTCTTTGCATTCAAGGTCATGTGTCCTGAAGGTAAAGTTTGTTCTTCCTAGTGCTTATTTTCTATTACTCTTTGACTTTCAAGGTTTTTGTTAAAGTTTGTTCTTGCTTTTCTATTATTAGTTGATATGTTCAAGGTTTTTGTTTTTTTTGCAGCTATATACCTTGGTAGAGGTAATCACAAGAGCAAAGGATTGAATGAGCTTTATGGTTTTCATCGTGAAGTTCGCTATAAGTTGGGCACCCAGTTTGTGGAGCTTTTTTCAGAATCCTTCTGACATTTACCTCCAGCACATCTCATCAACCAGAAAATATTTTTCGTACATGGGGACCTCTTCAGCCGTGATGGAGTTAAGCTCTCTGAGATCAGAGACATTTACCGCTTTATCCAGGCACCTCACAAAGGTTAGTTTTTATTTATGACTAGTTAGAATATTCCTTTTTACCAAGATATTCTATTATCTTTTATATATTTATGAAAGATATTCTTCATATATGTTTGAA